>OZ018333.1:96325346-96718012 GCA_963969495.1 Ceratothoa steindachneri | reverse complement strand
TAATGTCAGTGAAGACTGTGACAAACGGTGTGGGTGAACCGGGATTGCATGTGCTCCCGTAACGATGGAGCCTGGTAGTGGAAGTCACTTAACGCCCCTAATATGATTCTTTACAAGCTCTCAAGTCGGTTGCTCGCTCTGAGATTGCTGTCTCATCATACCCAACCTTCAACACTGAAGGGTGTTGTCCGTTCCAATGAACAAATGGACTATGACCTCAAGATGCTTCAGTCAAAGCTGGCTAGTCAGCGGATTATTGACTTTTATAGACCACAGCGAACCGTCGCTGGGATTTGGGGGAACACACGAACGATGTTCCTAACGTTTTATCTTCGGAATCTCCCAACGCATATTAAGGCACATTACTTAAGAATACCAGTCAAACCCCATATATCCAATCCGAAAAGCTGTTTCAATTGCAATATGTTATTTATGTGAGCACTGCTTGCCGCCACTCGCGTGCCTGAGTTGACTGCGCGTAGGCCTATTATGGTTATTCCCCTGACCATCCATGCTGCTGTCTCAACTGTGGAGAGTCTCATAGTGCATCATTTCCAAAGTGTCGCATATTTCTCTGAAAAATATGTCTTAGCTGCCCACGATTCTGCTAAGGTGGATATGTGGGAGGCCCGCCGACTAGTCCGTCAGAAATTAATCTCCCCCGGGTTCAGGTTCTCCAATGTCCTACGCATGGCAGTGGACTTGTCTCACTCGCGCACGTATCCGTATACTACCTCATCTGTTCCGCCAGCATACCGGGACGCAAACCCAGCATCGTCCTCTGTATCACTTTTTTTTGCTATCACGTCGGCAAGGCTTGCCCAATCCCTAGATGCCATTCCGGAGATTCTTGACGCCATTTAAGTCTATATTGAATTTATTGAGACACTCGACGCTTACTCAATCATGACTAAGGACTCATGGCCCAACCGTAAGGCCTCTCCCGACTCTCCCCCCTCCCTCTAGGAAGCTAATTTCCAAAAAAGGGCGGGCAATCAACCTCTATATAAACTCAAATCTTCATCTACCCATCTTCCGTCGTGTCTCCTTCACCCATTGTGATACACTCCCCTCCCAGAAGGTAGCGATGCCTCCAAGTCTCCTTTAACCATACTACTTCCTTCTGACCATGAGCATACCCCAGCTCCTCTTCCTGTTATCTGTGTTCCTTTGAAACCCTCCGTAACTACGACTTCCGACCTTCCTTCAAATGTGGGTTACACACCCTCCATTCGGAGTGATAACTCTCCCCGCCCTGGGTGTAACGATAACCTCAAATACCTCTTTTCTACCCTTTCCTACGGGTCACGGCCCGCTGACTTTAGTTAGCCTTTGGAATACTAGACCCCACCCCTCTAAATCGTTGTTGCCTCGTCGCTCTGAGACTCTTACTATTACACCCGTACCAGGTTCTTCTCGCAAGGTACCTGTTCGTGAGAGCTCCTTCGTTTCCCGTAGTATCTCGACCGTGGTCTCTCCCCAGTCTGAATGATAGCAGTAATTGTTACATGAAATTGTCAGGGGATGCTTCCCAATTGGTAGGAATTCTCCTATTTAGTATATGAAATATTCTCTATTATATGCTTGCAGGAAACCAAACTCGTGAAATATCCTTTCCCCAAGTTCGTTATTTCACTTTTGTTAACTCTATCACCCCCCCCCCCCCTGGTGGAGTGGCTCACTGTGGTATCTCTCTCCGTGTGAGCACTAAACACTTTTGCACACTTTCAATTCTGCGGACTACTTTCAAGCAGTCGCAGCCCATATTCATTTTAAGAATAAAATTTATAGTTTTTGTTAGATTTTTATTCGCCCAGATGAGCCCCCTAAAATGGCTCAGTTGTTAGATCTTTTATCTCAACTTCCTACCCCATTTCTAGTTCTAGGCGACGATAATACCAGACATCCGTCGTATGGGGCGAGAGAGTGAACAACCCTCAAGGCAGTCTCTTTGAATTCTTTTATCTACTAATCTTTTTAAAATTCGTACCTCTGGTCATGTTGCGTTCCACCAAATTCAAACTGATTCTTTCAGTTTGCGTTTATCTATCTATTGGCTCCGCCGACTGTAGGCTAATCTTTGATTTCAAGTGGTCTGCTTTAGTAAACCTGCATTGCAGCGACCACTTTCCCATTATCTTGAAACACCCGTTCCCTTCATTTCCCCCCCTATGGAATGCTGTAAGGGCCGACTGTTCAAAGTTCCATGACGCTTCTTTCATCGGTAAACAAAGATGAGATTTTGTAGATATTGATGCGGCTAAACACTACTTTTCCTATTTGGAGCTTGATGGTAGTGTCCGCAATTCCTCGCACTCGGTCCCGCCAGGGCAGAACATCATTCCCATGGTGGAATGCTGATTGCACCCGTGTGGTGGATGCCTATAAAAAAACTCACTCACGGTTCGGCCGGAACCCAACTCTTCTGAACTGTATTGACCGAAAGTCATTAATGATAGCCTGAAAATCAATTTCTTTGGTTAAGTCTGATTCAATGGTCAACAAGGCTAAGTTGTGTATCACTGTACCAGATTCCTATTAATCTGCAGTACTCCCAATTTAAACAATTATATCTATTATGATCAAATGAACTCGAGGTGAGCGATGAGAAGTCAACCATTATATATATATATATATATATATATATATATATATATATATATATATATATATATATATATATATATATATATATATATATTAAAATGCTTCCTAAATGTGCGTGCATTCAGGGTCTAAATTCCTATCATGTGTGAGTACTGATATTTATTTTTTATTACAGAATCACAATTTATCATACCATTTGTGATCCTTTAAGTATTATTCCTAAATTTATACATATATTAACAATTCTTTTTAATCCTTCGTATATCTCTCACATCACTCTCGGGTTTTCTACCAATTTTGTATCTTGCATTGTATCCAATCCACTATCTCTTGCTAAACTAATTACCTTTAATCGTGATATTCTCTATTAATTGTTCAATACAATTAATCCTTTGTATTTGATCCCTCGTGTGTTTACCTCAGGCCGTTCCGTTAGGCCTAATATCTCCATTCAACTTTAATTTAAACAAAATATTATATCTAGGCCAACGATATAATACGAGCACAAATAAAAATGGTGCCCAAATTTCTCCCAATCAATCAATAAATATTAATTTTTCAAAAGAATTGTAAAAAAAAAAATTAAACTTTTCGCGTCCATATACGCTCTTCCAGTGGAACAGCCATCCGACTTACGTGTTCGTTTTTACATCACGTCTTATCAAATTCATCCTGTTTCCATTATTTCCAATTCAAATCACTTTAAATTAAATAAGGTAAATATGTAGATTGGCGGCTCGAATGACGGGACGTACTATTTCGTTCGTGTTCCAAAATGTTTCCCGAGTATATAATCCTAATTATTTATAGAATAATGTTCTAACGTTTACAGAAGTAAATGATTTAACCAAATCATTTCAGCGCCTTTAATCGTTTTGCGAATTATAATGGGGGGGGGGTGGATGGGGGGTTTGGGTGACGTCAGAAAGGACTAATTTGAATTTTTATTTTGTTTTTCACTTAATATCTTTTTATTATCCCCATTTTACTATTTCTATTACCTTTTTTATACATTTAAATCTACTTAGCTAGATCGTATAAAGGAACTACTTTTTTTTTAGCCATTTGGGTGGAGTAAAGACCCCTTTTACGCAGTTTGAAAATGGAATCCGTTTGTCAACGTCCGTCGTCGATTGCCGAACTATTATCTCTATTTTCGGATCGAGATAAATTTTTAACCTTTTTGGACTTTCATAATTTACTTAAAACTAAAATTGATTGCGAGGTTTGTGGCCAGGCATTAGATATTACCCAGCATTTTAAATTTAGATGTTCTAAAACTAAACGTGACTCAAGTGAGCGCCATTTTTTTAAGAAATCAGCATTGAATGGAACCTTTTTCTCAAACGCCCAGATCTCTGTAGAAACTATTCTGCAAATTATTTACTGGTTTCTAGTCAACCAATTGACATTGGAAGTTCTGTCCCATGAAGTCAAGGTTACACCAAAAACTTTGATTGATCGGTTTAGTTTCTGCAGAGAGGTCGCTATTCACTATTGTGAACAAAATAAGCTTTCCTCATCGCTATTTCAGAAGTATACCCACTACAATAAAGTAAGTAAACAGCGTTTTTCGTCTGGTTATTTTCGGGCATTTTGGTAAAAACAATGGGGCCGGGTATATTTGAAATAGGACTCAAATGCGCATGAATATTCAGGCAGGAGTGAACGAAATATAAACAAACCAAAATCCACTTTTTCGGCCGAGCCGCCAATCTAGATGTTTACCTTAAATAATATCCCTTTAATAAAACGAGAGAACAATTTCCTTTTATAATAGTTATTTTTTTATTTTTTTAAGTTTCCTTTGAGTGACTCAATGTCTGCGCACGCGCATCTTAATTTTACACGCATTTCTTTCATGCACATCAATTTTAAAATTAATCTATTCTACCAAATACGATATTTCTCGCAAACAAACAGCGCACATACAACATAGGATCAACAATGGTAAATCAACCAAGATCGGTTAAAATAACGGTGATTGACGAAGCAATTGCTCGACAATGTAGTCATCTGCTGCAAACTACGAGGAAACTCCAAGAACCCCACACGCCTTTATAACACTCCCAAATTACGACTCCTCAAATCCCCTCGCTTGCGACCTCATTCTTCCCCCCAATCGATAATTAAGGGGGAGAAAATCGCCGCAATCATTCCAAAAGTTCCCATAAGTATTTTCATCAAATTTAGGGACATTTTGTTCAACGGAAAAAAGGGTGGGGGGCATATAACAAACTCAGGGATCCTTTCCGAGAGGAATTTGGGAAGTCCTAAATGGAGGATCTCAGGGAGCTCGTAAATACTCAGGAAATAGGAGATAAGTATCCTACTATTTTTTTTATAAAAGTCATTTAAAGGACTTTAGCAGAGCAGAGGGCGCTCAATCTAAGCTGTTTGAACCTTTCCTCACCGAAATTTTCTGGTGTCACAGAGAATATTAGGCCTCTGATCCTAATGTTATCAACTAGCAATGTTGACCAGCTGGCAAAGGCAACCAACCAGCTATTTATAAATCCATAAGGAAATTGGGGTGGGTAGTGTACAAAATCACGACCCTAAGCCTAATTTTACCATTTCGTAGGTTAGGGTAACGTCAAAATCTGCTTACGAACGACCGGAGTGTGGCGAAATTCCATCCTCCCTGATGGCGTATTTAGCAACCACGTTATCGAGGATAGAGAGTGACCTCAGTCGATTGAAACTACAGCAAGGGGCACAGAGCGAACGAAGGTACGGGTATGGTAAGTGGAGAGATAGGACGCGTTCAGGTTCCCGTAAAAGAAACCAACGAGGGAACTTCAGCAGGAAAAGGTGAGACGCAGCAATTTTCGCAATCTTCTTCCGCCAATTCTCACCATAACCTTTCACAACAAAAGGATCTGCTGGTACCGTCAAAGGTATGGTAACAACTCTATACACGGTACACAGTCTTGTAACCACCATTATGCTTTTTCCATACTGTACCTAGTAGTTTTCCAAAGCATAAGGTAACATTTACTCAACTAACCCAATGGTGCTGGTACCATAACAAACATAATGCGCAAGCTGTAAAATGCTTACAGCCGTGCACATACATATTTACAACCGGTACCTCCTCCTTCATCTAATCTCAACTCCACTCTCTTCACATCACTCATCTCAACCAAACTCTTCAAATTTTCAATCTTCGAAATTCCACCTCAAATTCTCCTTCTATAACTATAAAGGCATAGGACAAATGGGTCTACAAGCTGTTTGGTGCGAGAGTATTTGTACATATGGTGTGGAGAAGCCAGTGATGTATTGTGGTAAAGGTGTAGACCGAGAGAATGGGTGTGATTTGCATCTGTAATGTCTGAGTGGAGTGCATTATAATTAGTTAATTGAGAAGAGTTATGTAAGAAGAGAGATTGATGAAGTTTGCGAAGAGATCGTTACCGTTTGTGAAGATGGTTTAGATGTTGCAGAAGTATTTGGAAGTGTTGAATGTGATGCGCGAACATGGGATTGAAGAGAGAGTGCAAGTTTTCTTGACTATGAATGGAAGGAGATATTGTGAAATGATTGATACATGTGCTCAGATTTCCTTGGTGAATGCAAAAGTGGTACTTGATGCTGCCAGTAGAGTTGGAATGTTCCTAGAAGATGTGTGACAGTTTCGATAAGTGTACACGGAAATGTGGACGTACTATGGTATGGGAGGAAGTGAGTTTGTCTGTAAGCATGGGGAAGTTGAATGGCATATTTCATGAATTTGTTGTGTTAAGTGAGGATAAGTTACCGTCTTGTTTTCTATTTGGGATTGATTTTTTTTGCGTAAGAATAAGATTTCGGTGGATGTAGGTAATGAATGTTTAGTGAAAGATGATGTAGCAGTCGCACATTAGCAAAGTCAGCTTGTAGGTTCACCTTGATTTGTGAGTAGCATGTGTTGACTTGAGTGAAGGGCTGCTGAGTGCTGAAGATATTGAGAACATGCCAGAGTCGTGTCCGATGGTGCGTGAATTGAAACATAGTGTGATGACGAGTGTTCACGTGAATGAATGGAGTTGCATATTAAGAGAGTTTAGAAGGTTTGCTGGGAAGTTTGTAGTGTGCAAGGGTTTAGTGCATTTTGTGCAATGTATAGATGATGAGAATGTATATATTCCCGTGTTTTCAGCGTGTGGCATGGTGGAATGGTGAAGATTGTGCATGATAGATTTGGACATATGGGTAAGCGTAAATTGTGGGAATGTATGAAAGGATGTGTTGTTTAGTCCCTTTTAGAAAAAAGATTTGCCTGGATGTAGCGACTACATGTGAATTGTGCCAGAAAGGAAAGTATCAGAGAGTGTATGCTGTCCAGCCAGTATGAAAGTTGAGTGTGATTGAATCTTTTGAAATGGTAGAGATTGATTGTGTCTCTCTTCCGACAACTGCAAGAAGGTATGTAGGAATGGTTGTGATGGTGAATCATAAGAGAAAATTTGCGTATGTCGCACCTGTGACGAATAAATCATCGTTGAGTGTTGCTAGAGTAGCGAGTGAGAGAATGTTGCCCATGTGCATGTGTAAGCCTGTGCGAATGTTGAGTGACAATGGACCTGAGTTTGTGGGACGTGCTTTTGAGGAGATGCTGAGTGAATAGGGGGTAGATCATGTTCGAACGACACCGTACATGTCTAGTGCGAATGGGTTGGCTGAAATAACTATAAAACTTTGAGTGAGATGTTGCGATTGATGGGAAAAAATGGGATGAATGTTTGGGAAGAGTACTGTGGGCGTATAATATGACGGTGCATAGGGCGACTGGAATGTCACCATGTAAGTATTTGATGAATTTTGAAAGAATGATTAGGCCATGTATGGGACTTAGTGAGAGTGATCTTGAGTTATGGAGAAAAGGGAATGAAAGGTTTGAAAGATTTCTGTTGGTGATAAAGTACTGAAAGAGATTGAAACAAAAGGTAGACTGAATGTGGATAAGTTGAAAGAGAAGTTTGAAGGTCCGTTTGTAGTAAGAAAGGTTTGGTCGAATCAGGTAAATTATGTGATAGTTCGTGAAAGAGAGGATGGAAGTTTGGATGAACGTAGAGCGCATCAATGTCAGTTACGAAAGTGGCGTAAACCTTCTGAATATTTGGTGCGACATCCGGTGAATGTGTTTCTGTTGGAAAGCATGAGAGACTGTGAAAGGGTGGATGATATAGTTAGTGCTTTAGAAGATAAGCAGTTAGTGTTAGTCGAACATGGAAAGTAGGAGCATCAGAGTAAACGGTCGAGAAGGGATGAATGGATGGAACAATTCGGTGAGAGTGAGGCGGGAGAGTTTTCAGATTTGTGCTAGGCCGAGATGGAGTATATAATAGAACTTATATGATTTGTAAGTTTCCATTATATGTGTATGAGTCATTGTTAGCAAGAATAAATGGGGTAAGTGTGCATTTTGAACAAGAGTCAATAAATGATATGAAGGAATGGGGAGATTTGACGGATTAGGTAGAGAAGCTGGTTAAGGATTTGAATGAGATTGGTCAGGGAGCGTCAGATGTGTATGTGAATGAAGTGCATGGAGAAGGGGACATTGACAGACATGAATAAGAGACTTTGCGACAAATGACAGAGGCAGTTGTCAGCCCGGTTACTAAGGGGAGAGGCGAAGTGAAAGAGTATGACTGGGTGATGCCGAAAGCGTTGTGAATGAGTGGGGTATGTTTGTGAAAATAGAGATTGAGACATGGTGAGGCGAGGTGAACTTATGTTGTAGGGATGTTTTAGTTCGTAATTGTCCGCCTCCCCTTCCCTATGTATAATCCCTTTCTTCCTTTTCAGTATGTATGGGTCGCGTGATGGGATGTAATCGCTGCGGGGTGGAGGGGACTTGATAGATTTCTATCGTGCTGCTTATTCACCTTTGTATCTTCCTCAAGTATTTTATTTTAATTTACAAGATTTTGGACAATTTGTGTATGAATTAGGTTAAAATTGATTAATGAATTTTATAATATCGTTATATTACTTAATAAAATGTTTGGCGTTGCCATTTCTTTTCGTTATTTACTGTCTTTTGAGAATAAAGCAAATATTAGACAACCTCTCATTATCCTCCCATTAAACACTCAGGTGGCTCTGTTGGAGCGGCAGGGATTGTAGCGTGGACCCTGGGACCTTGCTGCCACACCATCACAAGTTTATCTATACAACGGAATAGGTAAAGAATTGCCGACTTTTTGACTACTTGAAAGTTGTAGAAGGTAGACTTAAGCTTAAATTCTGGAGAGGTTAGTCTTTTAGAATATACAGTTGAACAATATTTTTTAAGGAGTTGTTTATTTTTACCAATAGTATAACTTTTGTCAGCTACTCCACACAGAGGCAAGGGGATGCATCCCAATTCTTTTATTTGCAATTTTTGCTGGATCATTGATTCCTCATGGATGCAGGAGCCTATATTGACCAATAATAATAATAGGTATTTATAATGCGCCCTTCAGAGTTGTTAGCCCTCACAGAGCGCAAGGGAGGGAGAGGATCGGACTTCGGCAGGAAGAGCATTCCAGAGTCTAGGAGCACAAACTGAGAAGGAACAGTCACCCATCGAGCAGAGGACAAAACGAGTATTCAGGATGGGAGCGAGGTTAGACCGGAGTGCCCGAGGAGTTTGACGACGGGAAAGGGCAGACGAGAGACAAGGTGGGGCCTTGAGGTTTAGGACCTTGTAGGTGATGAGAAGTTTATAGTGGCTACGGAAGTGAATAGGTAACCAGTGTAGCTCCTGTAACAGAGGCATCGAAGGAGAGAACCGGGGGCGGCGAAGGAGGAGCCGGGCAGCATAGTTTTGAACTAGTTGTAGGGGTCGAAGTGTCGAAGAAGGGAGATTCACTAGAAGAGAATTGCAGTGGTCTAAGCGTGAGGTGACGAAGGCATGAATAGCAGTCACAAGGCTTCGTCGATCAAAATGGGATCGAACACGTGAAAAGTTGCGGAGGAAACCGAGGGAAGACTTACAGATACGATGAATGTGCGGTTTAAACGAGAGTTGCTCGTCGTAAATAACGCCAAGATTACTGACGGTAACAGAGAAGGCGCCATTGGTTTCCCGAAGGTTAAGGGAGGGAAAGTGAGCTTTATATTTCTCCACCATCAAAGCGGTACCAACAAGGAGAACTTCAGTTTTATCGTGGTTAAGTTTGAGAAAGTTGGCAGACAGCCATTCGTTTATGGAGGTGTAGGCTGAAAGGAGCTTGGTAATTGATTGAGAGAAGGACACAGGGGACGAGGAAAGGTATATCTGAGTGTCATCAGCACAGAGGTGGAAGGACAGGCCTAAATCGCGAAGAAGGGAGCCAAGAGGAAGTAAGTAGATACGAAAGAGGAGGGGGACCAAGGACTGAGCCCTGAGGCACCCAAAAATAAATGGGCGCGGGCTCGGAGGAAAGATTATCGAGCGCGACCGACTGAGTGCGGGAGGAGAGGTATGACCGGAACCAAGCAGGTGCAGTGCCCGAGAGGCCAATGAAAGTTTGAAGACGATTAAGGAGGATAGTGTGGTCGATGGTGTCGAAAGCAGAGGAGAGGTCTAGGAGGACTAGAATAGACGTACAACCCCTATCGGCAGCTCTACGTAAACCGTTTGAAACATTAAGAAGAGCGGTTTCAGCAGAGTGCTTCCCTTTGAATCCCGATTGGTATGTTTCATCGATATTGCAGTTAAAAATATGGTCAGTAAGGCGAGAGAAAACCACTCTCTCGAAGATCTTAAAGAGGAATGGAAGCTGTGCGATACGGCGATAGCTAGATGGTCCAGAGGGGTTAAGGTGTGTTTTATTTTAAGGATAGGACGAATTGAGGCATGTTTGAAGGAAGAGGGAACCACAGCTGTGACAAGAGAAGTGTTAAAGAGATGAAGAATCAGTGGGAGGACAGCAGGGAGAATTTGGTGGAGGAGTTTGGGTGGAAAGACGTCCTTAGGGGATCCAGATTTGTTAGAGCGTGAGATCAGGGTAGTTACTTCCTCAGAGGACGCCCCAGTGAGGACGTTAAGCGGCAATGGAGTATAGTCGAGGAGAACAGCATGGGCTTGTTCAGGCGACTGGGGTAGTAAGCGCGAAGGTTAATAACTTTATCAGAGAAAAACTTAGAAAGAGTAGAGGGGTTGATGGGGGGAGAGGTGGGGGAAATGGGGCTAGGCGAGGAAAGACTATAGAGGAGACGAAAGATAGTCCGAGGGTCAGTCTTGCTCTCAGACAAAAGTTTGCGTGAATGAGCCTCACACGCTGATTTTAATTTGGAAGAATAAGTTGAAGTAGCAAGGCGATAGGCAAGTGAGAGGGAGGTCGTGTCCTGTCCATGGGATCGTGCTTTACGAAGGGCACGTTCATGGGTATGTAAGGACCTCCTTGAACGAAGGAGTTCCATGGTGATCCAACGGGCGTGGTGATGGCGGTTTGAAGAAGGTGATAAGTGGGGCGTGCACATCAAGGCAGGCGAGTAATGTTTGGTGCAGAGAGTTTAAGGTTTGCTCAGGTGAAGCAGTAGTATCAATAGGAGGTAGGGCAGAAACAACATCGTTAAAGAGAGAAGTAGTATCAATTGACGATAGTCGCCGGAAAGGAGTAGGATGTCGAGACGAGTGAGTAGGTTTGTGGTAGGGAATATGCAGGTTGACTGCATCTCACAAGGAAGAGTCCTCAGTGTCACACTATTCGCCCTGAGTATCAATGATAATACCTCAGTTTTCCTGGAAAATGTTCGCACTATGGTCTACAGTCACCACAAATATTCTTAGGACTCTCCTCCCCAACACTACATTTTTCCTGAAAAATACTTAATAGAAATATCATAGCTTTATATTTCCAGATATAACATTCCCCTTAGCTTTAATCACCATGTTGAGATATTTAGGAGGCATGATGTGGGCAAGTTCGATGAAGCAATAGCATGACATATCCTTCATCCACAGTAGTTGGATTTGGTCCATGAAATGGTTAAGGGAAGTTGACTTCCAGTTAAAGTGAGGTCAATTTCCACTCGGCCAGCTTTATATTCATGACATGCAAACAGTTCTCAATAGGGAGGAGGTCATGTGAGTTAGAAGGCCAATCTTGAATCTTAATATTGTGACCAGCAAGGAAGTTTGTCATTTTTCTTGCCTTGTGGCATGGTGTAGTCATGCATAAAAGTGGAAAAAGTGATCATTGAGGACATTGACATAATGATCACCATTTAACATATAGTTCTTAGGAAGTAGAGACCCCCGCGCCATGACTGTGTGTGCTTCACTCGGTACATTGTAGGAAGTGTTGTACCAGCTGACCGAAAAGGGTTCTCTCACCTTGGCAAGATGGTTACCAAAGACTTGGAAGGTGCTTTTATTAGGCCACAGCACCTTCCGCTTCTGTGGTGTCCAATCTTTATATTACTCAGCAAAATTAGTGTTTCTTTATCATGGTGTCTGTGAGAATTGGTTTCATGGCTGTGGTATGACTGGGGAGCTTCTGGTTTATTTAAAGCCAATGTTGTAAGGTGCGAATTGAGACAGGTTCCAGCTGCTTAGGGTGACATTTTCTTTAGTTGTGTGGCTGTCATAAAAGGGTTCTTGGTCACTTCCCTTCATATTAAGTTGTCTGTAGCTTCAGAAGTTTCCTGTGGCCTACCAGGGGTAGGTTTATAGGATGGAATAACATTTTGGTGGGATCCCACATGCTACAGCAAGCAGCTGCTTAACAGTACTTTTGCCTCAGCAAGAATAATACAAATTTCCTCTATTTAGACATTC
The DNA here is from genome assembly GCA_963969495.1 of Ceratothoa steindachneri. Taxonomy (NCBI): domain Eukaryota; kingdom Metazoa; phylum Arthropoda; class Malacostraca; order Isopoda; family Cymothoidae; genus Ceratothoa; species Ceratothoa steindachneri. The sequence continues at coordinate 96,705,663 of OZ018333.1, read as the reverse complement.
CTCAGCGTTAACTTTCTTCAGCTGCTCAGTGTAGGCTAGCTGACAATTCTTATGGCCTCTTTCAGCTCCTGCCTAAAGTTTTCCAGTGGATTTATATCTGGATAATGAGGTGGCCAGTCTTTTACCATATTGTTGTTCAAGAGCCACTGTATTATAGATGCATATTTGTGACATGGAGCATTGTCCTGCTGGAAAATCACATTTCAGGCATTTCTGGAGAGGTCTCGGGCTCAGGGCAGCATGCAATCTCTCAAGACAGCTTGGTGGGCAAGGTCAGCCTGAGGCGAACTAAGCGGTTGCTTAGGGCCCCCAAGAGCGCTTGAAATGTCAAGACGTCATGATAAAACATTTTTAAATAAAAGAAAAAGAATGAATAGTAATATAAATGATGGATGCAAAGTCATCAATGACTTTGCCTCCAGAAAAGCCAGGAAACAAAGGTTTTGAAAGGAGATTTAAATCAGAGAGGGTCGAGGCAGAGCAAGGATCTTTGAGGTAGTTTGGATACAGCACAGGCAGTATCCTTTAGGACAAAATAATAGTTGATGTCTGAACATCAGTGGTTTATTTTAGAATAGCTTTCATATTTTCTCATTTATATAGTTTAAGTGTAATGTAATAGGTTTCAAAAAATAATTGTTCATTTTAAGTTTCCAACGCTTGCTGCTATTATGTTGTGGATTTCTCTGTTCATTTTGTGAATTTATTTAAGAATTTATTTTATTTATTTATTTAAACTGTTTGGTTTTATGTAAGAAGATACTGTGTATGATAGGTTTTATTTTGTAGGGGAAAATTGCATATTTTGCACATCTGTTTCAAATTTAAAAACCAAAGAAATAAAACTGGTTAACTTGTTTACTGTAAATGCAGTGTCTTGTCTGCTGATATTTTCTGTTACGTTACTTACAAATAGTCCAATTAATATAGCACATTTATACATCACTCTGAATATTTAATAGTGCAATAGCCAGAATGACACATGAATGATAGTATGATGTAAACCAACTACGAATAATGCAGATGATAGTGGATGTGGAATTCTGCTTAAGGCCCCATAAAGGCTTGGGCCAGCCCTGTTGGTGGTTCTCTGAATTCATGTCTTGGTGTTGAGAACAACTAGAACAGAGACTCTTTCTATTATAAGATGCATCCACACTGACACATGGTGCAGTTGTGGAGAGCATGTACCCAAGCCAGTCTGTCATTTGTTATATAAAGCTTCTGGCAGGCTTTACATAACTTTGGGTCTGGACTGCAGTTTACTTACAATCTTGAAAGCTCATGCTGCACGAGACGTGTTGTTACATTATGTACTGGCCTTGGGTTATCTAGAATAAGGTTGGTTTTGGCGAGAGCACTCAGGGCACTTTGTGAGTCGCTATAAATCACAACACGGTCTCTGAACCGGGCACGTCGCGTTATCTCCCGTACCGACTAGTGTATTGCCACCAACTCAGCCGTGAAGACAGACGCAGCGCCCGGTAGAGCCCCGCTGACTTCAAACAGAGGGGATGTAGCGTGGAAACCGACCCCCTCTTGGAACTTGGAGCCATCCGTATACACTACCACGGTTTAAGAGTGACACGAAGTGAGGTCCAAAAAGGACGAACGCAATACTACCGGCGCTATAGAAGCTTAGGGAGCAGAGGCGTGGCGACAAATCGTCAAAGGTGGTACTCTCCAGCGTGGCGTCCTGGGAAGAAGTAGGGGCGCCACCGGCTCGAGAGTTATAGGAGTTTCCTAGCCCTAAACCCAAAGGGCTTAGGGTATGACTGACATCTCTAGGCGGTATAGGCATTGTCGAGATCATCTGCTAATGCAGTGAGAGCTGTTGGCGAGGGAGGCGCCGAGCTCGCGCGTACAGGCGAATAATGCACTGTGCACGGCGCAGAGCGAGTGGCATCTCCCCAGCATCGACAATTAGGTACTCAATGGGGGCACCTGCGGAAGGCAACTGTCGCTAGGCGAAGGCCGGTGTAGTAGATCGAGTCCAACTTCCTCAATATACTCTTGGCTGCGGATGCATAAACTCGCATCCGTAGTCGAGCTTCGAACGAACAAAGGATCGATAAGCGCCCCAGGCGCTGAACGTCATGGAACGAAGAATATGAATGGCGTGGGTACAAGAGGCTCTAAGGCTGCGATTATGAGCCTCCCAGGTCAAATAAAAGACCAAGGAAACAGTGCGAGTCCACCACTTCCAGGCGAACCTAATTTAGAAACAGCTCTGAGTCAGGGTGGAGCCGTGGATGGCGGCAGAACTGCCCAGCCTTAGTCTTGGCTAAGGAAAACAGAAGCTTAGTCACTTCGGCATAGCGAGAGATGCGGTTCAATGCCTGTTGGAGTTGACGATCTAGAGTTAGCATCTGGGCCGCACCAAAAGAGATCGAAAGGACGTCCACGTAGAGCGTAGTGAGAACATTTTCGGCAGCAGCGAGGTGATGCCGTTGATGCTCAGGACAAAGAGTGAACACTGAGGACACATTCCTGACGGACACCCTCTTCCGGCTTAATTGGGCTGGGGAGCCGCCCCACCCTCCCCCACGTACCCGGAATCGACGATCTCGCAAAAATTCAGATATAAAGATTGGGAGGCGTCCCCTCGCCTCCACCGTGTAGAGAGTCACCATGTTATCGCATCACCATGCGGTATCTTAGGCCTTCACCAGATCGAAAAACGTGACGTAGTGCTATCTATGAATGGAGACCTTGAAAACGGCATTTTCCGGTCGTAACAGAGCATCCGACGTGGATTGGAACTTATGAAGGCCGCACTCTGCAGAAGACAGATGACTTCAGCTGTCCAGAAGAAAGGCTAATCTAACATTTATCCATTTCTCCATTAACTTGCACACGCCAGAGGTTAGAGATATTGGGCGGAAACCGTCCAGGGTAGCGATCTCTTCTCAGTTTGCGAAAAGCGATTCGCTAGGAGTCTGGGAGAATACCTTCTAATCAGATCCTGAGGACCAAATCTAATAGAAAGAACATGCCTCTCTCACCCAAATGTCGAAGCATGGCGAACGGGACATCGTCCGGACAAGGGGCGATGTCCGCCCAAGAGCAAAACGAGACGAACCTCCGCAGCTCCTCTCAGTTTGCCCATAGTCCGCAAAAAATCCATTGAAGGAATATACCCTACAGGCCTAGTCGGAGGAGACGCGGGGGCCCTCTTCGAAGAGTAGACCCTCTCGGGAATGGCCTTATGCTTGCCGGAATCATAACTCCTGGACACTGTTGGCCGGACAATGCGCTGAAGGCGTTGTCGCCTTCGAGGACTTATCTAGAAAGGTTGGCCTCACCATGCGAGTCTTTTTCTCCCTCTGCCTCGAAACCTTAAGCAGGCGGGGTCACTCCTTTGGAGGATCCCCCGCCTTCGAGTCACCCAGCCTAGAATTCTTTGTGGGCGTATGAGCCGAAACTCCTTTAGTGCTGTACTCCTTTCGGGAGGCAGCTTTAGAAACCCCTGAAGATGGCCTCACGTCCAACCGCCACGCTGGGGTAAAGAGGGGGAGCCCTGGTTTTAGCCGGGGCTGGGTGTGAACCCTTACTGCCGCCAGCTCTACCCGAGGAGCACCAGAGTGGGCAAAGCCCCCAGAAGGGTTCCAAATGGGCGCGGAAATGATAGTGTCCGTGGGCCAGGAGCAGAGGGTGTCTTTTGCAACATTGAGGCATAACACGTCCCAGGCAGCGCCAGGCGCGCCAGGATTAAGTCCTTAGCCTCGCGAAATGAGTGATGATCCTGGGCCTGAACGCCCAGGAGTTCCTTTTCAAGGAGAGGCGAACCACATTGATTCGAAGAAGTGGGGTGCGACTCTCCTCGACTTTGCGCGTCTACAGGAGCGATTAGTATGGCCGAAGCGGTGGCAGTAGTAGCACTTCCGCGTCAGCGGCATGAATGGCTTCACGAGGTATCGATATCCACCGGCACGCACAGTCTCAGTGAACTTGTCACAGTCGAACGTGACGAAAAGTCTAAGGGCGGGTCTCGTGGCCCCTCGTTTTCTCGTCACGCTCGACCTTGACCACTCCATGGTTGATGTCATTATGGAGTAATCCACGAGTTCCTATGTATAAACCAGTCCTTAGACGAAGTTCATGGTAGAGTACGACGTCACACTCTCGGGCGTGTCATCAAGTGTCCGTAGGGCACAAATCATAGTCGCCTCGAAGGGGTTGACGCATCGTCAGAAGGCTCCCGTCCAAGAAACGAGTCACTTTCGGCTCTCTACCATTTATGCTAGCTAGAGCTCTCTTCTGATGGATCATGTTGCCTTTAGCCAACATGCTGCCATCAGTGGAGCGAATAACGAGGAGGCATTTTAAGCCAGCGGGCTTGAAAACGCCCAGTAATCTAATAATGAGAGGCCCCAACGTAATAGATGCTCCGCTCTGCGCACTTGTAATCTTCGTCAGAAACTCTCCACCCGGGGTAGCAGCGGCGGTAGACGTGTCATTCTTGGCTTTATAGCATACCGAAACGGCAGTGGCCCTGTCCGTCCACGCTGCTCCCGCGGAAGGAGAGGAGGCCCAAGTCTTTTTTGACTGTTTCCTGTTCTTTTTCCTCTTAAGAGATGAGGTCAGGTAATGAACCTGCTTCTCTACTCCGCCGGTAGGAAGACCTAGGCCAGATGGGGTGGCCTCGGGAAGATCCTTCTCTGAAATGGAGAAGGTGTTGCCCGTCACAGGAGCACCAGCTGGGGAAGGAGATCCCACCTTTCTTTATGACGCCTCGGGGATCCGAGCTGTCTAAGGAGGAGCTTGCATAGGAGCGGGCACGGGTTTAGTGTTTAGCACCGAGCCCGGAGATCGACCCCATTGAATATCCTACCGTCTGGGGCTGGGTTACCTCAGTGACCATGCCCATCTCAGGGGGGGGGGGGCTCTATGTGGCTATCCCACCCCCTGAGACATCACAGATCCCATTCGAGGTTCCTTTTTCACCTTATCTCGGCGAACCTGAACCCGTCGAGGAAAAGAAGGGAGCATATTGACTGAACCCCTGCAAACTACTTGAGCAGGCAATCAGGGCATTAAGGAGCACGGGCAGACCGGCCCTGCCATCCCTTGCTCCCTTAAGGCGGTTGGCCCTATTGAGCCGCTCCCACGGAAGCGGTCAATTATGGCCCGCCTGCCTGATTTCTTGGCAGTCCCCTTGGAAAGTAAAGGGGGGGGGGACTGCCGCTGGAAAAGGTGACAGAGAAGGGGTTAACGGGGGATTACTCTGCACCCGTGGGCATATGAGAGGAGTAAGACTCTTCTCCGGTAGAATAAATTTGGAGGGTCCCCTGCGAAAGCACACGGGGGAGGGGACCTCCTTTTTCGCTGTGGAGTTGCCTGAATGCGACTCCGATGATGTTAGAGGGTAAGGTAGAGGATGAGTATTTGATTGTAAGGACTCATCATTGCGCATGGACACCCTATAATTATCACGGGACGCAAACGCCCATCACTCCACGCAGTAGCCCGATCTGCGTAAAATTGATAGACAGTGAAAGGAGAAAGAAAGGGTATGTGAGGAAGGTGTGGGTGAGGGTGAAGATGAAGCAGGTTGTTAAAACAATACCACCCAAGACCGGAGCTCAGGGGTTAGGGAACGTTTTCATCCTCCCCCAGCCCCAATTCGGGATAGTTGGGTGAGAGGAAGCTGGTCGGCGTCTACGTTGTGAAATTAGAGGCCGACTAGAGAAAGTTGTGGGAGAGGTTGTATAGAGAGTAGGGTAAAAACACAGGGTGTCAGAAAGAAGAAGAGGCTACGCTGGGGCCGGACGGGGCGCTGAGTCCCATCAACACGGCGACCAGAGGGGAAAATTGCCGTGCCCCCATACGTGGTGAAGATTCTTGAGGCTCGGCCGAGTCAGATCCAGAGGTTGCCCGCTTATTTGTGGCCGATGACCCAGGTGAGCAGTCCTTCCTCATATCACGGGGGTTTGTGTACCAGTGACCGGGTAGTAGAACCTTCACTGGTCGATATAGAAAATTCTTTCTGATAACGTCTGTCTTAAAGTGTGTCACCCTGAGCATGGGTCCCGGCTAGAACTGCTGGAGAGAGGGATGCAACATTAGGTCTCTCGGTGGGAGATCGATGCTTCGACGGTATATCGTGGGGCTAATGCTTCTAACACTAACGGTAGATGGGCGATGAGATGCTTCAGGCGTGTCGGGATTCGAACGTGATGGTCGGTTTCATTTGGAGTCACGCAAAACGTCTGAGAAGAGACGGCCAAGAGTGAGGTTTGTGCTCGGGCCCGTCGGCGAGCCTCTCTCACCACCAGACGCAGAGAGTGGCGCAAAGCGAGGACCTCCTTTTCATATAAGAATATTGGGCAGATTTTTGACGCAGTACTGTGGGTACCTCCGCAGTTGGCACAACGAGGTGTTTTGGTACATTCAGGCCCATGGGTCTAAGGGTTTAAGGTAAGTTACCAGTGGGTTGTTGCCCAATCCAAGTGGATTCTATATGGCCGCTAGGGTGAAACGAGATATATCATCTATAAAAGGTGGAGGAGACCACTTTGTGACAAAAATTTAAAAAACGACCGGTTAAAAGATTCCTCCGCCAATATGAATCAAAGACGGGTGTGTTGAGGAATAGTTAAAAGGATCAGGAAACAGGACAACCGGAGAATGGTAAAATGACTACAATCCAATAATAGGTGGTCAACCGAATGGTCCCCACCGCAAAAACGATAGCAAGGGCTGATATGAGTATCACCCGAAACAAGATGGCCGTGAGTAAGTCTCGTGTGGCCAATGCGAACTCGGCAAAGGGCCACCTCCAACGACCGCATTCTATGACGACTCGAGGGCCAAGAACGAATAGAATTTTTTATTTTGTATAGTTTGGATGATGAACAGTCATCCCATTCATTCTGCCACAGTTGAAAAATATACTTTCTTATTGAAGGAAAGTAGTCCCTAAAAGGCAGAGCCGAGTTCTCAGGCGACACAGAATGTGCTGAGCGGGCCAGCCGATCAGCCTTCTCGTTGCCCAGGACCCCCACATGCCCAGGGACCCAGCAGAAAATAATTCTATATCGGGATGCATTTTGGATCAGCCAGTTGCAAATTTCTGTGACCAGGGGATGGGACGCATTAAAAGATCTAATTGACTGTAAGACACTCCTTGAGTCGGAAAAAATGACAAAATCACTAAAAGGTAAAATTTGGATGAGTCTAAAGGCTAAAAGGATTCGGTAAAAATGGATGCTGCTGGCGGCAAAGATAGAGTTAGGAATTCTCCTCCTGGGTAGATGGCTGCGGCGCCCACGCCACCGTCCGACTTAGAGCCATCCGTGTATAGTGGGCATCATTGTTTGTGGGAGATCGAATGCTCTAAGAACAGGCTTAATGATGCGAGGGTCCATGGAGGACTTCTCCAGGCTCCACATGTTGGTACATACTGTGGGGAGAGGAGCACGCCACCTAGGGGTCAGTAAGGATGGAAGGGTAAGGACCCTTGGAGCACCCAGGTTAGAGAGATGATCTCCTATGCGAAGGTTCAAAGGGCGTGGTAAAGATGGCAACTTATCATATGCCGCCGTTGATTCGGCAGCATACAGGCATCTGTAGACCTCTGATACAGGGGCTTGCTGTACACGGGAGAGGTATCGCATGCAGATTTGAAGTCTATGGTAGGGAAAAGGGAGTCCTCCACTCTCGCAGTAAAGGCTGTTGACAGGAGAAGTACGGAAGGCTGCACTAGAAAGGCGAACTCCGAGGTTTCGAATGGGGTTCAGCATTTTAAGGGCTGAAGGGGAAGCCGATGAGTAAATTTGACAGCCATAATCCAATTTGGATTGAACGAGGGCTGTGTATAATGTCCACAATGTTAGTCGGTCACTGCCCCACTAAGTGTGTGTGAGGACTTTCAAAATGTCTAGAGCCCGCAGACAGGTGTGGTAACCAGGATAACTTTGGATCGAGAGTTACGCCAAGGAACCGAAACTCGGAGACAAACTCTATATCTTCGCCTTGTAGGGAGATAGATGGCGGAACAAGAACCTCTCTGCCTCGGTCGAAATACATTGCTTTGGTTTTGGTCGTGGAAAAGCGGAATCCCTTAAGTTGTGCTCTTTTGGATACAGCATCGACCGCCAGTTGTAGCCGACGTGCTGCTGATGGAAGGCGAGGTGAGGAACAGAATAGTGCTAAATCATCGACAAACAGAGTTGCCGATACACCCTCTGGGAGAGACGAAATAATATCATTGATGGCAATTATAAAACATAAGACACTTAAAACACTGCCCTGAGGAACTCCCTCCTCTTGGGGTTGCAGGTCAGAGTATGCGTCTCCAACACGTACCTTGAAGGATCGAGATGCTAAAAAACTTTGAATAAATGAAGGTAAAAAGCTTCTGATTCCCCAGACGCATAACTGCTTCAAGATGCCGTATCTCCATGTTGTGTCGTAGACTTTCTCAATATCGAAAAATATGGCCAGAACTCGGTGCTTTAATGAGAAAACTTTCCGGACCGATCCCTCGAAACGTACTAGTAGGTCAAGGGTACTATGACCTTTGCGGAAGCCACATTAAAATGGAGAGAGAGAAGGTGATTGGTTTCTAGGAACCAGTTTAGGCGCTCCAATATCATTTTTTCCAGCAATTTACTCAAACAGCTGGTGAGAGCTATAGGGCGGTAGTGATCTGAATCCAACCCGTCCCTGCCCGGTTTGACAAAGGGAAGGATGATCCCAATGCGCCATGATGACGGGTAAAAACCCTTCACCCATATAAGGTTGTACAAATCAAGCAAGAAGAGAGTAGAGTGTGGATGTAATTGCCGAATCATATCGAAATGGATGTCATCAAAGCCAGGGAAGGTAGATCTGCAAAGGGACAAAGCGCTACGCAGCTCATGGATGCTGAATAGAGAGTTATATGGAAGGTTAGATTTTGTTGTGAAGTTGAGAGAATGAGATTCTTCCTTTGATTTGTAGGATTGAAAAGCCTTATCGTAACGGTTGACACTGCTAACGGCGCGGAAATGGTCAGCAAAAGCATTGCTGACCGCCAGGCCGTCATTCTCCAAAGAACCGTTTAAGTTGAGTGTGGGGGTATGATGATTAGCATAACGGCCCCTGATCTTATTAATCCTCTTCCAGATCTTAGCAGTAGGTGTCATACAAGAAATCGATGAAACGTATCTGCGCCATGAATTTCAGCGAGCCTGACGAAGGGTTCTTTGGCGAAGCGCACGAGCTCAGTTTCGGTCGACCTTGTTGCACAAAGTTGGGTTCTTTCGGAATCGGGCATAGGCTAACTTGTAATTTTTGATAACTGTTGCACACGTCGAGGTCCACCAGGGCACGGTTGAGCGGCCCGTGACAGGTCGCCTCCGTGGGATGGTCTGTGTTGCTGCATTGTAGATAGTCGATGTAAAGTATTCTACTGCCGCATCCACTCCATTGAAGGTCCATGATGCACTTGTGAAGGACACCCATTGGAAACCCTCCAATCTGCATGACCTAAGTCCCACTTAAGGGGCATGGTTGTATGAAGGCTAACTTGAAGGGCCGACAAGACAATAGGGAAGTGGTCACTCCCATGGAGATCGTCAAGAATTGACCATCGAAATTCCGTGAAGCAATCAGGGGAACAAACAGACAGGTCAACACAGCTAAAAGAGTCCGTCTGGACATGATAAGAGGTAAAATCGGCAGTATTTCAAACACAAAGAAGGTCAGATAATAAAAGACACTCTAAAACACTGCCTTTGGCATTTCGAGTGATGTCACCCCAGTGTGGGTGACGGGCGTTAAAATCTCCTAGTAATAAGAATGGGGAGGGCAACTGGTCTATAAGTTCTAAAAGGTCGGATCTTGACAATGATAAACAAGGGGGTAGGTAAATAGAGCAAACGGTAAAAAGCTTAGTAAGAAAAACCCCCACGGCAACAGCTTGGAGGGTAGTATGTAGGGAGATGGGAGAAACATGGTAGGATGAAGATACCATGATTGACACCCCTCCATGAGAGGGGCTTCCAGCAGGAGCAATAGAGTTGAAAGTGAGAAAGCCGGGTACCGGCGGAAAGAGCCGTCTACCCAGTTTATTCTCCTGAAGACAAATAACAGCGGGGTGGAGAGTCGTCAACAGAATTTTGAGTTCTTCTCACTTTGGAAGAACTTGACAATTCCATTGTAAAATAGATGATATTATGTGGGACGGTTAGATACCACTGTGGATATCTTTTTCTCTTTTGAGGCCAATATTGTATTTGAGGTTCGTCCCAAAGAGCTCGGGAGACGGAGAGCTGATTTTGAGGAGCCTGCTTTTGCAGGGGGAGAGATCCTAGATGGAGCAGTAACTGTTTTTTTTTTTTCGTGGGTTTTGGAGAACCGACCGAGGCCCTTGATTGTAATTCGGGCTCGCAATCTGGCGGAAAAGGAAGATCGAGAAGGGATTTTCGGCCGGTAGATCCGGATTCATAGGTCGAGGGTATTTTCGGTGTCTGAGTTAGTCCAACCGCCGCAATTGGTGATGTTGGAGTATCAACTGCTTCCATCGGATCTTGGGTTGAAGGGTGAGCGGAACGAACAGGTGATCTGAGCGAGGTGTGTGGAGCTGGGTGTATTTCTGCCATCGTTTAGATCAGGATGGGGCCTACGTCCTGTGAAGGGCGAGACTGACTTTAGAATGTTCAACCATAGGGGAGGAGTCCATTGGAGATTCTCGGGGTTCAGCCGCGTCAGCTCCAGAGGCTGCCCGCTTATTGGTGGTCGATGACCCAGGTGAGGAATCATTTCTCTTACCACTGGGCTTTGGGTCTCAGGGCCGGGTGGATGAACCTTCACTGGTCGATGTTGAGGATTCTTTCAAATAGCGTCTGATGTCTTCAAGTGTCTCACCCTGAGCGTCTCTCCCAGCTAGAGCTGCTGGAGCTGCTGGAGAGAGGGGGGCTACATTGGTTATCTCGGTGTGAGAGCGATGCTTCGACTGCATATTCTGAATGTTTTCGACGCTGCGAGTAGTTCTAGGGTGAAGTGCTTCAGGCTGGTCGAAACTCGCGCGTGATGGTCGGTTTCGTCCAGCGTCACGTAAAACGTCAGAGAAGAGCCTGCCGAGTGGCGAGGTTTGTGCTCGGGCAAGCCGGCGGGCCTCTCTTATATCTAGACGTAGGGAGTCGCGCAAAGCGAGAACTTCCTTTTCATATAAAAATATAGAGCAGAGTTTTGACGCAGCACTGTGGGTACCTCCGCAGTTGGCACAGTGGGGTGTTTTGGTGCATTCAGGGCTATGGTAGTCAGAGCTACAATTCACGCAGGAGCGAGGGTGCCGACAGGCAAGGCGAACATGTCCAAATTGATTGCAATTGAAGCAGCGTCTGGGTAGTTCGATGTAGGGACTTACCGGGACACGAAGGTACCCAGCTTTAATATACTGCGGCAGTTCTTGTCGTTCAAATGTTAAAATCGGTGTGGCGTTTGGGACTTTAGTGGAGCCTAATGTTTTAGTTACCCTGTGTACGTGTGTGACACGTTGGGTACTGAGCTTACTCTGAAGGCGGGTGGGGCGTAGTCCTTTAGTTCGTTTGAACGGACGACACCTTTGACGAAATTCAGACGCGGATGGGGCGAGACAGTTATTGAAATTTCAGCTATCGAAGATAGATTTCGCACAAGGTTGTGTTGAGAGTAGGATGACACCTCGACTACGACATCACCACTTCCTCTTGACCACATCCGGCGGGGTTCACCACAGCGGGACTCAAAATATTCATTGACGTCAAACACATTGACTTTTGCAAGTGGGATGTCAGATGATGAATTCATGATAAGAAAGCGAGGATAATCAAGATCTGGGTCTACTTCGTTGGAATAGGGGTCCAACGAGCGAGGGAAGGCTGAAAGGGGAGCTAAGGAACGTTTGGCACGAGAACCCTTACGAGAAGGGGAGGTTTTTGGTTTATGACTAGCCATTGCAAAAAGAAAAAAACTTCGCATTCTCCCTCGGGGCTCCCCACCATGGAGGCATACAAGGACCCGGCACTACTGCAACTATACAATCAGTTACGTCCGGTCTGTCCTCTTGGAGAATGGATACGGATCCACCACACCATCTTTTGAAACCTAAGAGGCTGCCCGAGTTCTCCTACGCACGGAGAAAAGGGGCCAACGATGGGTTTCTCCTTGGGCATTCGGTAGCCGAAGGGGGTGGAGATGCCCAGCCTCTTTCACCTTCATGAAAGAACAATTCTGAATCAATCCATTAAACGAGCAGAGGTCGGGTATCCATAAGGACCACTAGATAGGTGAAGGAAGAGGGGGAAATAAAGGGCAGTGGAAGAGAGTAATAGAGGAGGAAAGAAAGAGGGGCATGTTAAAAGTCTTGTTGGCAGCACTATGGGTCCCCTAAGGGGCCCAGGGCTGACCCCCCTCGCCACGAGAAGGCCAGAGCCTCTCTGGGAACAACCCCTGAAGAAAAGATCCCAGAGAGGGAGGGGGTCAGGCCCATAGTAATCAGAACTACAATTCACACAGAAACGAGAGTACCGACAGGCAAGACCAACATGTCCAAATGGAGTACAATTGAAGCAACGTTTGGGTAGTTCTACATAGTGGCTTACTGGGACACGAAGGTAGCCAGCTTTAATAAACAGCGGAATTTCCTGACGTCCGAACGTTAAAATTAATGGGGCAGTTGGGAGTCTAGTAGATCCTAGAGTTTTAGTCACCCTGTGTACACGTGTGACGCGTTGGGTACTAAGCTTGCTCGGAAGATGGGCGAGGTCGTAGTCCCTTAATTCGTTTCAACGGACGACACCTTTGACAACATTCAGAAGCGGATGGGGCGAAACGGTTACGGGAAGTTCGGCTATCGAACACAGATTTCGCCCAAAATTATGATGAGAGACATGACAACTCGACTACGATATCACCACTACCTCTTGACCACATCCGGTGGCATTCACCACAGTAGGACTCAAATGATTCATCAACGTCAAACACATCCACTTTTGCAAAGGGGTGTAAGATGAGGAACTCATGACCAGAAAGCGGGCATGGTCTAAATCTGGATCCACATCGTTGGCATAGTGATTCAATGAACGTAGCTATCCCAGTTCTCTTACCGGAGAATAGGGACCAATGATGGGTTTCTCGTTGTGCATGGCAGGCGAAGACGGTGGAGATGCCCAACCTCCTCCGACCTTCATAAAAGAACAATTCAGAATAATTCCGAAAAAGAAAGCATATTTCAGATAACCGTAAGGGCCCATCTGGCGACTGACTACTTGGGCATAAGTCGCCGTAGTCACCACAACTTACAACTAGGCTACATTATGAAACAAATAAAATGCATACCACAAATAACGATTAAACAGGACAAAGGCTAAAAAAATAATAATAACAAAAAAGCAAAAAGAAACAAGTAGGAAGCGCGCTTCGGCGTCGAGGCTAGGCCCGAGTCGAACCGGTGCAGGAATATGCAACTTACAAAAAACCCCACTCAAATAAAGTGGAGGGGGCCAGCCTCCTCCCAAAAAGTTGTATAGTCTACAAGTCACGGCATTGGGAACTGTCGCAGCGCAATACACAATCGCTTGCTGATGCATAAAACTCCCATCTGTAGTCGAGATTCGAGCGAACAAAGGATCGACAAAAAAGTAAGACAGTAGCCCTATCAGCGCACCGGGCGATGAAAGTTTTAGAACGAAGAATATCCATGGCGCGGGTACAAGAGACACTAAGGCTGCGAATATGAACCTCCCAGGTGAAGCGTCGGTCAAATACAAGACCAAAGAAACGGGGCAAGTCCACCACTTCCAGGCGAACCCCATTTAGAAACAAGTCTGGTTCAGGGTGGAGCCGTGGAAGGTGGCACAAGTGCACCAGCTTAGCCTTGGCAAAGGAGAAACGAGGCTTGTGCGCATCTGCATAGCGAGAGACGCGATTCAATTCCTTTTCGATTCGACGCTCCAGGGTTGGCATCTCGCCCATGCCAAAAGAGAACGAAAGTTCGTCCACGGAGAGCGTAGCGACAACATCTTTCCGGAGCACTGAGGTGATGGCGTTGATTTTCAGGGGGAAGAGTGTGACCCTGAGGACACTTCTCTGTGGGACACCCTCTTCCTGCTCCATTTGACGGAGAGCCCCCATCCACAACCGTACGCGGAATCGACAATCTCGCAAAAATTAAGATATAGAAATTGGGAGACGTCTCTTTGCCACCATCGTCTGGACTCTTTATGATGGCTTATTGGCATGCTGTATCTTAGGCCTTCTCCAGATTAAAAAACCCCAGGGCTTAATGCTATCTAGGAAGGCAGGCCTCGCAGAAGGCATTTTCCAGTCATAGCAGAGCATCCAACGTAGAGTCTACTTGCGAAAGCAGCACTCTTTAGGAGACAGATGGCATCCGCTGTGAAGAAAAGAAAGGCTAATCTAACATTTAACAATTTGCCCCATCCACTTGTACACGCAGGAGGTTAGAGATTGTGTGGAAACCGGATGGGATAGAGTGATCCCTCCGCAGTTTGCGAGGAATCTAAGAGGATACCTCTACCCAGATCCTATTAACAAATCTAACAGAAAGACGATGCCTCGCTCACCCAGGTGTCGAAGCAAGGCGTACGGGAGATCATCCGGGCCAGGGGCCTTGTGGGACAACGAAGCGAGAGCAGAACGCCTCACTCAAAATAAACCAGTCGTTGAAGGGTTCTCCGCCCATGGAGGTAAAGTCAGATCGGCGGTCTTCTACGTCATCCCGACACGCATTGAATGCTGGCGGAGCAGCATCCCGGCTAGGGAATGCGGAGAAAGCGTGAGCGAAGGACTCCGCCACGGACGCGGTGTCCGAGATTGCGATCCCATTCTCCTGGAGAACGGGAGGGGGGTCCTGCGAGAACTTGTCCAGAATCTTTTGAACTCGCTTCCAGACCTCTGCTAGAGGGGTCTTACCGTAAGGTGAAGGCACCTATGCCCCTCCCCCAAAAAAAGAGCGGTGGGTGGGAAAAACTGCTAGACGTTCTAGGAATAGTAGTTAGACTTATGGCGAGGAAGTTGGTGGAGAAGAACTCAACGGCCTCATCTACCGACCTAAACTCCTCGACTGAAATAGAGAAATCAGTCATTTCCTGAAATGCAGAGCACCTCGCCCGCGCAAAGTACCACCGGGGCCTGCTCTCAGGTCGCATCGACTACCCCCACCAAAAATCAGGCTGTGCATCCGGAGAAAACAAAGATAGATCGATAGGAGAAAATGAAGTGGTTCTCGCGCAAACTTGTCCACATTAATTAGACCCATCTCCAGCTCGTCGACCAGGTTGGCAAGGACTTGAGCTCTGGGATAGATTGAGTAATCTCCCCAAAGGAGTTACTGGCGTTCAGATCGCCGAGGAAGACAAAGGGCTCGGCAACCGTGCCACGACGCGGCGAAAGTCCCTCGCGTCGAAGTCGGCTGACGATGTAATATACGCAGAAATATCACTATACCTCCTATCCAGCTGCAGCTGCAAAGCATCTGCCCGAAAAGAGTCCTTTTAAAGCCACCCCAAAAGAACGGAAACATCATGCTGGGTGTAAATGGCGCATCTTTCTGCCCAGTCCACAAACCGTATAGGTGGGCTCGCAAAAGCCTTATACACCGGGGGGTGGGCAGGGGGGCACGCGCCCAGCAGAAAGATAGCCAAGAAAAAACGGGATGAGACATGCCTCCGCCACTCCTCCAAGTTGGCTTGTAGTCTGCGGTAATTCCATTGAAGGAATATGCTTTCCAGCCCTAGCTTAGAGTTGATGCTGGGACCCTTTTTGAAGAGGAGACCCTCAGGGGAATGGCAATACATTCCCGGAGGCAGAACTCCGCATCCGTGGCGCGCGCTTTCTCCACATTCTCTAGATGGGATGCTGCTCCGCCAGTATTCAATGCGGGTCGTTATGTCGCCGAAAGCCGCCAATTGCACTTTGCCATCAGAGGCGGAGAACCCTTCAGCGACAGGTTTGCATTGAGTGAGTTGCGTTCCGCTCTCGTTTCGTGGGCGGACACCGCCTCTGCTCCAGACAATGTCCCGTACGCCATGCTTCAACACCTGGGTGAGAGAGTCATGGCCTTTCTCTTTGATTTGTTCAACAGGATGTGAGTAGAGGATATCCTCACAGACTCCTGACGAATCGCTACTGTGCTCGCTTTTCACAAACCGGGGAGAGATTACTCTACCACAGCAGGTTTCCGCCCAATCTCCCTAACCTTCTCCCTTTGCAAGTTGATAGAAATATTGGTAAATGTTAGTTAGATTAGAGTTTTTCTGAACAGCGGGGGCCACCTGCCTTCAGGAGAGTCCGGCGTCGGCAAGTTTCACTCCAGTCGGATTATCTGCTGTGTTTTTCCTTCGTATGCAGAACTACGCTACGGTGTTTTTCGATCTGGAGAAGGCCTATGATACCGCATATAAATACGATATCATGGAGACTTTCCACACGATGGAGGCGAGGGGACGCCTCCAAATCTTTACATCTGAAATTTTGCGAGATCGTCAATTCCGCATACAGGTGGGAGTAGCCCTCCCCGCCCCAATGGAGCAGGAAGAGGGTGTCCCGCAAGGTGTCATCAGTGTCAAACTCTTTGCCTTGAGTATCAACGGCATCACCTCGGTGCTTCCGGAAGATGCTCTTGCTACGCTCTACCTGGACGACTCCAAAAGACATTCAACCGAATCTCTCGCTATACCGAGGCGCAGTCTTGTTTTTCTTGGCCAAGACTAAGGTGGTACACTTCTGCTACCATTCACGGCTCCATCCTGACCCAGACTTGTTTCGAAATGGGTTTCTCCTCGAAGTGGTCAACTCGCACCGTTTCCTTGGTCTTGTATTTGACCGACGCCTCACCTAGGAGGCTCATATTCGCAGCCTGTCTCTTGTATACGACTATGGATATTCTTCCTTCCGTGACGAATAATGCCTGCGGCGCCGATATCGCTACTGACTTACTTTTTGTCGATCTTTTGTTCGTTCGAAATCTACTATAGATGCGAGTTTTATGACTCCGCAGGCGAGCGTGTATTGCGGAAGGTGTACTCGATCCACCACTCTGGCCTTCGCCTTCTCACCGGTTCCTTCCGCATGTCCCCCATTGAGAGCGTACTTGTCGATGATGGGGAGATGCCACTTGCTCTGCCTCGTTCACAGTGCATTATTCGCCTGTACGCGTGAGCCCAGTGCCTACCGTATTCGCCAAAAGCTCTCACAGCATCTGCCGCCGAGAGACGCCTCATACCCTTACCCCTTTGGATTTAGGGAGAGGTTAGTCCTTTGAGAGTTCACTATATCTCTCGAGCCGGTGGTGCCTTTGGTTCAGCCCAGGACGCATTCTTGGTGGGCATCACATTTGACTATTTGTCGTCACACTTCCCCTCACCAAGCTTCTACAGCGCAGAAGTATTGCCTTCGACCGCTTCGGAGCACGCGTCATTTCACGCTGGATCCGTTCTAGTGTACACGGATGACTCAAACTCCCAGGAGCGGGTCGGCTTTGGCTTACACGCGAATATCCCCTCTGTTTCAAATCATCTGAGCTCTACCCGGCGCTGCGTTGTCTTCACGGACGAGCTGTTACAATATACGGCTTGCTTCATGATATAGCGGGCGTGCCCGATTCGGAGACAGGATCTCACAAACCGACCTGAGAGGGCAGTTGAATCTCTCTACCCACTGGTTCGTGGCTGCCTCGAGAAGGGTGGATGTTGAATTTGTCTTGTGCTGGGTTCTTGGACATGTGGGTATTGCAGAAAATGATGACGCTAGAGTCCGTGAGGACTTGGCGACGAGACCAGCGTTTCGCTCTATCTTGGTTTGGACAAGAGTAGTGTTCGGTACAAGTGTAAAAGCGTACTCATCGCCTCCCGCTAGTGAAGGTGGGAAAGGTTTTTTTTAAGGATGATGATTAGAGTACAGGGATTTTGCAGATCTCTGGTCGAACGTAAGAACCAAGAATCTTACCTCGTCTTAAAGGTGATCGCCTGATGGTGTAAATAAATAAGGGTCAAGGGGATGGTGTCATGTCTTTCCAAGACATAATGTTAAGGATATTGGCCTGTAGTTGGTTGGGAGTGAGGGGTCTTTTCTGGGCTTCAGGAAAGGCAGAACTGTTGCATGACGCCACTCTTCTGGAAAAGAGCAACTTTCCCATATCATATATTGTTCGGGTATCGCCTCTTGATGACAGGGCACGATATTTGATCGTATCCTGCCCAGTTTTCTGGCAGTTTGAGAGGGAAGCCTCTTAATCTGATTGAGAGAATTAATAAATGCTGGTCTAGAGGGTCTTTTGATATGGTAACGAGGGATTCTTCAACTGCCTGTCAGTTACTAACTAAGGCCGTTATTTGTATTCAGAATTGGGGAGTGTACCTTGTTGTAGAGCCTGACATTCTGTTGATAGGTCGCATACTTTTGGGCAGGAGAGTAGTTGAGGTGATTGTTGATGTGTAGCTTTGTCAGCATTAGCGGTGAGCTTACTTAAGAGTTCATTTAGTTAAGGCAAATAGTCGTTTAAATTCGATGAAAGTTTCGGGTATGTATTTCTAAAATGTCTGTATGTTCTATCACTCTTTTGTCTTCCAAAATTGTTGATTTCACCATGAGATCGAACGACGGAAGTTCTTGGAGGGGGGGGGGGGGCAGCGGCTGGAAATTGTACCACTACCACACTTTCGTGGATTTGAGGAAGGATTTTGATAGAATACGAGAGAAGTGATAGTGTGGGCACTTAGGAGATAGGGGCTGCCACAGAGGCTCATCATGTGTTATGTCTCTGTATGAGAAATCACGGTCTCAGGTGAGGACGATTGGAGGCACATCAGCGGAATTTGACATCAAGGTTGGTGTTCATCAGTGCTCAAATATGAGTCCCCTGCTGTTCATCGCTGTTCTAGAGGAGATGACTAAGGAGTGCAGAGGACTAGGATGGTGGGAGCTACTGTATGCTGATGACCTTGTGCTCACTGCCATCTCAAAGGAGGAAGTGAGTGACATGTGCGAGAGGTGGAAGAGAGACATGGAAAGAAGAGGTCTAAGGATCAACATCAGTAAAACTAAAGGAATGGTAACAGGAGAAGAACCAGGAACAAGAGTGGAGTATGGGAGGTGGCCATCTGGAGCGTGTGGCAGAGGAGTGGGAAGCAATTCTATTCTCTGCATCCACTGTGGGAAGTGGTGTCATAAGGGGTGCTCTGAACTTCAGAAACTCATGAGTGAGAAATTTTGTATGCCCAGGTGTTGCACAAGACCAAATGAGAACGGGGATGCAAATGAATGGAATGATGCTGGGGAAATGCTGGAGGTGGTGGACCAGTTCTGCTACCTCGGCGATATACTAGACGGTGAAGCTGGAGTGGAAAGAGATGTTCCAGCAAGAATAGCAATTGCCTGGAATAAGTGGAGAGAGGTGTCAGGATTACTGGTCAACCGAGGCAATCCATTGAAAAAGAGAAGCTTGGTAAGAGTATATGTATCATGTGTAAGAGCAGCTCTATTATATGGTACTGAAAATTGGCCCTTAAAAGAAACACTGATGAGTGTATTGAGAGAATGTGATCGACGTATTCTGAGGTATATATCTGGTGTGAAGTGGCAGGATCGCATCGGGAGCTCTGAGGTGGCAGACAGATGTGAACTAGTGGAGCTGGAGTCTGAGCTGCGACTGAGGAGACTCAGATGGTTTGGTCACGTGGAGAGATCGAAGGAGGATGGCTACCTGAGGGAGGCTATGCATATGCAAGTGGAAGGCAGAAGGCGACCAGGAGGACCAAGGAAAACTTGGAGCGACTGTGTTGTGGAAGATATGGGAGGGACTGGGACTTAATGAGGAAGATGCTCAGGACCAAAGTCGGGGGAGAAGAGTCATACGACCATCCAGCCCTGCAGAAGGGGGACCAAGAAGGTGAAAAATGAAAATGATGAGATGATGATCTGGCGACTGGCTGGTAGGGCAAATGTCGCCGTAATCACGCTACAGACTATTACTAGGCTAGATTAACAAATAAATAAACATTCAATGCAAAAATAAATTAATAAAAAAACAAAAAGAAATAAGCAAAAAAACAATAAACAAAAAAGTAAGAAGGAAACATGATCTAGCGTCGGTGGGTGACCTGCCTCCCCTATGGCGCAGGACGTGCAGAAGGCGCCGGTTGCTAGGCGTAGACCGATGTGCTGGATTGAGTCCACATTCAGCAATACACGCACGACTGCGGATACATAGGTGCACCGCCTTAGTCTTGGACAAGAAACACCAAAGCTTGTGCGCTTCGGCACAGCGAGAGACGCGGTTCAATGCCTGTTGGAGTCGACGCTCCAGGGTTGGCATCTGGGCCGCGCCAAAAGAGATCGAAAGGTCATCCACGTAGAACGTAGCGAGAACATCTTCCGGCAGCAACGAGGTGATGCTGTTGATGCTCAGGGCAAAGAGTGTGACACTGAGGACACTTCCCTGCGGGAAACCCTCTTCCTGCTCCATTGGGGCGGGGAGGGCTACCCCCACCTGTATACGGAATTTACGATCTCGCAAAAACTCCGAGATAAAGATTGGGAGGCGTTCATTTACCCCCACTGTGTTGATTTTTTTTTTTTTGGGGGGGGGGAGCCCATCTGGCGACTGTCTACTTGGGCATAAGTCGCCGTACACAACACATTTTGCTACTAGGCTATATTCAAAAACAAATAACAATATGTAAATAAATATCAACGATAAAAAAGGAAAAAGGCTAAACAAAATAACAAGAAAACAAAGCAAAAAGGCAAAAATGAAGCGCGCTCCGGCGTCGGAGGTAGGCCCGCCTCCCCTCGGCGCAGGAACATGCGACCCCCCCCCCTAAAAAAAACCAGTCAAATGAAGTGGAGGGGGCCAGCATCATCCCAAAGGTCGTATAGTCTACAAGTCTGTGTGCACGAAATCGTCCCGAGTACAGGGAACAAGCGGTAGCGACCCCGCTCGTCCCAGTTCCGTGACAGGTAACGTGCACGAAGATCAGCTAGACTGGGACATTCAACAAGATTGTGCCGAACAGTCTGGGGGACAACGCAGTCGTCGCAGTAAGGAGCAGGCGAGCGCTCCATCAAATGGCGGTGAATCCCACCAGTGTATCCAATTCGGAGACGACAGAGAGCAACCTGAAGCCGTCGAAGAAGTGTGTGTGTGTGTGGGGGGGGGTTCCATGGGAACAGTCGCGGCATTGGAGTGTAGGTAAATATGAACAGTTGCGGCGCAATGACACGAAACTTTAGTTCCCCTCGACCGTTTTCCATCTTCTTTGCCAAGCCAGCCGGAGGGTAGTCCGTATTTATGCAATGAAATCGGTGAGGAAAAGTGAAACGCTGGTCCGGTCACCGAGTTCTCGCGGACTCTTTGGCGCCCTTATTCCCCGCAATTCCTACATGTCCAGGAACCCAGCCCAAGATAATCTCGACATCCGCCCGGCTCGCAAAACCCGTGGCGTCACGGACATCGCGAACCAAGGGATGCGGAGATTCCAATGCCCCAAGAGCTTTGTGAGGCGCTATAAATCACAATCCGGTCTCTGAACCTGGCACATCGCGTTATCTCACATACCAAGTAGTATATTGCAATCAGCTCAACGGAGAAGACAGACGCAGTGATTGGCAGAGCCCCGCTGACTTCAAACAGAGTGGACACGGCGTGGAAACCCAAGTGCTTCCCGATCCCGCATTTGAGTTGTAAGCCAGCTTGGCCTACATAACGACTGTGGCAGGTCGTACAAGTATAATTGTAAATTATACAGGATCGCAAGCCCAAAGGGATTATACATGTACGACCTGCCACAGTCGTTATGTCGACCAAACTGGCTTACAACTCAAATGCAGAATCACAAAGCACTTGGGTTTGTCTCATAGGACTGGTATTCCCATTTCTAAACCTGAAGCCGCTTCCATCAGGCAACACTGAGTATCACCATCATCCTCTTAATTCTAATTCATTAACCATCTTATCTTCAGCCTTAACTTCTCTCGATTTGAAAATCTTAGAGTGGCTGTATATCAATAAAATAAATGCAAACCTAAATAATTACTCCTCCTCAATTAAACTATTCACTATATAACCAACCAACACTTCAATAGATTAACTAGCCAACCGACCAACCGAACAAATCTCAGTAGTTTTATATCTTTAGTTAGTTGATTTCTCAACTCTCACGATAAAGGTTAGTCACTTTGTTTAATTCATTCTGATTTGTTTTCAGTTTTTTTTGTTTTTATAATTTAATATAATAGGTTATTTTATTGTTTACTCCAGTAACTTTTAATATGTGATATTCAAGTCAGTTTATGTTATAATTTCACTTCTTTCTATTATATTTTTTAAAATCACACTGGGTAGTATTAATTAATCCTATATGTTATTAGTGTTTTTACTTTAATTTTAATAATTGTCAATTTTATTATTTTAACTTGTCTTCATCCACTTTTTAGCCAATATTTAATGCATTCTTTTAACTGCTATCGATTAATATTCCCTACCCTTTGCATTAGTCAACACAGTCCCTGAAGATGGTCCTAGTAAAGGTCCAAAACATCCGGCCAATAAATGAATAGTGTAATCACCTGGGTCTTCATATTCCTGCTACATATCAGATTCCCAAGGAACAAATCAATAACAAGTATATATATATATATATATACCTGCATTTAATATTGAGGATAAATCCCAGAGCCACGAGAAACGGATGCAACATCTTTTAATTTTTCACAACGTTTCAAAAACTACAAGTTTTCATCTTCAGGCTAGAATAGGTTTACAAAAATACATAAGAAGAAAACTTGAAAAGGCTAACAAGACATTATTTTAAAAGGTGACCAATTATAAAATATCAGTAAATTGTACTATGTTAAAATTTTAAATATGACTTGGCCTCAGTTAAATTTGCTTTAAAACTGACTCAAAAAATTAGTTTATACATATGAAGAAAACTTGAAAAGGCTAACAAGACATTATTTTAAAAGGTGACCAATTATAAAATATCAGTAAAATGTACTATAAGTTAAAATTTTAAATATGACTTGGCCTCAGTTAAATTTGCTTTAAAACTGACTCAAAAAATTAGTTAATTGAAAGTTTATTGCAGAAATTAATTAAAAACTATAAGAGAAATTGACCTGCTAATAGTTAAAGATAATAAATTTAAACTTAGTTTTTGATTTGGTAAAACTATACGAGTTAAAAACATTTAATATAAAAAAAGGTTAATTTTGGTACTTACTAAAGTGGATCCATCCTAGAGAGTGAATGGTGGGTTTACCAAGGGGATAGTATTTATGTTACAGTGACACTTAGGAGAGAGGAACATCAACTAACCAAACAGTAATTAAAAAAACAAATCAACTAACAAACTGTAGTTAAAATTAGTTAATTAATATAGATATTGCACTTAAATCTTCATTGAGTGTAGGTTTGTAGTGTTTGCTATATAAAGATTCGAGGGTTATTAGGCAATGTTTGTTGTTGTTAAAGGCTATTACTTTAAAATTCTCAATAGAAATGTCAGTTTTACAGTTTATGGTGTGTTCCCTAATAGATGACTTTTCCTTTCTATTTAATATTTTGTTTGTGTGCCAACTAATCCCCATTCGAGCAGAGAACCTAGCTCCAAGAGACCTAACAGTGCTGCCAATGTAAGAGGCTCCAGTACAACTGGGACATTTAAATAAATAAACATTATCACTGCGGAACTCCAAAGAGATAGGATCTTTATTGTTAAAGAAACTTCCTATCGATAGTTTTTTTATAAAAACTATTTGTGGGTTGATTTGGGGAAAATATCTTTTAAAAATGAATAGGGCTTTTCTTTTAAAAGTATTGTTTAAAAAAAACATCTCTGAAATTAGTAAATATATGGGCATTTTGGGAACTTCTATGCAGGGTTGAGGGGGGTCAATGAGATTATCAAGTAGCTTTTTTTAAAACTATCATATAGGTCAGAAGGAAATAAATTTTTTAGAAAATATTTCCTGTGAAAAATAAATTCATTATGGATTGATTGGTAAGTGGATGTTAGCGAGAAAATTATATGTATTAAAGTTTTTACTCTGGATATTTTGTATCTAAAATCACAAAAACAAAAGTAGTTCAAGCCTAGTCCTGTGAAAGTTTTTTTTTGGTAAATGGTTGTTTGAATTTTTCGCTGGTCATTATCTCGGGTGACTAAAAGATCAAGAAAGGGCATCTTATCATTTGACTCTACTTCCATGGTGAATTTTATGTTGGAGTCCACTTGCAGCTGACTTTTTATGACACATCTTGAAGATTAAATGTTTTCTGCAAATTTAGATTACAAACCACCCTTCTACTGCCGTTTTGTTGATGATTCCTTTGCAATTTTCAATAATCCTACACATAGCCAACTTTTCTTGAATTTTTTGAACACTTTACACCCCAACATCAAATTCACCATGGAAGTAGAGTCAAATGATAAGATGCCCTTTCTTGATCTTTTAGTCACCCAATGACCAGCGAAAAATTCAAACTGTAGGAATCCCTGGGGTAAGTTTAGTGGAAGTAAAGTAAAAAACGGGACCTAAAACAGTTTATGGGAGGGGTAGATAGATTTGATCAACAATGCTCAATTGATCCATTTCAATGAAAGCATAAAAAGTGGTACCATACACTTTGTCATTGAAGCTGCTCTTGTTAATGGGTATATTTGTTATAATATACAAAATCCTAATTTTTCGCAGAATGTTAGACGTAAAAGGGGTCAAAGGTGCACTGAACCCACTGAGGTTAGGCTAAAGAACGCCATTTCCCAAAGCAATATGAGGATAAGAAGATGCAACCAAACTGCACAGTCTGTAGCATATTACCATCAAAATGTTTGAAGAAATGGAAAAGAAGGTGCAAAAGGAAACAGACAACAAATTACTGTGGGAAGTGCAATGGGGAACCTCGAGGCCTTGTGTGTTATCCCATGCTTTGAAATCTACCATACTCAAATCAACTATAGAAAAGTATGCCATTGTAATCAAAATGAATAAGTCCAGCTAATAAAGCAAAAATAAATTAGTTCTAAATTGTTTAATTTTTACTTCCTTCCTTAAAAATGGAAAGGATAATGAGGAAAAATATTTATATGATTGTGTTGTGGCACCGCCTCGCGGGAGCAACCCATAATCGAGGCAAAATGACAAGTAAACGTAATGTAATCTAGAAAAAAAAGGTAAATTAAAAATAAAATAAAAATCTGCCCCAATACGCTAAAAATGGTTGAAAATGAAATGAAATGAATTAATAATTTATTAAAATAGTCTACCCTAAAAAATATGGAAAATATAATATTCATGGTCTGAATATAATATTTTCTGAACATATATTAATTTGTGATATTAAAAAGCTAACAACAAATATAATTGTGAAATTCATAATTTTTCTCATAAATGGCACTACAGCAGACAGTTGTGTGATTTCTAATTATGCAGTGAAAGGGTTAAGATTAAACCTTGAGTTTTCAGTGTATCCGAAGACTGTAGATTCGTGCTGTTTGATAGGAACTACATTTGAAGGCTTTTCATCTGTGGTTTCTTTCATGTCTCTTAAGAGACGCGAGATGCGCTGTTTGATAGGAACAGGAACTGCATTTGAAAGGCTTTTCACCTGTGTGGATTTTTTTGTGTATCAGAAGACTATCGGTTCGTGTTGTTCGATAGGGACAGGTACTGCATTTGAAAGGCTTTACACCCGAGTGGATTCTTTTGTGTATCTTAAGATGCCACATTTGCGCTGCTTGATAGGGACAGGAACTGCATTTGAAAGGTTTTTCACCTGTGTGGGTTCTTTCATGTCTCTTAAGAGACCAGGTTTGCGCTGTTTGATAAGAACAGGAACTACATTTGAAGGGCATTTCATCTGTGTGGATTCTTTCATGCCTCTTAAGACACGTGAGATGAGCTGTTTGATAGGAACAGGAACTGCATTTGAAAGGCTTTTCACCTGTGTGAATTATTTTGTGTATCTGAAGACTGTAGATTCGTGCTGTACGATAAGGACAGGAACTGCATTTGAAAGGCTTTTCACCTGTGTGGATTCTTTTGTGTACGCGAAGATGCCCCATTTGAGCTGCTTGATAGGGACAGGAACTACATTTGAAAGGCTTTTCACCTGTGTGGGTTCTTTCATGTATCTTAAGAGGCCATAGTTGAGATGTTTGATAGGGACAGGAACTACATTTGAAAGGCTTTTCATTTTCACTCTTGTGGGTTTTTTCATGTCTTTGAAGATTACTCTTATGCTTTGCTTGATATGGACAAAAACTGCAAATGAAAGGCTTTTCTCCCGTGTGAACTTTTTCATGTTTCTGAAGAACTCCTATTTGTGCTGATTGATAGGGACAGGAACTACATTTGAAATTATTTGCAACAGTTCGTGACTTCTTTTTAAGCTTTTCTTTTTTGTCACACAGAAGCACATCAGAGTTAGATTGCGAAAAATTAACTTCAATGGCATTTGAAGACGAACATTCAATCTGCAAATAATTTTTGCGTTAGAAAATATCACTATTATGCTTTAGATTAACGTCAGTTCAACTAAATTATATCTCCACACTCTCTTTCCAAATTTTAGGTTCACATTCAAGCCATTATGCTTTTACGACTAGACTATTATCTGTGAGAGAAACAGAAGAGATGATTAAGGCCTGTCGCATGGCAAAAGACCATTATTCACATTTAAAAAATAGGAAGTTTAAACTAACAAGGGCAGCTCAGACCATTTGTGATAAATAGGTAAAGAAACTGATAATTTTCGATTGATGTTGTGGAGTACTTGTCATTGATGATACATATTGGGGTTGTAGGGCTTAAACAAGTTAGAGGAAGGCGGAGATCGATTGAGACGAGAAGGGCATCTTTATTTTTTTAAAAGATCTGAACATAAAGAAACAGACAAGGACATCACCTAGGCAAGATCAAGCAACTCTTTAATACTTGAAACATTTAACCACAGATATGGACCCCTCTTCTAAGAAGTCCAGAACAATGAAACATGGTGCACAGTATCTCACCCCAAGCTCCAGGGGCAGAAGTTAATGAATTCCCGTTATCAGGGTAACGGACATAAAGCTCCCATTGACTGAGACATTGCACCATAAAATACCTTGCTTACTGCTTAAGATAGTCATCGGGTCCAATGATGACGTTCTCACTCTTACTCCCGTACATGTATTCTCTGGTGACTGTACAGGCCAATCCTGGATAAGCATCGCCTGCCACAGCTAGGACATTGGAAATTTGGGGGGAGGTTGGGGTGGTGGTTTTTGTTGTCTCGCCCTCTGGCGAGCTCGGATCTCGTGTTGATGGTCTCGTCCGTTGTCTTCAAGATGATTCACTCCCTCATGGATGAGTCGTCTCCAATTTACCCTGTTTGAAGACGACACCTCGAGATTTGAATGGTCAACCATGCATTTCTTTAGCGTTTTCTTGATGTTATCTTTGAATCTGAGCTTGGGACCACCCGCTGCCGTCCTTCCAGCATGGATCTTACCATACAGCATTGTGCGGGAAGTCTTTCTTCAGACATGCATATGACGTGACTCAGCGATCGCAGATGGTGTTTAGCAATGATTGCCTCGATGCTGGTGCTCTTGGTTCTCTCCAGTATCTAGACGTGTGGCATTGTCTTGCCATGTGATACTAAGGATCTTTTGCAGGCATCTTAGGTGGAACGACTCTAGAGGAACAGGAATCATACAAATACCTTGGCATTGAAGAAATGACACCATACACCATGCTAAGATGAGGCAGAAGATTGGCAGAGAATACGTCCGCCGTGTGAGGAAGATCTGTAAAACACAGCTTATGAATAAGAACAAAATAACTGCCATTAACCAGCTTACCATGCCGGTAATAAACTACAGTTTTGGCATCATAGATGGCCACAGTTAAACATCTACAGGCTAGATGTAAAGACACGGAAATTTTAACACTTCACAGGGTCATCTATAGAAACCAGTGTCTGCCAAGGCCGTACCTTCCCAGGGAATAAGGAGGACTAGGGCTGTCTGAGATTAACCACGAGCATAGAGCCACCATCGTGAGCATCGGACAGTACCTGAGGAGCTCATTAAACCCCAGCCTCGCAATGGTATATGAACACCAAGAGACAAGAACCAGCAAAACCACCTCCAACACCAAGCTGGCCAAGCATTTTGGACAAGGCTGTCTTAGAGAAGAGGTAGAAACACCCAACAAGCATGCCACGGAGATAGCCTGAGAGTGTCGGCAAAAATACACCCGGACTTTTAAAAGCAGGTGCTTCGAGGAGTGGGCAGGACAAAAAAGTGCCACATACTTCCTTGACGAACTCTACAAGGACTCTATTGATAAGGAAGGTTCCTTGGATTGGCTCAAGAGAGGAACCCTCCACTACGACCAGGAGAGGCTTATAATGGCCGCTCAAAATCAAGGCCTAATGACAAATGCTTTTAAAAAGATGGCTGGTCTCAGTAATGACATGTGCAGGTTCTGCCGCACTGAAGTGGAAGTGTGAGCCACCTGACATCAAGTTGCAAGGTACTCTTGGGGACGGATACTACACAACGCGACACGACGGTGTGTGCAAGTACCTCCACTGGACCATCTGTAAAAAACTGAACATCCAATGTAGCAGCAAGTCCTGGGAACATCTACTAGAGAGAACTGTGGGAAACGAGACGTACACCATTCATTACGACCATGTAATCCCCACGGTCACCTACTTAGAAAACGCAGCTGTCAAACCGGACATCGTAATATGGAACAAGACAGAGAGAGTGGCAACCCTGGTTGAGGTTAGTGTCCCCAATGACGGCGGCCTGAACAGAGCCGAAAGGGAAAAGGTGACTAAGTACCAAGGCCTCATGTATGACATGAAGAGAAACTGGAACCTCAGAGAAATCTCAATTATTCCAGTTATTATAGAAGCCACTGGGCTCATGAAAATTAACTTTAAGAAATATCTGGCAAGTATACCTGACGACCCAAGTGCAAGAGAAATCCAAACAATTGCACTTAAGGGGACAGCTGGAATCCTGAAAAAGAGCTGTCGGATGGAGTCTCTAAATCGGGTGAATGATTGACATTGGGAAAGATACCCCATCACCAGCTAATACCGTAAAGAAAAGGTAAATGATCTAGTGGTATATGTTGAACAATACTAGGGCCATGAAACATCCTTGTCTGACCCCAGAGTTAACAGCCAAAGTGGTTGACTCCAGACTACCCATTGTCACTTTGGCATACATACCGTCGTGGAACTGTCTTACAATCTTTACGAATTTTGGTGGGCAGCCGGAAATAGGCATAACCTCCCAAAGAGTTTCCCTGTTTACAGTGTCAAAGGCCTTCGTGAGGTCAATGAAAGCCATAAGCAGATCTTTGTTTTGCTCTCTCAACTTTTCTTGCAGTTGCCGGGATATGAAAATCATGTCAACTGTACCTCGATCCTTGCGAAAGCAACATTACGATTTCGGGAGTAGGTCTTATGTGATCAAGGATATTAGTCTCCGCAACATGATTTTAGAGAGGACTTTCCCGGCAACAGAAAGTAATGATATACCTCTGCTGTTTCCACAAATGTTTTTGCTGCACTTGTTTTTATATATTATGATATTAGCATCCTTCCACTGTTGGGGCACTTGCTCCCTGTCTCAGACCTCCAGGATGAATTTGTAGAGGTTATGTTTAAGTAAGGATCAACCCTGCTTTAAAATCTCTGCGGGTATGTTGTCAGGGCCTGAGGATTTGTTGTCTTTGAGTAACTTAATTGCCCATAGCAAATTCGTTGAAGGTAGGAGGTAGATCCAACTCGTATGTTAATGGACCCTCATCTAATTCAAGTGGGGGCAGTATTATATTGGGTTTACTTGATTTTGTAGGTCTTGAGAGTGTTCACCCTATCTTTGGATTATTTGACTTTGTTCTCTAAGCAGTGTAGTCCCATCAGCTGTTTTCACTGGTGTAAAGGAACAATTTTGGGGATCATAAAGTCTTTCACAGCATCGTAGAACAGGTGCATATCATGAGAATCTGCATATGCCTGCATATGCCTGAATTTATTGTCCCCTTTGTGTCCACTAGTTATTCTGTAGATTCCTCAATTTCTTTGCACCTCACTCCTTGTGTTCTGCCAGTGCATTTTCAGGGCCTGAGAGTTTAGGTGTTTTAGAGAAGCATTGCGAGTTTTATGTATACTATCAAGTAGAGGAAGGATGGTTTCAGTATTCTCATCAAACCAATATTTATGCTTTTTTGGTTTGGGTCCAAGTGACTTTTCTGCTACCTCTAGGACCGTAGCACTAAAAGCATCACCGCTGTTTTGTAAAAGTTTCCTCTCAGCTATGGCACTACGGAAATTATTTCTTAAGTTCTCCCTTTAAGATTGTTGGTGTTAAGTCTATTTTTATTTGATTTTTGTCGATGCATAGGAGGGCGGATGGAGATTTTAGAGTAGATCTAATTAGCCTATGGTCTGTCCAGCAGAATGCGCCCCTCATTGCTCGCGTGTGAAGGACATCTTGAAGATCTTTTATCTTAATTATAACAATCAATGAGATGCCTTTT
Source organism: Ceratothoa steindachneri (assembly GCA_963969495.1). Classification (NCBI taxonomy): domain Eukaryota; kingdom Metazoa; phylum Arthropoda; class Malacostraca; order Isopoda; family Cymothoidae; genus Ceratothoa; species Ceratothoa steindachneri. The sequence goes on along the minus strand of OZ018333.1, from coordinate 96,675,123 downwards.
TTTTTGGCGTGGGTGCATCCAGGAAGTCTTGTATTTATATTTTTGTTGGAATGTAGTGTTGGTGATGGTTAGCTGTTGTGTAGCACAGAGTGTCAGCAACCTGAGCCACATTGTCATTCATCTTTCCCACTCCATGACTTACAATGACATTGTACCATACATTACTGTCTTTGCCAACTCTTGCATTAAAGTCTCCCAGGAGTATTTTATCTTTCTTGTTGATTTTGTTTAAGGTTTCATCGAGAGTGGAGTAGAAACGGTCCTTGTCTTCTTTAGGTGCATTTAGGGTTGGTGCATATGCACTTATTAAGGTGGCGTAAGTATTATTGGTAAGCGTAACTCTGAGCGACATCAGTCTTTCATATATTCCAACAGGAGAATTTGTTAGTTTTTTCAATATTTAATTTTTTAAGGCGAATCCAACTCCATGCAAGTGCTGACCTTCTTGAGGGTACCCCTTCAATAAAAATGTGTATCCTCCACCTATTTCACATACAGATCCTTCATCTAAAAGGCGTGTCTCACTGAGTGCTGCTATGTCAATGTTAAACCTTTTAAGTTCAGATGCAACAAGGGCTGTTTTTCTCTGTGGCCTGAGTCTAGCAGGGTTCCGACATTTCAAGTGGCTACTTTAAGGGGCAATGGGTTTTCTTGATATTGCGGCCGCTATATGGAATGTCCTGGTAAGAGCGGCTACCTACCCGAGAGAAAAGTGGAGGATACGATGTTTAAACCACCTTTTCTAGGTCCTTCTCCGTTGCGGGGTGAGCAGCGTAGATACTAAATAGGTCTTCTCAGGCACACTGGGTTCTGTCGAAGGCAGCTGCCACTCCAGTCCCAGCCACCAGCGACTATAATAGCCCTGTTCTGCCGACGTACGTGTGTACTCTGTACGTAGAGTGTTGTGATGCGCCTAGTGCAGTAACATGTTTTGACGTGAAGTGCTTGCTTTGCATGCCGTCTCACTTAAGTCTACTGACGCTGGCTAGCCGTTGTGGTGAAAAGGAAAGCCGAGTGAGTAAGCCTTCCCCTGCCAGTACACAGCCTCTCCATCGCCAAGACTCCTGCTGTGCCTACTCGCGGCCACACATGGTAACTGGGTGCATAGCGGCCCCAGGCTGAACCAGCAGGGAATCTGGGAGCAGCAGTAGGCCTCGGAGATACGGTGTGCAGACTCATCGGCGTTTGGAGATGTCCTGGCACCTACCAACCACTGCACCCAACCTCACTGCCTTGTGGGATAGTCTGGGAATAAAGAAGGCTAGTGGAACACAACCTGAGAGAAAAGTGGTGTGGAGGGCACGCCTAGGCAGGCCCAAACAGACTGGGGTACCGGCCGCGCCTGCAATGCAGTGCAGTTGTTGATCGTCCTGGGCCTCCCCCTTGCCATCAGCTACCCCTGTCCAGCACAAAGTGTGTGCTCCAGGACCTGCGCGCCCCATGGGGGACCATAAACTCCTCTTTGCGCTGGTTTTCCTTCTCTTGCTATCCCACCATAAAGTACCAAAGTGGCTGAAACATACTTTATATGGTTTCAGTGCACAATTTCCTTATAACGATCAGTACATTGAATGAGCTTGATTCTGAAAATAGAGTCAGTGTCCGAAAGAGCCCCGCTGGCATCAAACATGTAGAGCAATCCATGTACACGTGTCTCCATGAGGTAAATGCCTCAAAGGGCATAAGTCGAGGAAATAATCATTTAGCCAATTAGTAGATTAAAAAAATAAAATAAAAAACACAAAAAACAAACAAACAGTGATAAAGAAAGAATAACACTCGGGGATCGAGGGGAGTTACTCCTCCTCCCGGCTCGGTAGCATGCAAGACACAGCAAAGAGAGTCAAATAGAATGAGAAGGCCAACATCCTTCGAAGTCAAATAGTGTGTGCATGAATCCCTCCCAACTACAAGGGGAAAGCGGTAGCAACCTGCTCGCCCCCGTACTTGGAAAGGTATTGTGCGCAAAGATCACCCGGAATGGGACATAGAACAAGAATGTACAGAATGGTCTAGGGGACAACGCAGGAAAGTGCTCATCAAATGGCGGTGCATCCCGCGAGTGTGCTCAATTCGGAGACGACATAAAGTGAATTGGAGCCATCGCAGCGCGAGAAGGTCCATGGGAACAATCGCGGCGCAATGAAACGCAACTTTCAGTTCCTCTCGGCCGTCTTCCATCTTATTTGTCAATCAGCCCGGATTCCTGCCATGTAATCGGTATGAGGAAGAGGAAAATGCTGGTCAGGTTGCCCTCATTCACCACATGAGCAGGAACCCAGCATAAGATAATCACCTCATCCGCCCGGCTTGCGGCAACTATGGCGTCATTGATACAATGAACAGCTTGTGTGAAGATTTCCATGTACAAAGAGGAGTCAGGACGCTTTGTGAGTCGCTAAAGATGACAATCTGTTCTCCGAAACGGGCATGATGCATTATCTCCCGTACCGAGCGGTGTATTGCAGCTCGGTCGTGAAGAGGGCCGACTCGAGCCCCGTCGACTTCAAATAGAGGCAATAGGGCGTGAAAGCCAACCCCTTCCCGTGACTCGGAGCCAGCCGTTTAAACTGGCACTGATACAGTTTGGTACGAAGTGTGGCCCCAAAAGGTCGAAATCAATACTGCCGAATCTGTGGAAGCTTTGGGAGCAGAGGTGTGGTGACAAATAATCAAAGTTGGTACCCTCCAGTGTGGCGTCTAGGGCAGAAGCAGAGGCATCACCGGCACGAGCTACATAGAGCTTTTGAATGAGTTTCTTAGCCCTAAACACGGCTTAAGGTATGACCGGCGTCTCCTCTCGGTGGCATAGACACAGTTGAGATCGCCGCAGATGCAGTAAGCAGTTGGGGACTGAAAGAGGTGCCGGGCTCGTGCGCTAGGGCTCATAATGCACTGTGAACGGCGCAGAGCGAGTGGCATCTCCCCATTATTGACAAGTAGGCTCTCAATGGGAGACATGCAGAAGGCACCTCTCGAAGAGCAGAGACGGGTTTGGTGGATTGAGTCCATCTTCTGCAATACATGCTCGGATGTGGATGGATATAACTGGCACCCGTAATCAAACTTCGAACTAACAAAGATCGATATAAAAGCAAGGCAGTGCCCTATAGGCATCAAAGGTGCTGAACGTCACGGAACGAACAATATCCATGGCACGGTACAAGAGACCGTAAGGCTGCGTATATCAGCATTCCAGGTGAGGCATCGGTTGAAAACAAGCCCATTGAAAAAGAGCGAATTCAACAATTCCATGCGAACCCCGTTTAGAAACAAATCCGGTTTGGGATGAAATCGGTAGGGCGAGAGACGCGGTTCAATGCCTGTTGGAGTCGACGCTCCCGAGTTGGCATCTGGGCCGCGCCAAAAGAGATCGAAAGGTCGTTCACGTAGAGCGTAGCGAGAACATCTTCTGGCAGCACCGAGGTGATGCCGTTGATGTTCAGGGCAAAGAGTGTGACACTGAGGACACTTCCATGCCGCACACCTTCTTCCTGCTCCATTGAGCCGGAGAGGGCTCCCCCTCCACCCATATGCGGAATCGACGATCTCGCAAAAATTCAGATATAAACATTGGGGGGCGTCCCCTCGCCCCCATCGTGTGGAGAGTCTCCATGATACTGTATCGCCATGGGATATGATAAGCCTTTTCCAGATCGAAAAGCACTGTGGCGTAGTACTGTCTACGAAGGAAGGCGTCGCATACGGCATTTCCCAGTCAGAGCAGAGCATTTTTTATTTTTTTTGTCATCTGGCGACTGCGTTCTAGGGCATAAGTCGCTGCACTCAAGCCAGCCTAAATCTAGGTTACATCAAAAGCCAGATTAAAAAAAAAAGAAAGAGGAAAAACAAAAAATAAAAAACGCTCCAGAGTTGGCATCTGGGCCGCGCCAAAAGAGATCGAAAGGTCGTCCACGTAGAGCGTAGCGAGAACATCTTCCGGCAGCACCGAGGTGATGCCGTTGATGCTCAGGGCAAAGAGTGTGACACTGAGGACACTTCCCTGAAGGACACCCTCTTCCTACTCCTTTGGGCCGGAGAGGGCTCCCCCCCACCAGTACGCGGAATCGACGATCTCGCAGAAATTCAGATATAAACATTGGAAGGCGTCCCCTCGCCCCCATCGTGTGGAGAGTCTCCATGATACCGCATCGCCATGCGGTATCATAGGCCTTCTCCAGATCGAAAAAGACCGTGGCGTAGTGCTGTCTACGAACTAAGCCTCGCAAACGGCATTTTCCAGTCGGAGCAGAGCATCCGACGTGGAGTGGAACTTGCGGAAGCCGCACTGTGCGGAAGACAGATGGCCTCCGCTGTCCACGAAGAAGGCTAATCTAACATTTACCAATTTCTCCATTAACTTGCACACGCAAGAGGTTAGAGAGATTGGGCGGAAATCGGTCGGAGTAGAGTGATCTCTCCCCGGTTTGCGAAAGCGAGCACAGTAGCGATTCGCCTGGAGTCTGGGAGAAGACCTTCCACACAGATCCTGTTGAACAAATCTAACAGAAAGGCCATGCCTCGCTCACCCAGGTGTCGAAGCATGGCGTACGGGACATCGTCCGAACCATGGGCGGTGTCCGCGCACGAAGCGAGAGCGGAACGCAACTCACTCACAGTAAACTTGTCGTTGAAGGGTTCTCCGCCTCTGGAGGTAAAGTCCAGCCGGCGGCCTTCCGCGACATCACGACGTGCATTGAATGCTGGCGGAGCAGCATACCGGCTAGAGAATGCGGAGAAGGCGGTCGCGAAGGATTCCGTCACAGACGTGGCGTCCGAAATTGCGGTCCCATTCTCCTGGAGAATGGAATGGGGGGCGGGAACCCTGCGAGAACTTGCCCCGAATCCTTTTGACTCGCCTCCACACCTCTGCCAGAGGGGTCTTCCCGCTAAGTGAAGACACGTATGCCCGCCAAGAAGAGCGGCGGACGTGCTTCGAAATAGAATGGAACCTTGCCCTAGCCCGAAGAAATTCACCGACAGTGAAAGCGTTCGGGCGGCGCTTATAGCGCATGTAGGCATAACTCTTCTGTTTGAGGGCCGTCTCACACTCGGCCGACCAATACGGGAGTGGTTGGCGTGCAAAACGGCCAGACGTTCTGGGAATACTAGTCAGGCCCACGACGATGAGGTTGCCGGAGAAGAACTCAACGGCCTCATCTACCGACCTAAACTCCTCGACTGAGATAGAGAATTCAGTCATTTCCTGAAATGCAGGCCACCGCACACGCGCCAACCACCACCGAGGTTGGCTCTCAGGCGGCAGTTGCCCTGAAAATGATATTTGAATGGGAGAGTGATCACTACCATGGAGATCATCGATCACCCCCCAATCAAAATTAGGATGTGCATCCAAAGAGCAGAAAGATAGATCAAGGCAAGAAAATGAAGTGGTTCTCGGGCAGTGATGCGTAAATTCATCCACATTTAGGACACCTATCTCAAGCTCTTCGATCAGATCGGCAAGGACTTGTTCCCTGGGATTTATTGAGCAATCTCCCCAGAGAGGATTTCTGCCGTTCAGATCTCCAAGCAAGAGAAAGGGCCTCGGCAACCGTGCCACGATGCGGCGAAAGTCCCCCGAGTCGAAGTCAGCTGACGGTGTAATGTACGCAGAAATGATAGTATACCTCCTATCCAGGTGCAGCTGCACAGCCACTGCCTGAACGGAGGTATCTAAAGTGAAAGGAAGAACAGAGACTTCATGCCGGGTGTAAACCGCGCATAGCCCAGCCCTAGTGGTGGTGGGGTCGCAAGAGCCTTATAAACCGGAAGGGTGGGCAGGGGGCACGCGCCTAGCATGGTCTCCTGCAGAAAAATAGCTAACGGGGAACGGGACGAGACGAGCCTCCACGGCTTTCCCAGTTGGCCCGGAGTCCACTGCAATTCCATTAAAGGAATATGCACTCCAGGCCTAGCTCGGAGACGCGTGGGCCCTCTTCGAACAGAAGACACTCACGGGAATGGCCGTAAGCTTCCCGGAGACAGAACCCCGGGCGTTGTTGGCCTGACAAAGCGCTGAAGGCGCTGTTGCCTTCGAGGACTTATTGGGGGAGGTTGGGCTCGCCATGCGAATCTTTTCCTCCCTCCGCCTCGAAACCTTAGGCGGGCTTTGTGGCTTCGGAGGCTGGGAGCCCTCTTTTTGAGGAACTACCGTCTCCGAGCCACTAAGCCCACCACTAGGCGTGGGCGAAGGAGCCGAAGCTCCCTTGTTGCTAACCTCCTTTCGGGGGACAGCTTTAGGAACCCCGGAAGATGGCCTGGCGACCAACTTCAGGGGTGTTGCCTCCTGTGAGTCTAACGACTCGGTGGAGGCGCGTGGCCGTTTTGTCTTACGGAAAACGCTAACGCTGGGGGAAGGGAGGGGAGCCCTGGTTTTAGCCGGGGCTGTGTGTGAACCCTTTTTGCCGCCAGCTTTACCAGGGGAGCGCCCAGGTTGAGTAGAGCCCGCAGAAGGGACCCGAATGGACGCAGAAACAACCGTGCTCGTTGGCCTGGATGGGCTAGGAGCAGAGGGTGCCTTTCTAACTATTGAGGCATATGACGTCCCAGGCAGAGCCGGGCGCGCCAGGACCAAGTCCTTAGCCTCGGGGAATGAGAGTTGATCCTGGGCCTGAACGGCCAGGATTTCTTTCTCAAGGAGATATGCACCACATTGCTTTGAAGAAGAGGGGTGCGGATCTCCGCAATTGACACACTTGGCCACACACGATTTAGACTTATTGTGTGCGGCCTTGGAGCAATTTACACATACTTCGGGTGACCCCGACTTTGCAAGTCTACATGAGCGATTCGTATGGCCGAAGCGGTGACAGTAATAGCACCGCCGCGGCAGTGGCACGAATGCCTTTACGCGATAGCGGTACCAACCAGCACGCACCAACTCAGGGAGCTTGTCACAGTCGAACGTGACGAAGAGTGTAGGGGTGGGTCTCGAGGCCCATCCCTGTTTTCTTATCACACGTTCGACCTTGACCGCCCTATGGTCGGCCAGCTCTAAGGTAATGTCGTCTATGTAGTCAACAAGTTCCCTCTCATAAACTACTTTCACAAAGTTCATGGTAGAGTGCGGCGTCACACTCACCGGGTTGCCATCACGTGTCCCAAGAGCACTTATCTTGGCCGCCTCGGAGGGATTCGCCGCATTCACCAGAAGGCTCCCGTTCGAGAAACGGGTCACCTTCGGCTCTCTACCAATTACACTAGCTAATGCTCTCCTATGATGGATCATGTTGCCCTTGGCCAACATGCTGCCATTAGTGGAGCGAATAACGAGGAAGCGTTTGATGCCAGTGGGCTCGAAAACGCCAGGTAACCTTTGAATGAGGGGCCCCGATGTTATCGAGGCTCCGCCCTGTTAACTTTTGGTCTTAGTCATAGTCAGGGGCTCCGCACCCAAGGGGGCAGAGGGGCCGGATGTGCCGATCTTGGCTTGGTCGCTTACCAATGTGGCAGCAAACCCATCCGTCCTCGCAGCCCCCGCGGATGGAGAGGAGCCCTGAGTCTTTTTACTCTTTCTTAATTTTTTTTTCGTTTTAGGAGAAGAGGGCGGGGAATGAACCCGCTTCTCCCCTCCGCTGGCAGAAGCCCCTAGGCCAGATGGACCGGCCTCAGCCAGGTCCTTCTCCGAGAGGAGAAGGTCCTGGCAGTCGTAGCGGCACCGGTCGGAGGAGCAGATCCCTCCCCTCCTTGTACTGCCTTGGAAACCCGGGCCGTTTGAGGAGGACCTTGCATAGGGGCGGATTCTGGTTCGGTGCTTGGCGTCGAGCTTGGATTCCCCCCCATGGAAGGCCCTACCGTCTGAGGCTAGGTTGGCTCAAAGACCATGTCTATCTCAGGAGGGGCCTCCAGTTGGTCATCACCTCCCAGGACATCGCAGGTCCCGTCGGCAGTGTCACTAGTCATTTGTGGGGAGGCACAGGCCTTGACGCCGGCAAGGTTCAATATTCTTGCCAGCGTCTTTTGAGGGAAGCGACCGAAGGGGCCTGGCTTCCCTCTCCCCCCTAAGGGGGTTTGACCTACCAAGCCGCTTCACTGGGGAGCGGTCGGCTCTAAGCTGACTGCTGGCTTTCTTGGCAGTCCCCTTGCAGAGCCGACTGCTGGCTTTCTTGGCAGTCCCCTTGGAAAGAAAAGGAGGGACTACCGCTGGAGAAAGGGAGGTGCCCGAAAGCACCTCCAGAGAAGGGGGTGAGGGGTAGTCCCGTACACTCCTATGCGAAGGAGAGGAGTAAGCCTCCTCTCCGGTTAGAAAAATATGTAGGGTTCCCTGCGCAAACACAGGGGGAGGGGGCTCCATTTTTTCTGTGGAGCTGCCCGAGGGCGGCTCCGTTGATGAACAAGGGGAAATGGGGAGAGATTTTGCATTATTTTTTTCATTCATGGGCATGGTAACCCTATTTATTCCACGGGAAGCAATCGCTCATCACCCCTCACAGTAGCCGCTCTGCAAGGGGTGCGTACAGGACCTGGCAGAGCCAGGTGCCGCCCTTTCGGACCACCCCTCCCGCCTGGTGGCCTGGCAGTCCATCGGCATGGCGTCTCCACCTTGGACAAGGCGTAAAATTGATAGAGTGTGAAGAGGAAAGGAAAAGGGATGTGAAGAAGGTATGGGTGGGGAGGAAGCAGGTTGTTAAAAACCCACCATCCCGAACCGGAGATCAGGGGTTAGGGAACATTGTCTCCCCACCCCTCAGTCCCGATCCGGGACGGTTGGATGAGAAGGTCAGCATCTACCCTGTGAAATTAGAGGCTGCCCAGAGAAAGTTGTGGGAGAGGTTGTATGAAAAACGAGGGACCAGGGGGGAAACACAAGAGTTTTGAAGGAAGGAGAAGAGGCTAAGCTGGGGTCGGACGGGGTGCTGAATCCCGTCAGCACGGCGGCCAGGATGGCAAATCGCCGCGCCCCTTACGGGGTCGGAGCAGAGCATCCGAGGTGGAGTGAAACTTGAGAAGAAACCGCACTATGTAGAAGACAGATGGGCTCCGCTGTCGAGAAAGAAGGCTAATCGAACACTTATCAATTTTTCCATCAACATGCAGGCGCAGGAGGTTAGAGAGATTGGGCGTAAACCGGCCGGGGTAGAGTGATCTCTACCAGTTTTTCAAAAAGCGAGCACAGTAGCGATTCGCTAGGAATCTGGGAGAAGACCCTCCACCCAGATCCTGTTGAACAAATCTAACAGAAAGGCCATGCCTCGCTCACCCAAGTGTCGAAGCATGGCGTACGGAACATCGTCTGGACCAGGGGAGGTGTCCGCGCACGAAGCAAGAGCGGAGCGCAACTCACTCACAGTAAACCTGTCGTTGAAGGGTTCTCCGCCTCGGGAAGTAAAGTTCAGGTTGTGGCGGACTTCCGCGATATCAGGACGCGTATTGAATGCAGGGGGAGCAGCATCTCGGCTAGAGAATGCGGAGAGAGTGGTCGCGAAGGATTCTGCCAAGGACGCTGGGTCCGAGATTGCGGTCCCATTCTCCTGGAGAACGGGAAGGAGGTCCTGCGAGAATCCTTTTGACCCGCTTCCACACCTCTGCTAAAGGGGTCTTCCCGTTAAATGAGGACACGTATGCCCGCCAAGAAGAGCGGCGGGCGTGCTTCGAAATATACCGGAACCTAGCCCTAGCCCGACGAAATTCACCGACAGTGAAGTCGTTCGGGCGGCGCTTACAGCGCATGTAGGCATAACGCTTCTGTTTGAGGGCCGTCTCACACTCGGCTGACCACCACAGGAGCATTCGCCGTGCAAAATGGCCAGACGTTCTAGGAATATTAATTAGGCCCACGGCGATGAGGTTGCCGGAGAATAACTCAGCGGCCTCATCTACTGACCCAAACTCCTCGACTGAGACAGAGAGATCAGTCATTTCCTGAAATGCGGACCACTGCGCCTCGCCAAGCAGCACCGGGGCGGGCTCAAGGGCGGCAGCGGCCCAGAAAATGATATTTGAATAGGAAAGGGATCACTACCATCGAGGTCATCGAACGCCCCCCCCCCCCCCACGTCAAAATAATCAGGCTGTCCATCCGGAGCAAAAAAATAGATCAAGACAGGAAAATAAAGCGGTTCTCAGGCAGTGATGCGTGAACTCATCCACATTTAGGGTACCTATCTCCAGCTGGTCGATAAGACCACTGGGATTATTCGAGAAGTGTCCCCAGAGAAGATGTCTACCAATCAGATCTCCGAGCAAGAGAAAGGGCCTCGGCAACTACGGCGCGGCGGAAGTCTTCCGAGTCGAAGTCGGCCGACGGTGGAACGCACATGGAAATAACAGTATACCTCCTATCCAAGTGAAACTGCAAAGCTACTGCCTGAAAGGAGATATCTAAAGCATCATGTCGGGCGTAAATCACGCATTCTCCAGCCTGGCCCCCATCTGTTAGTGTGGAGGAGGGGCGCAAAACCCTTATACCCCGGGAGGGTGGGCAGGGAGCACGCGCCCAGCATGGTCTCCTGCAAAAAAAGTAGCAAACGGGGAACGGGAGGAGACGAGCCTCCGCAGCTCCTCCCAGTTGGCCCGGAGTTCGCAGCAATACCATTGAAGGAATATGCCCGCCAGGTCTAGCGCGAAGATGCGGGGGGAGCCCTTTTCGAAGACAAGATCCTCAAGGGAATAGCCGTACGCTTCCCGGAGGCAGAACCCCGGGCGCTGTTGGCCGGACAATAGGGGGGGGGGAAAGGAAGGTTGAGCTCACCATGCAATTCATTTCCTCAATCCGCCTCGAAACTTTAAGCGAGCGGGGCGGTTTCGGAAGCTGGGGTCCCTCTTTTATAAGATCCACCAACTCCGAGCCACCCAGCATACCAGTTGGTGTGGGCGAAGAGCCCAAGCTCCTTTAGTGCTGTCCTCCTTTCGTGGGGCAGCTTTAGGAATCCCGGAAGATGGCCTCACGACTCTCTTCAGGGGTGTTTTCTCCTGTGAGTCTAACGACTTGGGGGAAGCGCGCGGCTGTTTCGCCTTACGCGAAACTCTTTTTTTTCTTCTTTTTTTTTTAATTTTAAGAGCTCATTTGGCAACTGCCTACTTGGGCATAAGTTACGGGAAACGGTCACGCTGGGGGAAGGGATGAGCGCCCTTGTTTTAGGCGGGGCTGGGTATGAACCCTTTGTGCCCCCAGCTTTACCAGGGAAGCGCCCGGTGTAGGTAGAACCTACAGAAGGGTTCCAAATGGGCGCGGAAACGACTGTGCTCAGAGTCCTGGATAGGCCAGGAGAAGAGGGCGTCTTTCTTAACATTGAGGCATAGGATGTCTCAGGCAGCGCAGGGCACGCCAGGACCAAGTCATAAGCCTCGCCAAATGAGAGAAGATCTTAGGCCTGAACGGCCAGGATTTCTTGTCAAGGAGATACGCACCACATTGCTTCGAAGAAGCGGGGAGCGGCTCTCCGCAATTGACACACTTGCCCACACACGATTTGGATTTATTGTGTGCGGCCTTGGAGCAACTTACAGACTTCGGATAACCCCGACTTTCACGTCTACAAGAACGATTAGTATGGCCGAAGCCTTAACGAGGTAGCGATACCAACCGGCACGCACCGACTCAGGGAGCTGGTCACAATTGCATGTGACGAAGAGTGTAGGGAAGAGTCTCGAGATCCCTCCCTGTTTTATCATCACACGTTTGACCTTGACCGCCCCATGGTCAGCCAGCTCTAAGGTGATGTCATCTATGGAGTAGTCCACGAGTTCCCTCGAATAAATTACTCCTTTCACAAAATTCATGGTAGAATGCGGCGTCACACTCACAGGTGTGCCATCTTGTGTCCGAATGGCACTAATAATGGCCGCCTCGGAGGGATTCGACACATTAGCCAAAAGTCTCCCATCCGAGAAACTGGTCACCTTCGGCTCTCTACCAATCTCACTAGCTAGAGCTCTTCTCTGATAGATCATGTTGCCCTTAGCCAACATGCTGCTATCAGTGGCGCGAATAACAAGGAAGAGTTTGAAGCCAGCGAGCTCAAAAACGCCAGGTAGCCTCTGAATGAAGGGGTCCCGACGTAATTGAGGCTCCGTTCTGCACACTTTTGGTCTTAGTCTGGGTCTCCCAACCCCGGGGAGCAACGGGGCCAAACATGCCGATCTTGGCTTGGTTGCTTACCAAAAGAGCAGCAGCCCCGTCTGTCCCCGTAGCTCAGGCGGAAAGAGAGAGGAGCCCCGAGACTTTTAAGTCTTCTTTCGGTTTCTTTTCTTTTTAGGAGAGGAGGGCGGGGAATGAACCTGCCCTCTCCTTGTAAGGCCTCAGGGGCCCGACCCGTCTGATGAGGACCCTGCACATGGGCGGACACGGGTTTAGTGCTTAGCACTGAACCCGTCTTTGACCACGTGGAAAGTCCTTCCTTCTGGGGCTGGGTCACTTCATGGACCATGTCTATCTCAGGGTGGCCTCCATGTGGCCATCCCCCCCCCGCCCCCTGAGGCCACAGATCCCATTCGAAGTTTCTTTTTTCACCTAATGCCGGCGAACCGACATCCGTCAAAGAAGAGGTGTGCACTAATAGTGATTTCCTGTAGGCTCTTGACGCACGAGTGCAGGACGTTAAGGGATATGGGCCGACGGGCCCTGCCACCCTTTGCTCGCTTAAGGTGTTTGACCATATCGAGGTCAATTATGGGTCGCCTGCCTACTTTCTTACAGTCGGACTGCTGCTGGAGAAAGGGGGCGACTCCATAGAAGGGGATGAGGTGGAGTCCTCTACACCAGTAGACCTAGGAGAGGAGTAAGCCTCCTCTCCGGTCAAGAGTTTTGTAGGGTCTCCTGCGAAAGCACAGGGAGGAGGGGTCCATTTCTTTCGGCCGAGCTACCCAAAGGCAACTCCGTCGATGGTACAAGGGGAGGGGAGAGTGTGTTTTTTTACATTTTCATCATCGGGCATAGCGACCTCATATTTGTCACGGAACGCAAACGCCAATCAACTCACGCAGTAGCCCGCTCTGCGAGGGGTGAATATGGGGCTAGAAAAACCAGCTGCCGAGATTTGAGGCCACTCCTCCCTATCCAGTGGCCAGGCAACCTATGGCATGGCAGCTCCACATTGGGCCGGGCGTATAATTGATAGAGCGTGAAAGGAGAAAGGGTATGTGAGGAAGGTAAGGGTGGAGGTGAGGCAGGTTGTTAAAAACCCACCACCCCAAATCGGAGCTCATGGGTGAGGGGACGTTGCCCCCTGCCCCCTCACCCCAGATCCTCGATTATTGGGTGAGAGGAAGCTGGTCGGCGTCAAACACCTGTAAAATTAGAGGCCGAGCAGAGAAAGTTGTGGGAGAGGTTGTAGGGAAAGTGAGGAGGTAGGGTAAAAGCACAGGCTGTCAGAAAGAAGAGGAGGCTAAACTGGTGCCGGACGGGGCGCTGAGTTCCGTCAGCACGGCGGCCAGGAAGGCAAATCGCCGCGCCCCTTACGGGGCCGCTATCCAGAAAAAAAAAGACATGTTTAACATTTACCAATTTCTCCATTACCTTGCACAAGCAGGTAAGAGATATTGTACAAAACCAGCTGGGGTAGAGTGATCTCTTCTCGGGTTGCGAAATGTGAGCACAGTAGCGATTCGCCAGGAATCTGGGAGGATACCCTTTGTCAAGAGCCTGTTAAGGAAAATTTAACAGAAAGGCCATACCTCGCTCACCTAGGTGTCAAGGCGTGATATACGGGACATCGTCCGGCCCAGGGGCGGAGTCCGCGCACGAAGCGAGAGCAGAACGACATGTAAACATGTCGTTCAAGGGTTCTCCACTCTGGAATTAAAGTCCAAGTTGCGTCCTTCCGCGATATTACGACGTGCATTGAATGCTGTCGGAGCATCATCTCGGGTACAGAATGCGGAGAAAGCAGTAGCGTAGGACTCTGCCAGGAACGCCGGGTCAGATATTGCGGTCCAATTCTCCTGGGGAATGGGAGGGGGAGCACTGCGAGAAATTACCCTGAATCGTTTTGACTCGCTTCCAAACCTACATATGTTAAAGGGGTCTTCCCGTTAAGTGAAGACACGTATACCCACCAGAAATAGCAGGGGGGCGTCCATCGAAACATATAGGCGCCTAGCCCTAGCTCAACGAAATTCACCTACACTGAAATGGTTTAGGCGGCGCTTATAGTGCATGTAGGCATAGCACTTCTGTTTGAGGTCCGTCTCACCGCCCCGGAAGCGGTCGGTATGCAAAACGGCAAGACATTCTAGGAATAATAGCCAAGCACACGGCGATGTTAACGGAGAAGAACTAAACGGACGACCTAACTTCTCGACTGGGACAGTGAAATAGGTAGTTTCCTGAAATGCAGACGACCGCGCCCGCGCCAAACAACAAACGGGGAGATCTCTCAGGCGGCAGCCGTGCTGAAAATTATATTTAAATTGGAAAGTGTAAAAGTAAATGAAGCGGTTCTCGGTCAGTGAAGCGTAAACTCATCCACATTTAGGACACCTACCACCAGCTCGTTGGTCAGGTCGGCCGGACCTGACCGTTGCGATTGATCAATTAGTCTCCCCAGAGCGGGTTGTTTACCATTCCAATCCACGAGCAGTACAAAGGCCCTCGGCAACCGTGCCATGGTGCGGCTGAAGTTCCCGTCGTCGAAGTCAGATGACGGTGGAATGTACGCAGAAATAACAGTACACCTTCTACCAAGTTTCAACTGCACTACTACTGCTGAAATGAGATATTTAAAGCAAAAAGAAGAACAGAGACATCATGCCGGGTGTAAATGGCGCATATTCCTGCCCGGCCCCCATCTCCTGGTGGTGAGGTTGAAAGCCCTTATATCCTGGAAGGGTGAGCCGGGGTCACGCGACCAGCATGGTCTCCTACAAAAAGAGTGATAACGGGGAACGGGAGAAGACGAGCCTCCGCAGCTTCTCCCAGTTCGCCTGGAGTCCCCAGCAATTCAATTAAAGGAATATGCCCTCCAGGCCTCTCCCACAGGAGATGCCAGGGACCACTTCGAAGAGGAGACCCTCACAGAAATGGCCATACGCTTCCCGGAACCAGATCTGCGGGTGTTGTTAGCTGCACAAGGCGCTTTCGGCTTCGAGGGCTTATCGGGGGAGGTTGAGCTCGCCATGCAAGTCTTTTCCTCCTTCTGCTTCAAGTATTTAGGCGGGCGAGGCGGCTTCGGAGGCGGGGATCCCTCCTTTGGAGGATCCACCGTCACCGAGCAACCGAGCCTAGCCTAGCCTTGGATTTGGGCATAGAAGACGAAGCTCCTTTGGCGCTATCCTCCTTTCGAGGTGAAGCTTTAGGAAGCCCGTAAGAGAGCCTCACGATCACATTCAGGGGTGTTGCTCCTGTGAGTCTAATGATTCGGTGGAGGGGTGGGAGAGCCCTGGTTTTAACCGAGGCTGGAGGCAAGCCCCTGGGGTGGGTAGAAAAAAACCCACAAAGGGTTCAGAATGGGCGCGGGAAGGACCGTGTTCGTAGGCCTGGCGTGGTCATGAGCAGAGCGTGTCTTTTTTCAACATTGGGGCATAAGACGTCTCAGGCAGCGCCGGGCGCGCCAGGAGCAAGTCCTTAGCCTCGCGAAATGAGAGACGATCCTGAGCCTGAACGAGATACGCACCACCTTGATTCGAAGCGGGTTGTGATTCTCCGCAATTGATAAACATGGCCTTACACGATTTGGACTTATCGTGTGCGGCCTTGGAGCAACTTACACAGACTTAGAGTAAACTCGACTTTGAATGTCTACAGGAGCGATTCCTATGACCTAAGCGGTGGTAGTAGTAGCACCTCTGCGGCAGTGGTACGAGTGCCTTCACCCGGTAGTGATACGAACCGGCACGCACCAACTCAGGGGTAGCTTTTCACAGTCGAACGTGAAGAAGAGTGTAGGGCTGGGTCTGGAGGCCCCGCCCTGTTTTTTCATCACACTTTCGACCTTGACGGCTCCATGGTCGGCAAGTTCTTAATGTGATCTCATCTATGGTGTAGTCCAAAGAGTTGTCTCGAATAGACCACCTATTTAACGAAGTTCGTGGTAGAGTGCGGCGTCACACTACCGGAGTGCTATTAAGTGTCCAAAGGGCACTAATCATGGCCGCTTCGGAAGGAGATGCATTCGCCAGAATGATCCCGTCCATGAAACACGACACTTTCGGCTCTCTACCAATCAAGCTAGCTAGTGCTCTCCTCTGATGGATTATGTTGCCCTTTGCCAACATGCTGCTTTCAGTGGCGCGAATAACCAGAAACTCGAAAACGACAGGCAGACTCTCAATGAGGGGCCCCGACGTAATCGAGGCTCCGCTCAGCGCACTGAGGACTTTGGTCTTGGTCTGGGACCCTCCCGTTCGGGGGAGCCTGGGGGACGGACGTGCCAAACTTGGCGAACCGGCAGCGTACGAGTCCGAACCAGCCGCCGCGGAGTGAGATGAACCTTTATTCCTCTTCTTGCTTCTTTTCTTTTTAGGAGAGTCTGAAGAATGAACCCAGCCGGAAGGAGCCACTAGACCGGATTCAGCAAGAACGTTCTCCGAGATTGAGAAGTTCTAAGCTCGCTGAGGGTCACCAGCCAAGGTAGGAAGTCCCTCTTCTCCTTGTGAGTCCTCGGGGCCCCGAGTCGTTTGAGGAGAAGCTTGCACAGGGGGTGGACCTCGCTTCCACCCTAAGGAAGGTTCTGCCGTCTGTGACTGGATCACCTCTGGGACCCAGTCAATCTCATTGGGGACTTCTGTGTGGCCATTCCCCCCAAGGTATCACAGATCCAATTCGCTCTACTATCCATCACAGTCAATTCTTTGGTCAAAGGGGTACCTCGATTTCTCCTATCCTCCCAGACACCTCGGGAGAAGGAGGGCGCTTGGAGGCGGAACTCCCTGCGCTTTCCGACTCTTACTAATAGTAATCACCATAATTAGATTGAAAAAATAAAAAAGGGGCCTCATGGAGAGTAGATATTATGACCTCCTTATGGGTCGGGAGGTTAAGAGAAAAGTCTCCATAGGATCAGAAATTCCAGAATGGGATCATTTACACAATCACTCCCGGTCCAACGTTGATGGGCTTTGTCAACCCATCCTGCCATTTAGACGAAATTGCCCTGGAACTTTGGCCATAAAGGATGGTGGTGGCGTAGGCACCTTATATGTGTACTGGAAGAAGTTGAGTAAAGTCGACGCCCCTGCACCCCCCATACCTAATACTTAGCCAGCGAGCTTTTAGCCCTTGCAGCAGGTAGGGACATCAAGGTATACAACGCCACTCAACTAAGGCTCATTCATAGGAGGAGGAAGGTGAGCTGGGCAGCCACAACATATGTGGATAGGAAAGAGCAAGTGTGAAAGTGGTAGGAGGGTATGTAATAAAGAGAAGAAGAGATAGGCGGGTCCACTAACCAGTAGGGTGGGGCATCACCTATTATAATTATCATACCCTGGTACTAGGTGATTCCAGGATGGCATGCATTCCACCGAGGCACCAGGGCTACCAGACCAAATTCTGTACAGGTGGAAACACTCCTGGTGCAAAGTGCGGGGAGAAAGTATTGAGTGGAGAGCCATTATGATAATAATAAATAATATTAATAACATCCTACTAATAATAAATACTAAACATAATAAACACTATTTTCTAAATACTAATAACAAATATAAAAACATACCAAACAATAATACTATAGAGATAATACAATAATAACTAATAATAATACTCATAAAATGGTGTAGTGTTGAGTGTGGTTGATTGAGTGATTGATTGTTTAATGGCTACGCAACTTCAATCAAGAGTTATTGTCGCCCGTCAGAATGAAGGAGGAGAGGCTAAGCTGGGGCCGGACGGGGCGCTGAATCCCGTCAGCATGGCGGCCAGGATGGCAAATCGCCGCGCCCCTTACGGGGTGTTGAGTGTGGGTGAGGAGAAAGCGCACCAAACACTTTCCAGGCGCCATCAGAGTTCAAGGCAACCTTGTAATAGGGCCTCCCTGATTTGCACTCGGGCCAGGAGGATGTGCAGCTCTTCCGGATACCAAGTGTAATAGGCTACACACGGTACCCTCCCCCCCCCTGCAGGGGGTTTCAGGTGCAACAGCGACGTTACCTCGAGCTACACCCTCTTGCATGAAAATATAGAGGGGTACCCATAGGAAAAAAATGGGTGTATATAGTGAGAGGGGGATGCACCAGCTTCCTCAAGACCAGTCAAGGAGTTGAGTTATCCCAATGAGCGGCGCCTTCCCTATTTAGACTCAGGTCAGGAGGGTGTGCCATTCCTCTGGGTACTGGGTGAAACTCTACACAGGGTACCCTCCCTGTGAGTAATTGGACCCGGGGCCTAAGCTTATCTTCCAGATTTCAGTTGTAGCTGGCGTGTTAGCCATGTCCACCCTACCCAGCTTCTTGCAGGTAGAGAAATTCCCACCATCAGTGCAAAAGATTTCCACTCTCTCTCTTGTCTCAGAACCTGTCAAATGTGGATTAGTTGCATTCACAAGCATACCCCATCCTCTCCTGCCCTACCTGGTGCTGTTGGGCATATCAGCAATTGTCAGTCTGATCTTTGTATGAATTTTGACAAGATCTCACCGGAGGGATGGGGGAAGACAATTTACTTTTCTCATTTTATTTACAGTCCTCACACCCACTTACTTAACACACTGAGGCAGATTAGTTGCCATGGCTGGAGAAGGTCTGCATAGAGAACTTGCAGTATAAAACCCTTTGTATGGGTAGCGGCTTCTCAGGCCAGCAACCTTATATCTGGATTTAGTCACCTTATATTTAGCATTTGGTAGATTTTCCTCACAGGGCATTGCAGGTTCTATCAACTTCCACCCAAATTACTAAGACTTTTCACAGCATTAAAATTTGCGAATAAATTAAAGTTAGTAAAATTACCTTTACCTGAAGGCAGTTTTGTAGGACTGTTTCAGTAGGGGGTTTGGAGATTGAGTTTTTCTCTTGGGATTCAACTCTCTCTTCATCTAGGAGGGGACTTTTCTCTTCCAGAGGTTCTTCTTTTATCTCCTCTTTCATTAAAATCTCACCAAAACAATCCTAAAGTAAATTCAATTCTATTTAAATACCCAAGAAGTACTTGAAGGTAACTAATATTTTTATTCATATAAAATGTAGGAAAACAGAGGACCAAAAGAGCTAATGCTAAAATATTTATAGGCACATTAAATTAAATGTCCTCCAAAGCCCTAGTATTTTTGTTTTAGATTTTTTTTTTAAAGAGCTCATCTGACGACTGCCTACTTGGGCATTAGTTGCTGTATTAAAAAATACCTTGTACTAGGCTACTTTAAAGATTCAAAAACACAAAAACAAACAGACCCAACACTAAAAATTGTTAAAAAAAAAGGGAAAAGGCAATGAGCAGGAATGTGCGACCTATAAAGGAAAAAAACAAAAAAAAAACAGGTTAAATAAAATGGAGAAGGCCGGCCTCCCACCAAAAGTCTACAAGTCCACCAGTCAATGTGCACAAAATGGTCCCGAGTACAAGGGACAGGCAATAGCGACCCCGTCCATCCCGGTACCTGGACAGGTAACGTGCGCGAAGAGCGCCCAGAATGGGACATTTAACAAGAATGTGCAGATCAGTCTGAGGGCCAATGCAGTCTTCGCAGTAGGGCACTGGCGAGCGCTCCATCAAATGGCGGTGCGTCCCGCGAGTGTGCCCAATTCGGAGACGACAGAAGGCAACCTGAAGCCTTCGCGGCATTGGGGGGTAGGTCCATGGGAACAGTCGCGGCGCGATGGCACGCAACTTTAAGTTCCCTTCGACCGTTACCCATTTTCCTTGCCAAGCAGTCCGAAGAGCTGCCCGTATTCCTGTCATGTAGTCGGTGTGAGGAAGAGCAAAACACTGGTCCGGTCGCAGAGTTGTCGCGGACTATTTGGCGCCCTCATTTCCTGCAATTCCTTCATGTCCAGGAACCCAGAGGAAGATAATCTCGACATCCGCCCGGCTCGCCAAAACCGTGGCGTCACGGATATCGCGAACCAGGTGATGCGAAGATTCCAATGCCCCGAGAGCACTCAGGGCGCTTTGTGAGTCGCTGTTGATCACAATCCGGTCTCCGAACCGGGCACGTCGGGTAATCTTCCGTACCGAGTCGTGTATTGCCACCAGCTCGGCCGTGATGACAGACGCAGCGCCTGGCAGAGCCACGCTGACTTCAAACAGAGGGGATACGGCATGGAAGCCGACCACCTCTTCAGACTTGGAGCTATCCGTATACACTGGCACGGTTCCAGCGTGACACGAGGTGTGCCCCCAAAAGGTCGAACGCAATACTCCCGGCGCTGTACAAGCTTTGGGAGCAGAGGCGTGGCGAAAAATAGCCAAATGTGGCACCCTTCAGGGTGGCGTCCTGGGCAGAACCAGGGGCGCCACCGGCCCGAGAGCTATACCTAGCTCTCGAAGGAGGTTCCTGGCCCTAGACCCAAAGGGCTTAGGGTATGACTGGCGTCTCTCGGCGGTATAGGCACCGTCGAAATCAGCTGCGTATGCAGTGAGAGCTGTTGTCGACTGAGGAAAGCGCCGGGCTCGCGCGTACAGGCGAATGATGCACTGTACGCGGCGTAGAGCGAGTGGCATCTTCCAACAGGCCCTCAATGGGGGAAGTGCGGATGGGATGGAAACGTCGCCAGGCGAAGGCCGGTGTAGTGGATCAAGTCCACCTTCCACAATACACGCTCGGCTGCGCAGGCATAAAACTCGCATCCGTAGTCGAGCTTCGAACGAACAAAGGATCGATAAAAAAGTAAGGCAGTAGCCCTATCAGCGCCTCAAGCGCTGAACGTCACGGGACGGAGAATATCCATGGCGCGGGTACAAGAGACCCTAAAGCTGCGAATATGAGCCTCCCAGATGAGGCGTCGGTCAAATACAAGACCAAGGAAACGGTGCGACTCAACAACTTCCAGGCGCACCCCATTAAGAAACAAATCTGGGTCGGGGTGGAGCCGTGGATGGCGGAAGAAGTGCCACACCTTACTCTTGGCCAAAGAAAACCGAAACCTGTGCGCTTCGGCATAGCGAGAGACACGGTTCAATGCCTGTTGGAGTCGACGCTCCAGAGTTGGCATCTGGGCCGCGCCAAAAGAGATCGAAAGGTTGTCCACGTAGAGCGTAGCGAGAACATCTTCCGGCAGCACCGAGGTGATGCCGTTGATGCTCAGGGCAAAGAGTGTGACAATGAGGAAACTTCCTTGCTGGACACCCTCTTCCTGCTCCAGTGGGCCGGAGAGGGCACCCACCACCCGTACGCGGAATCGACGATCTCGCAAAAATTCAGATATAAACATTGGGAGGCGTCCCCTCGCCCCCATCGTGTGCAGAGTCTCCATGATACCGTATCGCCATGCGGTATCATAGGCCTTCTCCAGATCGAAGAACACCGTGGCGTAGTGCTGTCTGCGAAGGAAGGCCTCGCAGACGGCATTTTCCAGTCGGAGCAGAGCATCCGACGTGGAGTGGAACTTGCGGAAGCCGCACTGTGCGGAAGACAGATGGCCTCCGCTGTCCACGAAGAAGGCTAATCAAACATTTACCAATTTCTCCATCAACTTGCACACGCAAGAGGTTAGAGAGATTGGGCGGAAATCGGCCGGAGTAGAATGATCTCTACCCGGTTTGCGAAAGGCCCGCACAGTCGCGATTCGCCAGGAATCCGTGAGGAGACCCTCCAACCAGATCCTGTTTAACAAATCTATGACAAACGCCATGCCTCGCTCACCCAGGAGTCGAAGCATGGCGTACGGGACATCGTCAGGACCATGGG
Source organism: Ceratothoa steindachneri (assembly GCA_963969495.1). Lineage (NCBI taxonomy): Eukaryota > Metazoa > Arthropoda > Malacostraca > Isopoda > Cymothoidae > Ceratothoa > Ceratothoa steindachneri. The sequence continues at coordinate 96,653,401 of OZ018333.1, read as the reverse complement.
CGGTGTCGGCGCACGAAGCAAGAGCGGAACGCAACTCACTCAGAGTAAACCCATCGTTGAATGGTTCTCCACCTCTGGCCATTTCAGATCGTCGAAGTCAGCTGACGGTGGAATGTACGCAGAAATAATAGTATACCTCCTATCCAGGTGAAGCTGCACAGCCACTGCCTGAAAGGAGGTATCTAAAGTGAAAAGAAGAACAGAGACATCATGCCGGGTGTAAACCACGCATCCCCCAGCCCGGCCTCCATCTAGTGGTGGTGGGGTCGCAAAAGCTTTATACCCCGGGAGGGCGGGCAGGGGCACGCGCCTAGCATGGTCTCCTGCAGAAAAATAGCTAACGGGGAACGGGACGAATTGAGCCTCCGCAGCTCCTCCCAGTTGCGCGGAGTACACGGCAATTCTATTGAAGGAATATGCTCTCCAGGCCTAGCTCGGGGGAGACACGGGGGCCCTCTTCGAACAGAAGACCCTCACAGGAATGGCCGTACGCTTCCCGGAGGCAGAACCCTGGGCGCTGTTAGCCGGAGAATGCGCTGTCGCCTTCGAGGACTTATTGGGGGAGATTGGGCTCGCCATGCGAGTCTTTTCCTCGCTCCGCCTCGAAACCTTAGGCGGGTGTTGCGGCTTTGGAGGCGGGGAGACTATTTTCGAGGAGCCACCATCTCCTAGCCACTCAGCCCACCACTAGGCGTGGGCGAAGGAGCCGAAGCTCCTTTGTTGCTGTCCTACTTTCGGTCGACAGTTTTAGGAATCTTGGAAGATGGCCTGGCGACCAACTTCAGGGGTGTTGCCTCCTGTGAGTCTAACGACTCAGTGGATACGCGTGGCCATTTTGCCTTACAGGAAACGGTCCCACTGGGGAGCCCTGGTTTTAGCCGGGGCTGGGTGTGAACCCTTTGTGCCACCAGCTTTACCAAGGAAGCGCCCGGGTTGAGTAGAACTCGCAGAAGGGCTCCGAATGGGCGCAAAAACAATCCTGGAAGATGGCCTGGCGACCAACTTCAGGGGTGTTGCCTCCTGTGAGTCTAACGACTCAGTGGATACGCGTGGCCATTTTGCCTTACAGGAAACGGTCCCACTAGGGAGCCCTGGTTTTAGCCGGGGCTGGGTGTGAACCCTTTGTGCCACCAGCTTTACCAAGGAAGCGCCCGGGTTGAGTAGAACTCGCAGAAGGGCTCCGAATGGGCGCAAAAACAACCGTGCTCGTTGGCCTGGATGGGCAAGGAGCAAAGGGTGTCTTTCTAACCATTGAGGGGTAAGACGTCCCAGGCATAGCCGGGCGCGCCAGGACCAAGTCCTTAGCCTCGGGGAATGAGAGTCGATCCTGGGCCTGAACTGCCACGATTTCTTTCTCAAGGAGATATGCACCACATTGCTTCGAAGAAGCGGGGTGCGGCTCTCCGCAACTGACAAACTTGCCCACACACGATTTGGACTTATCATGTGCGGCCATAGAGCAATTTACACATAGTTCGGGTGACCCCGACTTTGCACGTCTACATGAGCGATTCATATGGCCGAAGCGGTGACAGTAATAGCACCGCCGCAGCAGTGGCACGAATGCCTTCACGTGGTAGAGGTACCAACCGGCACGCACCGACTCAGGAAACCTTGTCACAGTCGAACGTGACGAAGAGTGTATGGGTGGGTCTCGAGGCTCCTCCCCGTTTTCTCATCACACGTTCGACCTTGACCGCCCCATGGTCGGCCAGCTCTAAGGTGATGTCCTCTATGGAGTAGTCAACGAGTTCCCTCGCATAAACTACTCCTTTCACAAAGTTCATGGTAGAGTGCGGCATCACACTCACCGGGGTGCCATCAAGTGTCCGAAGAGCACTTATCTTGGCCGCCTCGGAGGGATCCGCCGCATTCGTCAGAAGGCTCTCATCCGAGAAACGGGTCACCTTCGGCGATCTACCAATTACACTAGCTAATGCTCTCCTCTGATGGATCATGTTGCCCTTGGCCAACATGCTGCCATCAGTGGAGCAAATAACTAAGAAGCATTTAAAGCCAGCGGGCTCAAAAACGCCAGGTAGCCTCTGAATGAGGGGCTCCGATGTTATCGAGGCTCCACTCTGCGCCCTTTTGGTCTTAGTCACGAGCTCCGCAAACGGGGGGACAGAGGGGCCGGATGTGCCGATCTTGGCTTGGTCACTTACCGAAGCAGCAGACCCATCAGTCCCCGCAGACCCCGCGGATGGAGAGGAGCCCTGAGTCTTTTTAGTCTTTTTTTTTCTTTTTAGGAGACGAGGGTGGGGAATGAACCCGATTCTCCCCTCCGCCATCAGGAGCCCCCAGGCCAGATGGACCAGCCTCAGCCAGGTCCTTCTCCGAGATGGAGAAGGTCCTGGCAGTCGCAGGAGCACCGGTCGGAGGAGATCCCTCCCCTCCTTGTACTGTCTTGGAAACCCTAGCCATTTGAGGAGGACCTTGGATGGGGGCGGACTCGAGTTCAGTGCTTGCTACCGAGCCCGGATTCGCTCCCATGGAAGGCCCTACCATCTGAGGCTGGGTTGCCTCAAGGACCATGTCTATCTCAGGGGGTGGGGGAGCTCCGGGTGGCCATCCAACCACAGGACATCACAGATCCTATTGGCAGCAGCGTCATTAGTCATGTCTGGGGAGGCACAGGCCTTGACCCCCGCTAGGTTTAAAATTCTAGCCAGCAGGTCTTTTGATGCAAGCGACCGAAGGGGTCTGGCTTCCCTCTCCCCCCTAAAGGTGCTTGCTCTACCGAGCCGCTCCAATGGGGAGCAGTCGGCTATTGGCTGCCTGCTGGCTTTCTTGGCAATCCCCTTGGAAAGAAAAGGGGGGACTGCCGCTGGGAGGAGGGAGGTGCCAGAAAGCACCTCCAGAGAAGGGGGTGAGGGGGAGTCCCCTACACCCATAGGCGAAGGAGAGGAGTAAGCCTCTTCTCCAGTTGAGTTATGAAGGGTCCCCTGGAAAACCACAAGGGGGGGGGGAGGAACCTCGATTTTCTCTGTGGAGCTGCCTGAGGGCGGCTTCGTTGGTCTTACAGGGGAAACGGGGAGAGATTTTAGTCTTGTTAGGTTTTCATTCATGGGCATGGTGACCCTCTTTTTCTTATGGCAAGCAATCACTCATCACCCCTCGCAGTAGCCCGCTCTGCAAGGAGTGCGTATGGGCACCTAGCAGAGCCAGGTGCCACCATTTAAGGCCACCCATCCCGACTGGGGACCTGGCAGCCCTTCAGCATGGTGGCTCCACCTTGGGAACGGCGTAAAAAAATAGATGGTCAAGTGAGAAGGAAAGGGAATGTGGGGAAGGCATGGGTGGGGATGAAGCAGGTTGTTAAAACCCACCATCCCAAACCGGAGCTCAGGGGTTAGGGAACATTGTCCCCTTCCCCCTCAGCCCCACTCTGGGATAGTTGGCTGAGAAGGTCAGCATCTACCCTGTGAAATTAGAGGCTGACCAGAAAAAGTTGTGGGAGAGGTTGTATGAAAAGCGAGGAAACAGGGGAAAAAAAGTGTTCTGAAGGAAGGAGAAGAGGCTAAGCTGGGGTCTGGCGGGGTGCTGAGTCCCATCAGCACAGTGGCCAGGAAGGCAAATCGCCACGCCCCTTACAGGGCAAAGCCCTAGTAGTGTAAATAGACTATGAATGAACCTTCCACGCATTTTTACTCTCCTCATTTTTCCCGCTTCCTCTCCAAGCTTCTTTTACAAAAGTTTCAGATATGCAATTTAACATAAAACAAATTATATATGGCAGGCAAAAAAAAAATCACAGCCATTGTATACAATCATTAACTAATTACATTCATTGATTTTATCTCTTACTATAACAGGAGACAAATTAGGCCCTCAGAGTGTCTTACTTCGCCATGCAACTACCTTCAGAACCATAATCAGAGGAGATTAAAAGCTTCCTCTGGTTCCCAATTGATGCCATATCCTCCTCCTAGCTCATTCTATCTCTTCATACATTGCAGAAGAGGACCAAGATCTCCCTGAACCATGTTGCATCAACCATCTCTTACACTACTCAGTTAATAAGACAAAGGATATAATATCTTACTTTCTAATCCACAAGGATTACAAAAATTAGGAATTAATAAATTAAATCTTTTGCATTAGTACATTCAATCATGTGTGTAACACTATTACTTTTAAATGTAGATACCCAGAGACTACTACCAATGACAACTTAAGCATGTGGTGTCCACAGATTTTCACATATATTTTATAAAGAAATTAGAAATTTTCTTTAAAATGCACAAAGTATTCCTTATCTCTGGAGTTACAAAGTTAAATCATATTAAAGATGCACTAACTAAATAGTTGTTCCAGTGGAGATTGCATGAGAGCTACCATCAATACTGAGCAAACAAATACAAAGAAATGAAAAAAAATTAATAAAATTACCTCTTTGACTGACCCAATTTGGCCTCTTTCATAAGAACCACCAAATGCTTTTTCTTGACTTCTCACTCCATGTTGATTTTCATCAAATGAATCAAAAAACTCTTCTTTGATCATTTTGGCTGGGTTATCTACCCTATCATCCTAACAAAAATAATTCAATTATTATTTTATTTACAACTTGATTCATTTAAAATAATTAGATTTATGATGATAGAGAGTTATTGTGATAATGTGTAATTGCACTGTTGTATCTTCTCACCTTATTTTCATTAAAATCGCCGCGCCCATGTGGATCTTCACAGAATTTGTCATTTATTTCTTTAATCTCTCCAGAAGCATCCTGTAAAAGTTAAGATACTTTTCACACACTATGATAAATTTGCTAAATTTCAAAAAGGTCATTATACAGGAATTGTATTGATATTCAAGCATGGTGGATAAAAAAGGTGATACATTCTACACAAAACTTTAATTTGGTTATGGGAGCAATGGTATAAAGGTCTCTTGACATCAGAGATACATTCTCTGACCCATATGAGTCCAACACAAACAATTATTCAAAATATCCCACTTCTTATCAGGTGACCTTTTTTTAAAGATCAACTACTACCAAGGTCATAAAATCATTGGGATAATCCTTTTAGAATTCAGAAAAAGTCAGCGTATCCAGAGAGCATCTTCCAAATTACCTTGATTTGAGTAGTCATTCCAAATCAAAAAATTTATAAAGGTTTATTTGGCAACTACTACCAACGGCTTAATTCATCACACTCAAATTTAGCCTACTAATTAAAAAAAAGAAGTGCCAGAGCATGCATACAACACAGAGTAAAATAAAATGGAGTACAAAGGAAAGTGATACCTAAGCGACTCGGCTAGTACTGTTTGCCGGTGTGATGATGCCCCAGACTGGGACATTCAACAAGAATGTGTCGAATAGTCTGGGAGACAACCAGTCATTGCAGTAAGGTACAGGGGAATGCTCCATCAAATGTTGGCCTGGCAACCAACTTCAGGGGTGTTGCCTCCTGTGAGTCTAACGACTCGGTAGAGGTTCATGGCCGTTTCGCCTTACGGGAAACGGGCATGCTGTGGGAAGGGAAGGGAGCCCTGGTTTTAGCCGTGGCTGGGTGTGAACCCTTTTTGCTGCCAGCTTTACCAGGGGAGCGCCAGGGTTGAGTAGAACTCACAGAAGGGCTCCAAATGGGCAGGGAAACAACCGTGCTCGTTGGCCTGGATGGGCCAGGAGCAGAGGGTGTCTTTCTTAGCATTGAGGCATAAGACGTCAAGGGCAGAACCGGGCATGCTAGGACCAAGTCCTTAACCTCACGGAATGTGAGAAGATCCTGGGTCTGAATGGCCAGGATTTCTTTCTCAAGGAGATATGCACCACATTGCTTCGAAGAATCGGGGTGTGGCTATTAGCAATTGAAACACTTAGCCACACCAGACAATTTGGTCTTATCGTGTGAGGCGTTGGAGAAATTTACACAGAGTTCAGGTGACCTCAACTTTGCATGTCTACATGAGCGATTCATATGGCTGAAGCGTAAGAGTAATAGCACCTATGCGACAGTGGCACGAATGCCTTCAGGTGGTAGCGATACCAACCGGCACGCACTGACTCAGGGAGCTTGTCACAGTCGAACATGACAAAGAGTGTAGGGGTTGGTCTCGAGGCCCTTCCCCCCTGTTTTCTCATCACACGCTCGACCTTGACCGCCCCGTGTTCGGCCAGCTCTAGAGTGGTATCTTCTATGGAGTAGTCCACGAGTTCCCTCGCATAAACTACTCCTTTCACAAAGTCCATGGTAGAGTGCAGCGTCAAACTCACTGGGGTGCCATCAAGTGTCCAAAGAGCACTTATCTTGGCTGCCTCGGAGGGATCAGCCACATTCGCCAGAAGGCTCCTGTCCGAGATACGGGTCACCTTCGGCTCTCTACCAATTACACTAGCTAATGCTCTGCCATTGATGGATCATGTTGCCCTTGGCCAACATGCTGCTATCAGTGGAGCGAATAACGAGGAAGCGTTTGAAGCCAGCAGGCTCAAAAATGCCAGGTAACCTCTGAATGAGGGGCCCCAATGTTATCAAGGCTTCGCCTTGCGCACTTTTAGTCTTAGTCAGGGGCTACGCACCCAGGTGGGTAGAGGGGCCGGATGTGCCAATCTTGGCTTGGTTGGTTACCGGAGCAGCAGACCCATCCGTCCCCGCAGCCCCCGCGGATGGAGCGGAGCACCGAGTCTTTTTCCTCTTCTTTTTCTTTTTAGGTGAGGAGGGTGGGGAATGAACCCGCTTCTCCCCTCCGCCGGCAGGAGCCCCTAGGCCAGATGGACTGGCCTCAGCCAGGTCCTTCTCCGAAATCGAGAAGGTCCTGGCAGTTTGAGGAGGACCTTGCATAGGGGCAGATTTGGGTTCGGTGCTTGCCGCCGAGCCCAGATTCCCTCCCATGGAAGGCCCTACCATCTGAGGCTGGGTTGCCTCAAGGACCATGTCTATCTCAGGGGGGGCCTCCAGTTGGCCATCCACCCCCAGGACATCGCAGGTCCAGTTGGCAGCATTGTCACTAGTCATGTCTGGGGAAGCACAGGCCTTGACCCTGGCAAGGTTCAATATTCTTGCCAGTATGTCTTTTGAGGGAAGCGACCAAAGGGGCCTGGCTTCCCTCTCCCCTCTAAGGGGGTTTGCCCTACTGAGCCACTTCAATGGGGAGTGGTCGGCTATGGACTGCCTGCTGGCTTTCTTGGCAGTCCCCTTGGAAAGAAAAGGAGGGACTGCCGCTGGAAACAGGGAGGTGCCCGAAAGCACCTCCAGAGAAGGGGGCGAGGGGGAGTCCCCTACACCCATAAGCAAATGGGAGGAGTAAGCCTCCTCTCCAGTTAGAGAAATTTGGAGGGTCCCCTGCACAAGCACAGGGGGAGGACCTCCATTCTTTCTGTGGAGCTGCCCGGGGGCGGCTCCGTCGATGCACAAGGGTAAGTTGACGGGAGATTTTTAATTTTCTCAATTTTCTACGGGATGCAATAGCTCATCACCCCTTGCAGTAGCCCGCCATTCATGACCACCCCTCCCGCCTGGTGGCCTGGCAATCCCTCGGCATGGCAGTTCCACCTTGGACACGGCGTAAAAACAAATAGATTGTGAAATGAGAAGGAAAGGGGATGTGAGGAAGGTATGGGTGGGGATGAAGCAGGTTGTTAAAAAAACACCATCAGAACCGGAGCTCAGGGGTTAGGGAACGTTGTCCTCTCCCCCCTTAGTCTCGATCTGGGATGGTTGGCTGAGAAGAAGGTCAGCATCTACTCTGTGAAATTAGAGGCTGACCAGAGAAAGTTGTGGGATAGGTTATGAAAAGTGAGGAAACCGGGGGGGAAACAAGTGTTTTGAAGGAAGGAGAAGAGGCTAAGCTGGGGTTAGATGGGGTGCTGAATCCCGTCTGCTTGCTCTAGGTTTCAGTTAAAGTAGAGCAGGTAGCAGTGGCTACACCAACCACCTTCTTGCAGGTAGACAAACGGTTGAAGTGATATTCAGAAAAATAAGGGTGCTGAGAAAGACCAAGAGCATACACACCAGTTTTCCCAGGTTAATTTAAAAGTTTAAATCAACCCAGTGAGTGTGGCCTTTCCCTATTTGCACTTGAAGTCTCTTTGGAAACATCAGGCAACAAAAATGGAACACTAATAAACATTTAATGCAATCAGTGGAATCAATTGATGGCAGAACATACAGGAATACTAAAAAACAAACCCAAATTCATAATAAGGATAACTAAACTTATAAAACCCGGGACTGAATAGTGAGCCTCACATAATTACACAAAATAGCCAAAAAACCAAGTAACTCACCCTTTTATTATCCAACATTTCATCAGCAAATAAATTCTTTTCATTATTCATGTTTATATCCTGGTTTGGTTCAAGAGTTCTATCTGGATATTTTTATATAGTGAGTGACTTAAGATTTCTTATGAAAAACTTCTTTCATATATCAGACTCTTCAGAAGCTTGAATATATTTTTTCTACCTTTGTTGTCTTATAAATTAACTTGGGGAAAGAGGGGAAAATGAGTCGGATACAACCATCAGTTACTGCAGTGTCCCATCTGAAACACTTTCAAAACAACATGTAACTGACCAAGGCGGTATGGCCTACAGATGGGATAAACCATGTACAATTTAAGTAAAGTTAAGCAACATTAGGTGTGGTTATTTGCAATATGGCATCCTAATACATGTCAATTCACAGTAGCTGCCATATACTGTAGTGACCTGAAAATTGGTTCAATGTAAGAACTAAATGGCCTCTGTGAGATCATCTCTTTTAGTTTAAGAAACTATTACCCCAAATGAAAGGAATAAGGTAGATAATACCTATTATACTTAGACACTTGCTTCAGGATATTTGTGGCTACAATTATAATCACAAGATACCAATGACTTGCCATTTTATTTAAGATCAAAAGTCAGGATATATAGTCTGAGTCAGGGTATAGTGGCATAAATGCACAATGATAAGTTCTCCAGGGATAGATGGGTTGTCCCATACCAATGCACATAGTCTTATAAATAGGAAGGATGCATTATTTAATTATAATAATCATTGGTAATTAATATTTTTTTAATTTAAAAGGTTATAGTACAGGTGGAATTATTATGGATTTTTAAAAGAAAAAATTATAATAAAACTAATTTTATTGATTGCAAATAAATTTATTTTGACACATTAGCAGTGTTAAGTCTTCTACATTCATTAGTAAGCAGTTTAGCAACCCTTAGCATACACAAGTGCTTTAACACATCTTGACTGGATACACCAGGATTTGAACCAAACTTCATTGAGAAAGCATATGAGTTGCTGTTTGATCATAATGGGCTCGGTGTGTAGGTATTATATCTTTCAACACACAGCATAACTTCTTAATTGAATTGATATCCGGGCCATGGAGGCGCTGAACTCTATTTTGTGCACACCATGCCTTCACTGATTTTGCTGTATAACATGGGGCTGAGTCTTGTTAGAATATCCAAAGTTTGTCACCACACTATTCCCTTATTTGAGGCAGTAAATGACCTTTAAGAACTTCTATATACTTTGCTTGGTTCATAGTTTTTTCAACAATGTGCAAACGACTTGTTCCATGCACCAAAATGGCTCCCCACATATTATTTTCATTGCAAATTTTACTGTTTTCCTCAGACATTCAACCACAAATTATTCTGCAGGCCACCTTCTTACACTCTACACGCAGTCATCTAGCACTGCAATAGTTGATTTGTCAGAGAAAACTACCAGTAATAGTAGAAAATACAACAATTAGTAGTTGAACAGCCATAAAAGTATTGGAAAAGTCATTGAAGTAATGAATCATCAAATCAACTTTATGGTATGAAAAGAATGAAGCCATTACAAAAATGAGGCGCTGTTATGAATTACAGGTAACTCATGAGCTAAATGTGTCATTCTTACCTTTCCCCATTGTTCTGAAGTCCACTCAAGGTGATTCTTTGCCTAGGAAAAGCATGCCTTCATCAGTGTTTCTGTGAGCTTCTTTCTCGGGCAATATGATTTCAATCCAGCTCCCAAATGCCTGTCATTAAATGGTCTTTGGGCAAGGCTAATAACATAACCCTCTGCTGGCCTCTCAATAGAAATTTTTCTGCAAGATGTTCTTCTGTTCTTAAAAACCCATCATATTAATTTTCTATCTGTTCTTGGAGTTGTTTTTCATTTTTGACATTTTCCAAACCTTTTTGAGTTTAAATCTTGATGGTTATAATATTTTTTTTCTTAATAACACTGATTGTTTGAGCTGAAACACCTAGTTTTTTTGCTATTTCTTTCTGGATAGGAGAAAGATTATTGTGGGAAGATGTTTTGGAAATTGTAGAAGATTGTGAGTTTGAAGGGTATGGTCGAGGGGAAGTGTCTGTTTATGTAGGGGGAAGGAAACATAAAAGTGGTGTACCTGAATTCATCATATAAGGCAGCATTGATGTCAAACCCAGTAGAAGTGATGGCCAAGTTTCTGGAGGAATACTATGGCCGAGAAAATCTTAAAGGAGCAAAGAAGGATTTATATGGTTCAGGAGCAGGTACAAAGGCGAAGTGAGTCAAAGTGATATTGCGGTGAGAGGAAGGGGTAATAGTAGTATGACTGGCAATCAGAGGAACTTTACACGTAGGAATCCTATGAATGAAGTGAACCAGAATTTAAGTAGAGTGGATGGATGTATGAATTACCAAATGAGGTGTTGGGAGTGTAATGAGGTTGGCCATGTGAAAGCAGAATGTCGCCTGGTAGCAAAGACCTGTTTTGGATGTAGTCAATCAGGCCACCTTATTAAGGATTGCCAGAATGCCCAAATGATCCAGTACTACCAGTGTGGGAAGATGGGACATTTTGCTCAAACCTGTGCTGAAGCTGGAAAAGTGAATGTAAATGGGCCTCAAGGAGCGAGTGTGAGAAGTGTGGTGTAGTTGGTCACCTGACAAGGTTGTCAAAGTCAAACTGTAAGGAAATTGGAAAATGCAGGTGGGAGAAATGAGAGAATGAATCCTGTGACTGCTGGGGAAAATATGAATCAAGAAAACTGAGTAGTCAGAGGGCCCTTTCTGGTGTGCGGGTATTGAATATGATGAATGTGAGGAGGGTTCTTGAGATGTAGAATATATTGGGGTCAGAGAGAGAATAAATGTGTGTGATAGTTAAATGTAGAGGATGAGAGATACTTGCATCGTTAGATGCAGGTTGCCAGGTGAATGTAGTATTTGAAGAAGCATTTGAAGGCATGAAGGTTAATGGAACTTATGAAAGTGAATGTAGCTTGGCAGAATTGGGAATGAAAGAAGTGCCAATTATCGCCAAATTTAAAGAGGTGTTAGTTGGCACTGATCAAATGAGAGGGGATGAGTTTTGTGTGATAGATGGTACAAGTAATACGAGGCGCGGTCAATAAGTTTTACAATTCGGATATGAGGAAACGAGATATGAGGAAAGGTGTTTTATTATTTTTCCATATAAGTACCCTCGACTTCAATGCACTTGCGCCACTTGTCCCTGAGGCTTCGAATTCCCCCAAACCAGAAATCTCCCGACTGCTGTTCAATCCACTCCTGGACAGCGAGCTGGACATCTTCATCGTCCCCAAACCGGCGTCCACACAGTGCAGCCTTGAGCTGGTGGAATAAAAAGTAGTCGCTAGGGGCCAGATCTGGACTGTAGGGGGGATGGTTGAGCTCCTCGAATCCGCACTCACGCAGGGCAGCTTGTGCAACTCTGGCCTTGTGAACTTTGACGACGTTGAAGTCGATCATGGGCCGTGAGGTTTCTAGGGACCCAATGGGCAGCGACCTTGGTCATGGCCAAATTGTCGTGGATGATGTTGATAACACTTCCATGTGATATTCCAAGTTCTCGCTCGATTTCTTCGACCTTCACTCGTCGATTTTCGAGGATCATCCTCTCCACACGGGCCACATTGTCCTCGTTGGTCACGTCTGATAGGCGTCCTGGACGGGGGTCATCTTCAAGGGACTCACGACCATGGCGGAACTCCCTATTCCAGTGAGCAATGGTTGCATAGGAAGAGGCGGTGTTGGTGTACACTGCAACCATGCGTTCATGGATTTCTTTTGTATTCTTGCCTTCCTTGGTCAAAAATTTGATCACTGCGCATTGCTCAACCTTCTCCATTGTTGAAAATTTTTTGACTGACTATCTGCGATCAGCTACTGCTTCTTAAAGAGACGAGGCAAGAGAATGCGGCTGCAGGTCCTGACTTGTCATAACTTGTCCTAACACCCCCCAAAACTGCCATCCCCCTTCCTCTGTTTTGCTCTACCGATTCGCAAAACTTATTGACCGCCCCTCGTAAGTATGAATTTGTCATATTAGGGGGAGGTGAGCTAGTTTATTACTTTTTGCTGGGGATTGACTTCAGGCGAAGGAATGCGATTTCAGTGGATGTAGGAAATGAGTGGTACTTGATGAAAGATGGTATGGCTGTGGTAAATATGCAGACTGAATTTGTATGTGCGACTAGATTTGCAGGAGTAGCAAGTATTAATACGAATGAAGAGCTATTAACAAAAGACAATATTGAAAGTATGCAATTATCATGTACGAAAGTCTGTGAGCTGAAAGATAGTGTACTGAGGAGTGTGCCTGTTGAAGAATGGAGTAGAACATTGAGAGTTTAAAAAGTTCGCTCCAAAGTTTCTGTTATATAAAGATGCGATTTATTTCATACAATGAATAAAAGAGGAGATGTGTGTGTTCCAGTATTTTAAGTTTCTCTTACAATTAGGAGGGTGAAAATTGTGTATGAGAGGTTTGGATATATGGGAAAGAACAAGGTGTGTGAGTGCATTAAAAGGCGTGTGTTTAGTCCATTTTTGAGGAAAATTTGCTTGGATGTTGCAACTACTTGTGAAATGTACCAGAAGGGGAAGTATCAGTGTGTATGTGCATCTGTCTGTTTTGAAATTGTGCATGAATGAGCCATTTGATATGGTTGCAATCGATTGCATATCTTTGCTTTTGACTTTGCAAGGTCATATCGGAATGAGTGTGATGGTTGATCATAAGAGCAAGTTTGTTTATGCTGCACCTTTGAAGAATAAAATGTCTGTGACTGTTGCCAAAGTTGTGAGTGAGAAACTGTTGCCAATGTGTGTGTCTAAGCCAGTGAGAATATTGACTGATAATGGATCTGAGTTTGTATGATGTGCTTTTGAAGAGATGTAGAGTGAATGGGGGATTGATCATGTGCGCACGACGCTGTATGTACCTAACGTGAATGGCTTGGCTGAAAGAACGATAAGAACCTTGAGTGAGATGCTAAGATTAATGGTGAAAGATGGGAAAGAATGGGATAAATGTTTGGTCATATATATGACAGTACATAGAGCAATGGAAATGTCACCGTGTAAATATGAAATGAATTTTGAGAGAATGATTAGGCAATGTATGGGACTTAGTGAAAGTGATCACGAGTTATGGAAAAGAGGGAATGAAAAGTTTGAGGTTTTTGTGTTGGGGATAAAGTACTGAAAGAGATTGAAACAAAAGGCAGGCTGAATTTGGATAAATTGAAAGAGAAATTTGAAGGTCTGTTTGTGGTGAGAAAGGTTTGGTCAAATGGGCTAAATTATGTAATCGTGCGTGAAAGAGAGGATGGAAGTTTGTTGAATGTAGAGTGCATCAGTGTCAGTTGCAGAAGGGGCGTAAACCTCCTGATTATTGGTTGCGACACCCATTGAACGAGTATCTTTTGGAAAGCATGGAAGACTGTGAAGATGTGAATGATATACCTCATGCTTTATAGGGAAGGCAGTTAGTGTCAGTTGAGCATGGGAGGGCAAAGCATAAAGTAGGTGAACATGAGGGAGGGGGAATATGTAACACCATCAAGGAACGACTGGGGATCTAATTTTCCCCCCCTTTTTCCAGCTCCTAATGTCCCGGTGCTCTCGTTCTGAGGTGAGGAAAAGTAAAGAGTCAGGAGCTATGAAGTTGTAGCTCATTGGTCTCTGGGTCAATTGGGAAACCCCAGCTATCCTTCACCCTGGTTTCCCCTGCAAGAGAAAAGGAGAGTCCACGAGGCTGCACCCTTTCCTCCATCCCCTGCTCCGCACTCAGCAAGAGTGAGGGTAACACCCTATAATGCGCAAAAAAGAATGACCTGGGGCAACTTTAGTGACTAATTAGAGAAAAATGAGATGGCTTTTAAGTTTTTTTGTGCTGAGTGATCGATCATTGGAGAGACAGAGAGCACCCAATTGGTGATTTGCATAAAGCAATTTTTTTCTGGTCTTATCTATTTATATTTAAAGAAATTGTACATTGTATTTTTAAATTGGTGCATTTATCATATATTTGCTGTAGTTGGGAATTGTATATTGGTGTATATTTACTCATAGGTGATGGTAATAAGATTACATGGTGTATATATATATATATATATATACAGTCGGTGCCAGAGGCATTGGCACAGTACATTTTTCTCCTGCAACACTAACAAATCGTTAACAAAAATATTTGGGGGGTACTTACCAGCCTCAAATAATTTGTGGGGAGTTCTCTCCTTTTCAGACAGCTCTCTAGGCATCAAGGAATGCATTCAGCAAGTATTTGCAGCATGGAGGGTTCCAAGTTGTCTCAGATATCCTGAATCTCCTTTATGAGATTTGGTATAGTTGCATTGTTACATCCTTGTAGCCGTCGCTTAATAAGACCCCAAAGATTTTGAATGGGGTTTAGGTCTGGACTATTACCAGACCAATCCTTTATGTAGTCCATTCCTACAAACTCAAACCAATCCTTGATTAATTTTGCTGTGTGCATGGGCACCGTCCTACATGAATACCTCACTCTTGCATGCATCAAAGCAATCCTCCGGATGGTCGCACAACAGTTCCAAGTAGCGTTATTTGTTCACTGTAATGTTTTTAGGTAACATCACTAATTTACCCTTGCAATGGTACCCAAAAGCACCCCATACCATGATGCTCTCAGGGTACTTTGGGTGGTACGGGTCCATACCTAGCCGTACGCTCACCTTGCCTCCTCAGTTGCCAGTAATGTTAAACATACACATTATAAATGTGTTGCACATATTTCTTCTTCTGTCACTGTTAGAATGGGTTTATGTTATGGTGCCTGATGCTCATAGCCAAGGTCATCTTTGAAGCAGCGTTGAATAGTCCTAACAGACACTGGTTGCAGGAGTTACGGGTTGTTTAATTTTAAATCCTTTCCTGTGATTCTAAGTTCAGCTTACACCTGTTGCTGAAGCACCTTAAGAGTCCTCTTAAAAATCTTCCTAGACAGCCCAGTCCTCTTGATTTGGAGTGGTAGGTCATCACCTCCAGCAGCCTTACATTTTTTCATCCATCTCTGTACACTGCACAGTGCTATGCTGGTCTGGATTGAGATATCTTTATTGCACTTTCCTGCCACATAGAGTAATGATATTGCTGCAATTTGCTCCTTTGTCAACTCTGGACCTCGTGGCTTTATCACACAATGTACAAAAAATACTGAAGTAACAGCAGGAAAAACATGTGGATTGCATAACAAAAAACTTGATCCACTCAATATGAAACACGGCTATTATATGTTATGAACAGCGCCCTTGTATGTTAATGACTAGAGAGTGATATAAAAAAACTGGTAAGGATAAATTATTTGAGACTACCAGTCTATCATATATGGCCCAACTTGTGGTTAATGTGTTAAACTCTACCTACTCTACCTCATGCTCTCATGCCAATACCATTGTCATTTACTTTAGGTTGTTACAGGGGGTCCTTGATAATTCGTCATAGGTATTGGTGTACAATTTTTGCACCAATGCCTATGGTGCCGACTGTATAAATATATTTTAATTAAAAACAAAAACATGTTTCCTTGAGCCTCTTTCTGATCTAAGAGGTTTGAGATGTAGAATTCAGTGGTAAGAATATGTTTGAGATGGAATATTTTTAAGAATGCATTAAACATATTATATGAACCATGTAAATCAATGAAGATCATTAGAAAGAAATGTAGAAAGCCACTTGGTAGCCTTTTAAGCATTGTGATGTGGCACCATAATGCATGTAGGTGATGGAGGCATGAACTTCATAAGAATGCATCAAATGATTGAGTATAGTGATGTAGCAGTCAGCATTCATCTTACCCCTCCTCATCAATGCAGCTACATATCATCACAGATTCAGGGTGTTTAACTGTGCTTATTGAGGAATTTTACTGTACTATTCTTGTGGGACTCTGGATACACTCAAATATAGATGTTAATAGCTTTGCATTTTTTAAGGTTAAAAGTAATCTGCCACTTCTCATCTCAAGCTAATAAGTTATTTAGGTCGCTCTGCACTTTAAAGCTCCTCTCAACTTCTTTGACTACAGCTGCCAATTTATTGTCCTCAGCAAATAATTACACTGCTATTTACAGCCTCCCCAAGATCACTTACATAAACTATAAATAATAATAAATATTATTTAATGGAGGTCCAATAGCATGAACAGGCCCTACTCTTGACTTAGTAATGAGCAACAAAGATGGTTCTTTTTTGACAAATTTGATATTTAATATTATTTCTCTACTGTGCATTATTTAATTAGTTTTGAGATAGTGGTAATTAAGAGATGAAAAAATTCAACTATTTTCTATAGATGCAAGAAAGATTTTTCTCCAGGTCAATTTAGCGATATGTGCTCTGAAGAACTTGAGCAAGCTTCTGAATCTCTATGTCAGTGCTTTAATCAACAAAATATTACAATTGGGCAATGTACAAACTGTTTTACTAGTCAATTCAACTTAATATTCTCTAAAAATTACAACTTGTGGTGCCATATTAGACCTAAGAAAATTAATAAATATCAAAATATGAACTGGGTTAACCAAGATATCAGAGAGGCTCACAGATTAAGGCAGAGACCAAAGTTAGTGTAGTGATGAACAAGATCCAAAAATGACAGAACTGCCTTTTTGGTCCATAGGACCAAAAAGGACTATTATAATATAAAATTAGAACCAATGAGTGCAGATGGTAAAAAGCTTTACAATGTTTTAAATGATATTACTGAAGGTACTAAGGAAAAGGTTCTGCCCTATGAGAGTACTGATTCTTTGCTTTGCAACAAATTTAGTGACTTCTTTGAGAACAAAGTTGATAACTTAATGAGAGACTTAGGTACTGATCAGGGCAATATTGTTGTAAATGAATAGGAGAAGGAAGAAAGAAACACTAACAACAATATTCTGATTATTTCATTTAATGAAGTTAATAGACAACAAGTTTTAAAAATTATAACAATCTAAAAAGACACATAAAAGCAAATTCATTCCCCATTAAGGATGTCATGAATGCTCTGAATCTTGGTAAATTAGTGGATATTTACACCAAAATAATAAACTTGGAGTATAAAGAACACGAAATTTCCAGATTCTGAAAAGACACCCACTATTCATCCATTGTATAAAGATGATGGAGATGCAAATGAGTACAAATCCTATAGGCCTGTGTCGAGCCTCTCTTTTCTTTCCAAGTTAATTGAAAAATCAATCCAAGCACAATTGAATGTTTTCTTATCGGACACCAATGCAATTCCACCTAACCAATTTACATATAGAACAAACTATTCAACAGAAACTTGTATGTCAGCAGTACTTGATGATCTAATGATTTTAGATGAAGGGGGGATTGCACTGTTGTTCATGCTAGACCTGTTTGCAGCATTTAATACGGTAGACCATCAAATTCTCATTGAAGACCTAAAAGAAATTGAAGTGAGAGATGGAGCTCTTGAATGGATGTTATCTTAACTGAAAAATAGATAATTTAAAATTAAAATTAATGAATGTTGCATCCCAAAAGCACTCAAGCAAGGGGTCCCTCAGGGATCAGTCCTTGGAGCAATTCTCTTTAACATCTATATAAAAAAAGTGACAGAGCTCTTTCAAAGCCATCATATCACTCACCATCAATTTGGTGATGATATTCAGGGAATAAAAAATCAGGAAGTGGTAAATGTTAGTATCATGTAAGTTATAAACTTAATAATGAAGATAAAAAGTTGGTTAAAATATAAATTCCAAAAACTTAATGAAGATAAAACAAAACTCATGATTTGTGGTCTGAAGAAGAAACTCCGAAGATTGAAGAAAACGATAATCATTAACAATTTTGAATTAAAAAAAAATGTAGTCAGGGACCTTGGCATTATGCTAGATGATAATCTAACTATGCAAAAGCAAATCAAGACATTCATTAAAAGTTGCAATTATCAACCGAGAAACATTTTCTTTATCAGAAAATATTTGACTACTAAATGTATAAAAATGCTAATAGTAAACCAGGTAATTAACAGGGGGGATTATTACAACTCTTTTATATTTGAACTTACCAAAATACTTCAAAAACTGCAGCTAATTCTCAACAAGTCAGCAAGACTTATTCATAGCAAAACTGTGAGACAGGAGAGGGTCACTCATGCATTGATAAACTTACATTGGCTTCCAATCAAGGCTAGAAATGCCTATAAGATATGTTGCATGACTCACAAACCATTACAAACTGGAGAACCTACCTACCTAAGATCCAAGCTAATCTGAATAGAGGTGGTGAAAACATCGGATAAACAAGATTGAAATTATTTATTCCAAGAGTGAATATGAGCTATGGGAAAAGAACTTTTCAATATGATGCACCCTACCTGAAGAATTGAATATGATGAAATTCAAGAAAAAACTAAAAATTCACCTTTTTGTTATTTAGCATGACCTAGAAACTAAGACTATCAGACCAGAGTTTAAAGTATAACTTGTAGTAAGAATATATTATGATTGAAATATAATATTGCAAAGGTTAATCAATTGAACTTAAAAGAAGGCCCGCTAGATAATCATCCTGTACGGGACATTGACCAGAGGACCTTTCAGCAAAAGCAGCGAAGGTAAGGTAAGATAAGGTAAGAACTGATCCCTGAGGTATGCCACTGATAATGTCCATCCACTCTGACCTCACCCCATTTAGTACCACTGTTTCCTGTCTTTCAGCTATTCAACTATTCAATTCAAAATTTTCCACATATCCCATGAATTTTTAATTTGTGAACTAGTCTTCTATGTGAAACCTTACCAAAACTTTGCTAAAATCGAAATAAATTACATCAACATTCTCTCCCTTACTTTAATGTTTAGTTACATAATCCATAAATAATCATCTAATCTGCGTTTGAAAACATTCAAGTTTGTACTGTATACTGTCTCAAATGGCAAACTATTCCAGTAATCTACCACTCTATTGGTGAAAAAAATATTTTCTAACTTTGGATAGGTTTTTATGTTCTGTTGTGTCTTTTGCTTGTTTCTTCTTCCTATTGTTAGCAGTATGTTTTATTTAGAAGCAGTGTTCTTGGATTTTGTATTTTGATTCTTTTTATTTTTAATGATAGTCTTAGTATTAAGAGGATGTCCTTATTTTGTTGTATGGGTGTTTTCTAGATGGGCTTAGTAGTTGTGTTGTTGTGTTATTTTCAGTTTGTTTGTCTTGTTTGGATTGTATTATTATGATGTGTAATCTAGCTATTCCCTGCGCATCATTCCATTGTGTCATGTTTCTTTTTATTGTTGTTCTACCATGGCCAGTGGTCGAGTGGCACAGTGGCGCGTGGGAGTGTAGTGCCTCCGAGTCCCTGATGCATAATTCCTATGCCTAAAGGGGTGCAGCTCAGGAGGCTTCACAGGTGAGAATCACAGGTGAGAATCCAACCTGCACCTCTGTTTTTTAATTATTAAGTGGTGACCCCTAGTCCTGTTACTACATTCCAACTCAAATAACATGATAAAATCAAACTTATCCATCCCAGAACAGATTTTAAAAAACTCAATCATATCTCCCCTCACACATCTTTCAAATGAAAACATATTTAATACCCTCAGTCTATCTTCATATTAAAGGTGCTTCAGGGAAGGTATTATTTTTGTTGTCCTCCTTTGTACTGACTCTAGCAGGTTGATGTCATGTCTAAAATGTGGGGACCATGCTTGTATACAGTATACTAAATGTGGCCTAACACGAGTTTTGGAGTTTAAGGATAACCTCTTTACTTTTGTAGCTAACATTGTTCTTAATGTATCCTAGCAGCCTATTTGCTCTATATTTTGGCTCAATACACTGCTTTGAAAATTTCAGTGACCTATCTACTACTACGCCTTAGTCGTTCTCATGCTCAACTGAATTCAGCCAATGCTATCTATTTCATAGCTAAATTCACTATTATCCCTTCCCATGTTAAGCACTTTGCATTTTTTAAGGTTAAAAGGCATCTGCCACTTCTGAGCCCAAGCTAATAACTTATTTATGTCACTTTGCACTTTAAAGCTACCCTCAACTTCTTTAATTACAGCTGCCAATTTAGTGTCATCAGCAAAAATTGACAAATTGCTATTTACAGCCTCCCCAAGAGTCTGGTATGGGGGATCTTGAAAGGGAGATTGAGTTTTTGCGTAAACAGGTGAGTGATTTGGCTGTTATAAGTAGACGAGTGAGTGAGCTGCCTGTGCCTGATTTTTCTGGTTTTGGGAACAGTATGAATGATAGTGTGTTTGGGCAGAATGAACCTAGTGTGGCTGATTTTTCGGGTTTTATGAATGGTAATAGTAGGGGTGAGTTTGATGTAGTGAATGATGAAGTGGCTGATTTTTCAGGTTTCTGGTATGCCTGTTGAGAATACAGGGAATGTGAGTAACCTGTCTGTTTCACAAGAATGTACCTTGGGTTGGATGAGAGCTGTGAGTGAGGAGCTGATGAATTGGGGTATGAAGAGTGAAGATTCTGAATGGAAGAGTATGAAAGAATTCTGTTGTGAGATGGGAGAACTGGTAATGAGGGCTAAGAGTATGGTTGATGAGATGATCAATAGTGACGATGAGACTGACAGGATGACTTATGAACAACCCCGACCGATTGCTATGCATAGCCAGGGACCAGTAGAAGAGTGTGAATGGGTGCAGAAGGGTGCGATTGAGCACAAGTGGTACCGTGAAGAGTGATTGAAAAGGTTTTGCGTGTGACTGTGGTCGAATGGCTTAAGGAAGGAGGGGTGTGGGGGAGCGGTGTGTGTGTGTCTGTAGGGCCATTCTCCCACCCCCCTTTACATATATCTTTCTCTACCCCTGTGTGAGTGTGTGGGTATAATTTGCCTTCCGATTTTTTTATTATGAATACAAATAATAACTGATTGTACTCTCTTTTCAGAGATATAGTTTTTCTAAATATTTAGATAGTTAAAAGATATCTATATAAATAATTGTTTGCAGCGCATTGGGATATTACCCTAGGTAAGATGTTTCTTTGTTAAAGTACTAATAGGCTCAAAATTAATTCTAACGAGAGATAGCAAAGTCCATCACCAGATTTTTCTTGGAAAACACTATACCAAAATTTCTCTGGCTCTTTTTAGTATTGCATCCGGTATCTTCAAAGAGTGAAGCTTCAGCGGACTGCGAGAGAAATCCTCGAGGCAAGTGCACCGCCCAGCCCTGCCCTGAAACGGAGGGCATTACCTGCATTGGCTGACGAGCCTTTGCCCCTTCTTATTGGACACCAACTACTTCCACCACCACCCCAGCCTTCAAGTGATATTCATATGCCTCTTCTTGTTCGGGTGTTGTTGTTTTGATTTGTCGTGTGGACCTTGTTTTTTAGCCTGTCTTATTTTGTTTTCAGTCAGAGAAGATTAATTTGTAAAAGAGTATTTATTTTGAACGTGCAGTGGTGTTTATTTATTTTGTTTGTAAATATAAACTGTACTTTTTTTTGTAAGTAAAGGGACTGTATATTTGATCCGTTTCATTCTCCTTCGATTTCTCACGTCCGGATTAGTGTAGGAAGCGGGTTGGATCGATTGGGGGTTAGTCTAGATTTCGGCCCGCTACACCCTCAACTTCTTTTATTACAGCTGCCAATTTAATGTCATCAGCAAAAATTGACACATTGCTATTTACAGCCTCCCCAAGATCATTTATATAAACCATGAATAATAAAGGGCCTAGAATGGATCACTGAGGTACGCCATTGATAACATCTCTCCACTGTGACCACACCCTATTCAGCACAACTCTCTGTTTCATATGTGGAACCTTATCAAAAGCTTTGCTAAAATCTAAGTAAATTACATCAACATTCTCTCCCTTATCTAATTGTTTAATTAAAGAATCTATAAAATCCAGTAAATTTACTAAACAATCTACTTCTAAACCAATGCTGAGCATCATTTATTAACCTACCACTCTCTAGATGATCAGAAATCCCCTTTTTAACTATCTTCTAAAGAAATTTACAAACTATAGAAGTTAAGCTTACCCATCTAAAGTTATTTGTGTCATCTTTACTTCCCTTTTTAAAAATCGGCACTACATTCGCCAATTTCCAATCATTAGGTATTTCTCCAAACTCTAGTGATCTAGTATATATCTTCTCAAGAGCTACTGCAATACTTTCCACACCTTCTTTGAGTAACCTAGAATGAATGCTGTCTGGGCCAGAAGACTTACTAGTATTTAACTGCAATAGAAGCCCTTTAATTACTTCCCTGTTCACATTAATGGTGTTCAACACTACTTATGGGGAAGGAGGATTAACTGGAGAGGTGGGGGTGAGGGGGTATTCTGGATTCATTCTTGTGGATGCAGTTTTTTTATTATTGTATATTATGGATTGATTTGAATTTTGACAAGTCTTGATGATGATACCTTTTGTTTTGGACACATTCCTGTGGATGGTTCTAATTGTATATTGTAGATGCATAATCTAACACAATACTATGGATGCATTTTGTGGGTGGGTTTTGATAGATGCGGATGACCTTTGATAGGCCCTTGTATGTTTATGTTTAAAATCCAGTAAATATTTTTAAACATGATCTAACTTTTCTAAACCCATGATGAGCATCATTTATTATCCTACCATTCTCAATGTAGATGGTCAGAAATTCCCTTCTTAACTATCTTCTAAAGAATTTTCCAATCTCACTTATTTTCTTGACCTCAGACCTCCTGCCAGGCCCTATACCTGTAAAATACCTGATGAAAAAAATTCTTGTCCAATTTTCAAGGTCCTCACGTCTTCAGGCTACCCTAAACTTCTCTCCCATCTCTCTATCCACCTGTGCCTTTTCATCCGTCCCCCATTGCATTATAACTGCCCTTAATCTGATAAGATAGAGAAATCTTTCCGCTTTGGGAAGAGAGACAATGGAAATAAAGCTAGACCACTCTGTATTAGATTTAAAGATGTTTCTAATAAGTATAGAATCCTGAATTTTGCCAGAGAATTAAGAAAAGTAACTACAGGCTGGAAATCCAAAATTTATATAGCACCTGATTATACCCAAAAGCAACGTGATATGAAAAAAGTTGTTTTCGCTGAACTTAATTCCCGTAGAGACGCAGGAGAGATAAATTTGGTTATTCGGAACTTCTGTGTTGTCTGGAGGGATTCCAACCAAAATAATGCATAGCTAATATATAATTATAATGAGAGGAGTGAGATTTATAATCTCACTCCACATAATAGGGGTGGTGGGAATAATTCTTCTTTTTGTGGTCGTGGTGTAGCGGGCAACAAACGATAACTCTAACCCCAATCTATCACACCCGCTTCCTACACTAAGTTGTACGTGAGAAATTGAGGGAGAAATGAAACATATTGTATATACAGTCCTTTATTTCTAAAAAAAATATGGGGTAATTATATTTGAGATACAAAGACATTATAAATATATACAAAACAATCAATCCTATCTTACGAATACTACCAATCAAAATATTATATACAAAAGAAGAGATGAATGAGCAAACAAACAAATACACAATGATACAAAAGAGGCCTAACAAACATACCAGAGGCAAAGAAAAAAAGAGGCCTTTTATCTTATGATTTGGGGGTCTCCCCAGGGAAAAAATTATGCCGGCAGTCACTCTTAGTGACCAATATTTGGGTGTGCACATCTAAAGGGTCTGGCACCTCCCAGCTCAATATAATAATGCGATCTTGTCAAGGTAGTGAGGCTATATAAAAGCCCTTTCCATCCTATCAGGACTCACAATAAATTCAAATGATTTACTACCAAACTTTTCGATCCCAGCCACTCTTTACAAAAGGCAGTAATAATAATCTATATATTTAACAGAGTGGCTCCCGGAAAGAAAAAAAACATTTTAAACAAAGCATGAAATCCATTATATATTATATATAAAAAGCATCTCCACATTCACTCACACATTCTTACAGAGGGAGGTAGAGGTCTGGTGGAAAAGGGGTGGGAGAATGGCCTTACAAACACTCACATTTGCTCCACCACATCCCTCCTTCTTTAGGCCATTTGACCACAGTCACTCACAATACACTCTCAATCTTTACTCATGGTACTTTTTATACTCAATCACGCCCTTCTGCACTCATTCACACTCATCAACTGGTTCCTGGCTATGCGTAGCAATCTGTGTGAGTGGTTCATCAGTCATCCTGTAAGTCTCTTCATCACTATCAATCATATCATCCACCATACTCTTAGCCTTCATTACTAGCTCTCCCATCTCTCGACATAACTCTTTCATACTCTTCCATTCAGAACTTTCACTTTTCATACCCCCATTCATCAGCTCCTAACTCACAGCTCTCATCCAACTCAAGGTACACTCTTGCAAAACCGACAAATCACTCACATCCCCTCTACTCTCAGCAGATATACTATAAACCCCTTCAATTGGTTCACACCAGAAGCCAGAAAAGTCAGTCACCTCCTCATTCTCATCAAACTCACTTCTACCCTTACCATTTGTAAAACCAGAAAAATCAGCCACACGAAGCTCACTCACTCGCCTACTTACACCAGTTAAATCATGCACCTGCTTATGCAAACACTCAATCTCTCTCTCAAGCTCCCCCATACCAAAAAGACTTTGCTCAGACTTACTTTCACTCATACTTGCATTCTTCCTTTCACTCTTCTTTGCACGCTTTCTACTCCTTGAGACCAAGACAAGCTCCTTCCCAGACAGATCCATACTATCACACTCCATCTCATTATCATGCACCTTATTTATCTCTCTGCACAGTTCATACACCAGATGGCTCACCAGATAGTCAGGAGTTTCTCTCCACCTCCTCAAATGACTCTGATGAGCCTGCACACTCTCAGTCACACCTTCATTCAAACTCTCCAAAACATATGTCACACCATTCTCCTAGACTCTCACAACAATATACAGACCTTCAAACTTTTCACTCATCTTTGACACATTCAACCTATCTTTTACTTCTTTTACCTTCCATACTTTTGCACCAATTTCAAACAAACGAAAGCTTTCATGCGCTTCACACCATACACTCTGCACAGTTTGACTCAAACAAAACCTATCTTTCACTCACCTTTCAAAATTCATAATAAACTGACACGGGGACATCACAGTTGCAATATGCAGCGTCAAATTATATGTCCATAACAATCCACCCAACCATACATCCCAGTCATTCAAAGTCATACTCATCATTCTCAACATCTCTCACAAGGTTCTAATTGTATTCTCAGCCAACCCATTCAAAGATGGTACATAGAGAGTTGTTCTCACATGCTCCACACCATTCTCTCTCAACATTCGTTCAAACACTTCATCAAAAAACTTGGGCCCATTATCACTCAGTAATCTCATAGGCTTCCATACACACATAGGAAGAAACACTGCTCAACCACACATGCAACAGTCACACTCCTTTTATCTCTCACAGGCGCAGCATATGCAAACTTACTTTTATGATCAACCATACTAACATTCCCAGCACTTGTACGCAGTAAAGACACAATCAGTTACTACCAACTCAAACGGTTCTTTCGCATCAACTTTCAACATCGGTGGTTTCACTTGCACACCTTGCATCTCTCGCTTCTGACACCTTTCACACATAGTCACAACATCATTCACAACAGTCCTCAGAAACAGGTGGAACACACGCTCCTTCATACACTCCCATAACTTAAACTTAACCATATGCCCATAATTATCATGCACATCCTTCACCAGACCAATCCTACCAACCAAGGACATCACAGTTACATACATATCATCACTACCCTTCACATGCCTCACAAAATATATAACATCTATACAAACAACAAAATCCTTAGCATACCTTTTAAAATCACTTAATCACACTTCAAATCTTGCAAACCATTCCATACACTCTAAAACAGGAAATCACCACCACCCTTACAATCCTTTCCATTCATAATCCCTTTCGGCAAATATTCAGGATCACTTACTCCACCCACATTTGCATCATTCGTACCAGGATACCTTGACATCAAATCAGCCACTCCATTTTGTTTACCAGGCACATACTCAATCACATAGTCAAAGTCACTCAAATCTTCCAATGTCTCACAATCCTACTATCAGCCCACTTCATACGCTGCAGATACACAAGAGATTGGTGGTCAGTCTTAATCATAAACCTCACACCATACAAAAATGGGCACAACACTTTCAAACAATATCTTATCGCAGCCAACTCTCATTCCACAGTGGAATATTTTCGTTCTGCCACATTGCTAGCCTTGGATACATACCCAATTATTCGCCTGACATTCTCTCCATTCAAATGCTGCTCTTGCATTAGAAAACCTCCCATACAATACCCACTTGCATCCATATACAATTCAAGCATTTTAGCATTCACACTATAATCCAGATACACCAATTCAACATCTTCAGCCACTGCCTCTTTCAGTTTCTCATATGCCTCATTCATCTTATCATTCTACCTGACAACCGTACTACCTTTCTTGCTCATCCATTCAGTCAGAGGCTTACTCATACCAGAACAATCATGTATAAACTTTCACTGAAACTCAATCAAACCCAGAAACGACTTCAGCTGCTTCATAGTCACAGGTTTCGGAAACATTCCACCTTCTCAACATACTTCAGTGACTTTCGCAACCCATTCTCACTCACCATATGTCCAAGGAATTCTACTTCTTTTGCCACACCAACACTCTCCAATGTTCTCAACACATCATTCACCAGTCTCATATGCTCCTCAAAAGTCTCAGTCATAATCAAAGTATCATCTATAAACGCAATCACATTCTTACTCGCAAACTTACTCAACACAACATTCATTGCCCGCTGGAAGGCTCTGGGAGCATTAGCCAACCCAAATCTGAGGTTTCGGAACTGATAATACCTCTTTGTGGAATAGAAGGCAGTTACCAGCCGGCTCTCCTCAGCAATGGGCATCTGGTAATACCCCCGTACCAGATCCAGCTTCGTAAACCACTCGATCCCATGCATACTATACACACACTCAGTTACCACACACATCGGAAACCTTTCTTTCACAGTCCTTTCATTCACCTTTGGATAATCCACACACAGACGCAATCTTCCATCCGGCTTACGTACAGGCACAATTGGACTATTCCATGCACTCTTGCTTTCTTCAATCACCCCCAATTGCTCTAATTCCAAACACTGCTCCTCAATCTCATCAGCAACCGGATGTGGGAAATGCCTCAGCTGCTGATAGATTGGGGCATCCTCCTTCAGGACAATCTTGAATTCCAGGAGTTTTGCAACTCCTCCCTTTCATACTCGGTCAAACATCCATCCAATTCCACCATGCTCTTCACTTCATTATACGTCCATTCACACATCTTTTCATTTGCAACATTCACCCTGACATCCACACCCACCTCATTGACAGTGGAGAGGTGACCCAATACATATCCGACTTGGATCCCCCTCACCTGTCCTTTCACACTGGGGTCGGCCTGCACACATACAAATGGATCATTCATTCTCATCAAGCCATCAAACACACACACAACATGCTTTACCTTATAACATGCATCCTTTCCATCCAATATCACAGTGTTCTCACCCACATTCAAACTCACATCCTTACTCCAACTCACTCCAACAGACACCCTTTCACCCTTCACAAGCCTTACACTCTCCATAGCAGTCACCTCAATACCAGTAAACACATTACTCAAACCACTACCATCTTTTCCTACATACAACTTATACACCCCATTTTTACCAATCTTTCTCTCAATCTGATCACTCACAGGATGCACAACCATATGGTTCACTTTCATAAAATCATATCCCAAAATCACACCATACTCAATACTCACCTTATCAATCACAGAGAATTCACATTCATTCATCAACATACCATGCATTCAAACAGCTGACCTTATAACATAACATAACATAATTTCACGGATGACAAAAGCCACAAGGGCATATCAAAGGTCATCCGCATCCGTCAAAACCCACCTGCATAGTATTATAACAATAATCGCCAGGGAAAGACAAAATCAAAGCCCCCCCACAATATAATATAACAGATGACAAAAGCCACAAGGGCCCATCATAGGTCATCCAAGTCAAACGGCCTCTTTTTTAAGGCACCCAAACTCCCAAGAAAACTTCATCCAGAGGATTGCGTCCAGAAACAAGGGTATAACCAATCAAAGCTTGTCAAGAACTAAAACATGCAGCTATAGATATATACAAACAATATTAATATATACAAATCTTAAAAACCATCACAACCTTCCCTTCCCATAAACTCATCCAACCCACTCTTAAATACATTTAAATTTGGACTACCTAATACCCTCCACGGCAATTTGTTCCAGAAGTCTACCACTCTATTGGTGAAAAAATATTTTCTTAAATCCAACTTACACCCTTGCTTTTTAATTTTCAAGTGGTGACCTCTAGTCCGATTTCCATCATCTAACTCAAAAAACTTGCTAACATCCAATTTATCTATCCCGTAAAATTTTTTAAAGAGCTCAATCATATCCCCTCTCACACACCTCCTTTCGAATGAGAACATATTTAATACCCTCAGTCTATCTATATATTCAAGGTGCCTCAGGGAAGGAATAATCTTTGTTGCCCTCCGTTGCACTGACTCGAGAAGGTTAATATCGTGTCTAAAATGTGGGGACCATGCCTGTATACAGTACTCTAGATGTGGCCTAACATAAGAGTTATAGAGTTTAAGAATAACCTCCTTACTTTTGTAACTGAGGCTTCTATCACATGTCTAGTGAGCCTATTCCATTCATCTACCACACGATTTGCAAACCAATTCCTCCCAATCTCCTTCCTAAACCTATACTTATCAAGCTTAAACCCATTGCTACGTGTCCTGTCATGTTCACTAAGTATAAGAACCTTACCCAGATCCCCTTTATTATATCCTTTTACCCATTTGAAGACTTCAATCAATTCCCCTCTGACTCTTCTCCTTTCCAATGTATGTAGATTTAGTTTTCTGAGCCTTTCACCATAAGGTAAGTTCCTTAGCCCACCAATCATCTTTGTCATCCTTCTCTGCACAGACTCAAGCAAATCAATATCCTTCCTATAATATGGTGACCAAAATTGTACTGCATAGTCTAGATGAGGCCTAACTAGCGCCAGATACAGTTTTAGAATGACTTCAGCACTCTTATTGCTTACACTCCTCCTAATGAATCCCAATATCCTATTAGCTTTATTCTTAGCATTTAGGCATTGCTTTAACATAACATAACATAACATAATTTCACGGATGACAAAAGCCACAAGGGCCTATCAAAGGTCATCCGTATCCATCAAATCTACCCACATAAAGCATCCATAGGATTTTGTCAGATCATGCATCTACAATATACAATTTAACAATCCATAGGAATGTCCAACCATGCATCTACAATATATAATTTAAAGCCTCCATAGGAGTCTGTCAAAAACAAAATCAAAGTCCCCCAAAATATACAATAAAAAGAAACTGCATCCACAGGAATGAGTCAAGAAACATATCCACATACCGAAAGTAAGAAATTAACCCTCCATCCCCATATAATCATCCAATCTGCGCTTGAAAACATCCAAGTTTGGGCTGTCTACAGTCTCAGGTGGCAAACTATTCCAATAATCCACCACTCTGTTAGTGAAAAAATATTTTCTAACATCCAGTCTGCACCTCTGTTTTTTAATCTTTAAGTGGTGGCCTCTAGTTCTATTACTACCTTCTAACTCAAATAACTTGCTGAAATCCAATTTATCCATCCCAGAAAAGATTTTAAAAAGCTCAATCATATCTCCCCTCACACACCTTCTTTCAAATGAAAACATATTTAATACCCTCAGTCTATCTTCATATTCAAGGTACTTCAGGGATGGTATTATTTTTGTTGCCCTCCTTTGTACTGACTCTAATAAGTTTATATCATATCTAAAATGTGGTGACCATGCCTGTATACAGTACTCTAAATGTGGCCTGACATAAGAGTTGTATAGTTTAAGGATGACCTCCTTACTCTTGTAGCTAACATTTCTTTTAATGTAACCTAGCACCCTATTTGCTCTATTTTTTGCCTCAATACACTGCTTTGAAAATTTCAGTGACCTATCTACTACTACTCCTAAGTCCTTCTCATCTTCAACTGAATTAAGCCAATACCCATCCATCTCATAGCTAAATTCCCTATTATCTCTCCCCATGTTAATAACTTTGCATTTATTAAGGTTAAAAGTCATCTGCCACTTCTGAGCCCAAGCTAACAACTTATTTAAGTCACCCTGCACTTTAAAGCTACCCTGAACCTCTTTGACTACAGCTGCCAATTTAGTGTCATCAGCAAAAATTGATACTTTGCTATTCACACCTTGCCCAAGATCATTTACAAAGATTATAAATAATAATCCCTGAGGTACGCCACTAATAACATTCCTCCACTGTGACCTCACTCCATTCAGTACAACTCTCTGTTTCCTATTTTTCAGCCATTCAGTTACCCAATTTAAAACATTCCCACATATCCCATGCAGCTTTAATTTATGAACTAGTCTTCTATGTGGAACCTTATCAAAAGCTTTGCTGAAATCTAAGTAGATCACATCAACTTTCTAGGACAAAGGTCTGAACTTACCAAAATACCCAAGTCCCTCTCACAATCGGTCCTCCCTAAAATTCTCCCATTTAATTTATAACTATTCAATGGATTATTTCTACCTATACTAAGTACACTACATTTGTCTATGTTAAACTTTATTTGCCATTTCTCGGCCCAATTGGACAGAATGGTCAATTCCTCCTGCATTACAACAGCATCAGAATCAGCCCTAATGGCCCTACCTAGCTTAGTATCATCAGCAAATTTACTCAGGTCACTACTTATACCTATGTCAAGATCATTAATATAAATTAAGAATAGCAAGGGACCCAAAACAGATCCTTGCGGAACTCCACTGCTAACACACCCCCACTCAGATTTAACTCCATCTATACTAACTCTTTGCTGTCTGTCACCAAGCCATGACTGAATCCACCTAAATATACTGCCATCGATCCCGTGTGCTTTAACTTTGCTCAGAAGCCGTAAGTGTGGCACTCGATCAAAAGCCTTACTAAAGTCCAAATATAAAATATCATAGTTTTCATCATTATCTGCTGCTTCATACACCTTACTATAAAAAGACAGCAAATTAGTCGGACAGGATTTACCCTTACTAAAGCCATGCTGTGATTCTTTTATCAACTTATGCTTATCCAAGTGATCTCTAATATTCCTTGCTATAATAGATTCCATCATTTTCCCTACCACTGATGTCAAACTTACTGGTCTGTAATTAGACATATTTGTTTTATCCCCTTTCTTAAATATAGGTATCACATTGGCTTTCTTCCATGCCACTCTTCAATGATTTTCTAAAGATGCATGCTAGGGGCTCACTTAACACATCCTTACATTCTTTCAAAATTCTAGGAAAGACCTCATCAGGACCAGGTGCATTACTACTTTTGATTTTATCAATTTCCTTTGTCACTATATCCTTTGTGATCAAGATATCCTTTAATTTCTCTTCATCATTACCCCAAAAGATCATTGACACCTCAGGTATATTTAGAGTATCCTCCTGTGTAAATCTGAGAGAAAAAAGTCATTTAGCATTCCAGCCATTGAGTCCCATCACTCACTAATTCTCCATTGGAATCTATAAGTGGGCCTATTTTATCTCTAACCTTAGTTTTGTATAATTGATAAAAACTTTTAGGATCTTCCTTTGCCCTATTTGCCACTTTAATTTCATAATTTCTCCTTGCTACTCTAATTAACTTTTTAACATCTCTTGCTAGTTCATTATATCTCTGCCTTAAGTGATCCTCTCCATTTTTTATTTTCCTATAAATGCCCTTTTTAATGCCAATATAATGCTTAATTTATCTGTCATCCATTTTGGGTCATTATTTTTAGTCCTAATCTCCTTATATGGAATGTTAATAATCTGACCTGTAATTAATTGCTCAATTATTCTTTCATACTCCTCTTCAATTGTAATCTCTTCCTCCTGGTGATTATTGTCTCCACTAACTGATATCATTGAATCTATTCCTGAATTGATTTCATTGCCTGGTTTCTGTACAACTGCCCCCAGGTAAGTCCTTAGCCCATTATAATTTGCTCTTCTAAAGTCAGGAATTTTAACATTGTTTATGCTACTATCAATACCATTCCATTTCATCTTGAATCTAATTTCACAATGGTCACTATTACTCAAATTTCCTCCAATCTCAGTATCCTTAATAACTTCTTCCCTATTTGTCAGAACTAAATCCAGTATATTATTACCTCTAGTGGGTTCGTTAATAATCTGCCTCAGAAAATTATCTTGGACAACATTCAAAAATTCCTCAGCCTCCTGATCACCCACAAGAGCTTCCCAGTCTATATTTCTGTAATTAAAATCGCCCATTATACACACATGCTTACTTCTACATGCCCGTTCTATCTCCTGCCACAGAAGATTTGAAGCTTCCTTACTAAGATTTGGTGGTCTGTATAATAATCCCAGGACATTCACCCAGTGACCCTTGTTTTGCGGGTACTTAAGCTTGCAGTACCGCTCAAAATACCCGAAGAACTCATCCATACTCTTTCCCCCATGCAATCTAAACTTATCAATCCTAGGCACTTCCCTAATCAAAATTCCTTTCCCCACATTCACTTCACTCTCCAAAGAGCTACTCTCAGTCTCACTCATTCCAATCATAACGTCACTCTCTCCATCATCTGAGTATAACGAATCCAAACACTTTCCTCTCGCCTTCCTATCCTTACCCTTAGAACCATGCTTCCTTCCTCTCTTACTTTCCACTCTCTTCCATTCACCCTCTTTCCTACCACTCACAGTATCTTCTCTAGACTCAATCACATTGCCATCCATTCCATTCAGCTGAGTCCCTTCAGTCGGAGCAGTGATCAGGGTCGTAGGTCCTGGGGCTGGTCCAGCCCCTGTCATCATATTATATAAATCCTGCATCCGTTGGTCAGTCTGATCCTGTCGGTCTCCCATTTCCTTCTTCATCCTATCAGTCTTTTCATTCATCCCTTTCATCTCATTCTTCATTCCCTCAATCATTCCGCGCAACATTTTACACTCCTCTTCTTTTTCCTCAACTCCAGTCTCAATCGCACTACTTCTTCATTCAAACTTTCAGCCGAAGCCATTGTTCCCGAGTTAATAACAGAGGATAGGAGGAGGGAAAAATCAACCAAACTACTTTACCAATATACAGATGGACTGCAATCAAATCAAATTCCTCCGGTTTCAAGATCTCAAGGTCCCTTTTCAGGCGCCAAATGTAGCGGGACAAAAGCAACACTAACCCCACATTCCAACCTTATCCTAGAATTTATGAACCTTGAGAACCCCGAGGAAGAATTGATACGATTTGATATACAGTCCTTTACTTTACAAAAAAATACAGTGATAATTACAGTTTATATTTACAAAAAATAAACACTGGTGCGCATTCAAAATAAATACTCTATACTAATTTCAATCTTCCCAACCAAAAACAAAATAAAATATGACAGGCGCAGAGAACAATCAGTACAAACCCAAACAAGGTCCATGCAACAAAACAAAAAAAATGAACTAAAAGGGGCACGGGACTATCACTTGTGTGCTGGGGGGTCGTAGTAGGCCAATAATGCATCCATAGGATTGTGTCAGATCGTGTATCTACAATATAAACAGTATCAGATCATGTATCTACTATATACAATTTTAACCATCCACAGGAATGTGTCAAAAACAAGATATATCATCATCAAGGCTCATCAAAATTCAAAATCACCCATAATATACAATAGTAAAAAACTGCATCCACAGCAATGACTCCAGAATACGCCCCCCGCCCCATATAATCATCTAATCTGCATTTAAAAACATTCCAACTTGCACCTCTGTTTTTTAATTTTTATGTGGGGACCCCTAGTCCTATTACTACCACCCGACTCAAATAACTTGCTAAAGTCCAACTTATCCACCCAAGAACAGAATTTAAAATGCTCAATCATATCTCCCCTCACACACCTTTAAAATGAGAACATATTTAGTACCCTCAGTCTATCTTCATATTCAAGGTGCTTAAGGAAAGGTATTATTTTTGTTGCCCTCCTTTGTACTGACTCTAACAAGTTGCTGTCATGTCTAAAATGTGGTGACCATGCTTGTATACAGTACTCTAAATGTGGCCTGACATAAGAGTTGTATAGTTTAAGGATGACCTCCTTACTCTTGTAACTAACATTCCTCTTAATGTATCCTAGCGCCCTATTTTTTCCATTTTTTGCCTCAATACATTGGTTTGAAAACTTCAGTGACCTATCTATTACTATGCCTAAGACCTTCTCATCCTCATCTGAATTCAGTCAATGCCCATCCATTTCATATCTAAATTCCCTATTTTCATCTGTTAATGAAAGAAAATTAATATATTTCTTTAGTCAAAAGACAAAATAAGGGTGAAAGTAAGTATGTAGACATAGAAAATATTTTAAAATTAGCTTTTGGTCAAGAATATTCTACAAAGATCTATGTTAGGATAGGTTCTAACCAAAAGGCGAGACCTGAAGGCCACGTAAATGTTGCGGATGAGGGCCTTCGTCATGGTGTCCTACACACATTTGACAGAGGACTTCATTCAGTTCGTCAAAATTGCTGTGGAGGACTTAGCAGACCTTGCCTTTGACACACGCTCTAGTCGAGGGGATTGAGATAGGGGCACGGCGGCAGCCAAAAGTCCTTTAACCAGAACACCATGTTCGACCCCAACCACTCCCTCGTAGTGTGGGCCAGGTACTGTCCATCTGAAGATATAGTCCGTTTTCTTTGTGACCTTTCACAAGCAGGGCAGGACTTTTGTAGCCAAGATCCCTGTAATCGATTGCGAACCACGCCAGCAGCATCTTCTCGCCATTCGATGCCACGGCGTCTAGCATCATCATGGAGCCCGGGTGCTTGGTCCTGGACACATTCTCTGCAGGGGGGTAACCTGTGAAGCCTGTTACATTTGGTATATGCAGGAAGTGCATGTTCTCTCTGCCTTAATGCAAATTAGGGAATCCCTGTCTCTGGGTTGATTTGAACACACTGATTGAGTCTAGGAAAGTTGTTGGTACACTCTCCCCTCACTAAGCACTACTATACTTCTTTATTAGTATTAGCTATTATTATAATTATTATTATTTTAGCATTTATTTTATTATTTAGTATAATTTTTATATTATTAGTATTTATGTACACAGAGTGTTTGTACCTATACAGAGTTCAGGCTAGTAGCCATGGTGGACTGCATGCCATCCTGGTATCATCTAGCACAAGGAAATGATAATAAAAGGTACCCCAACTATCTCTACCTCTCTTTATTACATACCCTCCTACCCCTTTCTAGACTTGCTCTCCTATAAACAGAGGTCTTGGTGGCACAGTGCACTTTACTCCTCTTATGAGCCTTAGTCGAGAAGCATTGTATACCTTGAGCTCCCTACTTTTTGCGATTGCAGAAAGCCTGCAGGCTAATGCTAATATTAGTTGCAGGGTGTGTTGAGCTGTAGATTGTTCACCTATACCAGCACCATCATTTATGGTTAAAGAAGCAGGACAAAGTTTCCTGAATGGCGGGCTGGATTGGGAACGCCCATCAACGCTAAACCATGACCGATTATGTGTAAATTTTTCACATTCTGGAATTCCTGATCATATGGAGACTTTTCTCTTAACCTCTCAAGTCATTGGAAAGTCATAGTATCTACTTTCCATGAATCATTTTCTTTTTACTCTGATCATGGTGACAACTCCAAGTAACAGTTGGAAAGTTCATGTAGATCAGCCTCCGAGCGAGGCCTCGCCCTCACTTGGTGTCGGTGAGAACGAATAAATTTGAAGCACTCTCGACTGGTAGTGGGGCTCCCCACTTACCATAGTCATGCGGTAAAGTGGTTTTCCTTCTGCCATCTTTGAACCCACCATCGAGCATCTCCTAGGCCTAAGGATGCCGTGGATTCCCCTTCACCCCCTTTCTGGAGGCGCCCTCAGGTGACTCCATCTCTGTACCAGCGGCAATCCCTTCTTTACTATTACAGATAAGTGGCAAGAGAGCAGGCAGGCGGCCCTAAAAATTGACTGCTTACGGTGGGAGCGCCTCTATAGAGCCAACCCCTTTAGGGGGGCAAGGGATACTATGGGGTCGGCCTGTCTGCTTTCTCTCTCTTTCCCCGACAAACCAAAACAGTCCCTGAATAGGATCCATGATGACTTGGAGGGATGGCCATATGGAAGCCCCTCCCGAAGATGGAAATGGTTCTGGAGGTGACCCGACCCCTTTGTAAGCTTCTCCTCAAACCGCTAGGGTCGCCGAAGACTCACAAGGAGATGAGGGACATCCTCTTTCGGCTGGTGCACCTCTGACAGCTAAGACCTTCTCCATCTCAGAGAAGAATATTGCTGAAGTAGGTCCATCCAGCCTAGGGGCTCCTACTGGCAGTGAAGAGAAGCGGGTTCATTCCCCTCCCTCCTCTCCCGAAAAGTCAAGAAGACTAATGGTTTCTCTCACTCCACAAAGGCCCAGGTGATGGACGTATTCGCTGGCCTTTCGGAAAGCAACGAGGCCAACATCGGCATGCCTAGCCCTCACACGTCAAGTGCGGGGGGCCCAGACCAAAACCAAAGTCGCAAGTATGCAGAGCATCGATTACTTCGGGGCCCCTCATTGAGAGACTACCTGGCATTTCGAGCCAATGGCCTCATGCATTTTCGCTATTCCCTTAACTCAGTGCAGCATGTTGGCCAGCATGATTCCATCCGATGATAGCATCAGCTAGTTTGATTAGAAAACAGATGAAGGTGACCTATTTCTCGAACATGAGCCTTCAAGCGAATGCGGCGAAGCATTCTGAGAAAGCCATTATAAGTTAAATTCGGACAGTGAAATGCATGCGCGTTTTACTATTTGCTTGAGAGTCAGACTAAGTTACCTGCGCAAGTTGAAAAGTCATCTGAGCTAGAAATTATATTTACTATTTTTCTATAATCTCTTTCTAGTGTCTATCCACTGCCTATATTTTCACTTTATTATGCATTAATTACTACCTCTTCTTTTGAAGGATGTTCTTGCCCTAGGGAAAATGATGGAATCTATTATAGCAAGGAATATTAGGGATCACTTGGATAAGCATAAGTTGATAAAAGAATCACAGTATGGCTTTAGTAAGGGTAAATCCTGTCTGACTAATTTGCTGTCTTTTTATAGTAAGGTGTATGAAGCAGCAGATAATGATGAAAACTATGATATTTTATACTTGGACTTTAGTAAGGCTTTTGATCGAGTGCCATACTTATGGCTTCTGAGCAAAGTTAAAGCACACGGGATCGATGGCAGTATATTTAGGTGGATTCAGTCATGGCTTGGTGACAGACAGCAAAGAGTTAGTATAGATGGAGTTAAATCTGAGTGGGGGTGTGTTAGCAGTGGAGTTCCGCGAGGATCTGTTTTGGGTCCCTTGCTATTCTTAATTTATATTAATGATCTTGACATAGGTATAAGTAGTGACCTGAGTAAATTTGCTGATGATA
This sequence comes from Ceratothoa steindachneri, assembly GCA_963969495.1. Lineage (NCBI taxonomy): Eukaryota > Metazoa > Arthropoda > Malacostraca > Isopoda > Cymothoidae > Ceratothoa > Ceratothoa steindachneri. Next base: position 96,615,504 of record OZ018333.1, on the reverse strand, counting down.
CTAAGCTAGGTAGGGCCATTAGGGCTGATTTCTGTATCATTCTATTAATACATCAAAAGTAGCAAGTCTTTCAACTGCAAATATCTTAATGATTGAAAAAAATATTAGACTCAAATAAGAGCCATTTAAAATTTGTACATAAACGATATGAAAAGGGTGAAATCGTGTGCATTGCCAATTGTTGTAAGTGAGTAGGTGTGTGTTGGGGACAAAAAAGTGTGTGGATAGATAGATTAAAATAGATAAGTGGTGAAAAGGTAAAGTAGTGTGGGAGGGTGCGAAGAAATGCTAGATGCCTTGTGATGAGGAATATCGCTTGCATTATTTTCTTGTTGTTAATTCTAGTTTGCGTTTTTATGACATTCAAGCTATTTGTCTTAATAAAATTAATGTATTGGGGTATGTGATGTGCATTTGCTGTTTGTATGTAATAAATTACTTTGAATTCGTGCTTAGTTTCATTGTTTATTTTGTAGTGTGTGTACTTTTTGTCCTTTGTTTCTTCTTGCTTGAGTCTTGATCGTGTATGTAAGTCTTCATCGGTGAAATTAGGGTCGATATTCGGTGATTTTTCATTGATCGGTGTTATTATTCTCATAATGGGTCTTTGTCTCTCTCTCTTTGGTGTAATAATAGAGTTATTTTCATGCGTAGATCGGCACTTCGGCGGCGCCAGTCATTAGGCTAGCGGAGCTTGGAAATATGTCGTGACTTATAGCTCTTTACTTCTGGTTAATCATTTAATTGATTTCTTCGTTCAATTATCGATTAACTAGGTCTTGCATATTCCGTGTCCGTTCTTCTATGACCTTGTTAATGGGAGTAATCCTCGCCTCTAGGTGCAGCTCTTCTTGGCGTCTTCTTTCTCGCCTGCGTGTACCCGTAATGAGGTACACGCATTTATTCTGCGCTCTTTGTAGCCTCCTCTTTTGTGTCTTCGGGACATAAGAAAGGGGGAAGGCGAGGTATAGCAACGTAGGTCTTACAATGGCATTGTAGATATTTTTCTTGTTACTCTCACGGAGATTTCTGAATGTGTATAGAGTTCGAACTGCGTCAGAGGCTTTAGAAATTCTATCATTGACGTGCTTCCTCTACCCGGATGGAATAATTTTCACTCCGAGTACATTGCACTCCGTGGTGCAGAGGCAGCGTCTTTTCCCCACCCAGACATGTGAGAGTAGTCTCCTGCCAATGTTAACTACTTTGAATTTCTCTTAATTCGTTTGAATCTTCCATTGAGCCTCGTAGTTGTTCAATCGCTCGATTTCTACTGCCGACATGAGAGCTTGCATAGGCGCATTCGTCCAAAGAAAATGAATTATATGGCTGAAATCATTGGCGTATTGAATGTTGAGGGAAGTGGGGTTCGCAGGGGCTGGGACGTCTGAGGTGTAAATCGAGTAGATAGTGGGAGACAGACGCCACCCCACCCCCTGCGCGTAGTGAACGAAAACTTTCGTCCGTCCGTGCACCCTAAACCGATAAACGACATGTAACTCCTCGCCCTGTTGCAAATCCATTTAATCCCCGTGGCTACGCTCAAGCCGCTGCCTTTCCTTCCCGATCCCCCCCCAGCCCTGACCCCCACCCACAGACAGGGAAACTAATGAATAGTCTCACCTCCTCACCTCCAAAAGAAATCAATAAAATCAAAATAATAACTTTTAGTCCACGTAGCCTTAGAAAACATATTACAAAACTTAAATGTCTAATAGCAACGGAAGAGGTTGACATCATAGCCATAACTGAGACCCATCTACAAATTGATATAAAAGACTTAATTAATATGTGAATACATGCTAGAAGGCTATAGATTATTTTACAAAAACAGGGCTAATGGAAGGTTTGGAGGAGGAGTGGGACTATATATAAGATGAGAATTAAAAGTAACTGAGGTAGGACTTACAAATAACGAAGTGGAGCTGATCTGTGTTAAACTACATTTACGAGATTTTAAAATAAACATAAGCACTGTTTACCCTCGCCCAAATACTACCGATAATGAGGACTTGGATTTATATAGAATCTTACGAGAAACATTACACGAGGAACAAACGCTATTATTGGGAGATTTTAATTTACCTAATATCTTCTGGGACTTGAATATAGGGACTAGCCAACAAGAAAAGTTAATGGCAAATTTCATCGATAATAATTATTTACACCAATGCGTAAGGGAGCCAACCAGATGAAATAATATACTAGACCTAGTTATTGCATCCAAGGAAAATTTAATATCAACTCTGGCCGTAGCGGAACATATAGGTACATGTGACCATAAACTAATCCGCTTTGATCTAAATGCCAGGTATTCAACTACCAAAATTATTCAAAAGTACCAGACTACAGTAAAGCTAACTTAGAGGGCCTCAGAGAAGCCCTGGGAAATATTCACGAACAGCTAATAGAAATAGAAGATGTAAATCAACCCTGGAATAAATTTAAAGAACTATTTTTTATAGCCCAAGAAAACCATGGTCCTCTTAAGACAAGGGATGGTAACGAGAATAGAGGCAACCTGGCGTGGTTTAATAATGAAATCAAACGAGCAATTAGAGATAGAAACCGTCTCCACACATTATTAAAACACAATAGAAGCTATCAAGTTAGCCAACACTATAACACTAGCAGAAGAAAGGTTAAAACACTCATAAGATCAACGAAACGTCAATACGAAATCGAGATAGCGAAAGCAAACACCACTAATCCCAAACACTTCTATACTTATATCAATAGAAATAGGCAAATGAGAAGCGGGATTTGCCCTTTGAAAAACCAGTTGGGTGAAATTATTTTAGATGATATGGGTATGGCTAATATCCTAAACGAGTTTTTTAGTTCAGTCTTCAACTTAGGATATACTAATAACGATACCAACGAGGATATACAGGTCAGACACCCATCACTAAGGAGCCTGGAAGTAAATCCGCAACTAGTAATTGATAAATTAAAGAAAATGAACTCGTACAAGACTCCTGGCCCTGATCAATTTTACCCGAAAATCTTAAAACATGTCCATAATGAGTTAGCAGAGTCACTTGCTCTCATTTTTAACAAATCTCTCGAGCATGGGGTCATCCCTGATGATTGGAGGGAAGCTAACGTCACACCTATCTTTAAGAAGGGATGTAAAAACCAGGCCAGTAATTACAGACCCATTAGCTTAACCTCAATAGTTGGAAAGTTGCTCGAAACGATCATTAGAGACAAGCTAGTAGAGTTCCTCGAAAACAATAACCTTATACGAGATAGCCAGCATGGTTTTAGGTCTAAGAGATCGTGCTTATCAAACCTAATTGACTTTTACCATAACCTTTTCAACCTATATAACGATACTAAATCATTAGATATAATTTACCTGGATTTCAAAAAGTCATTTGACAAAATTCCCCACCAGAAACTCATGAACAAAGTGTGTACGCTAGGAATTAATGGTAATATATACGGATGGATTAGTAGCTGGTTAAAAAACAGGAAGCAGAGAGTTATAATAAATGGCGTGGAATTGGACTGGGTATCTGTTACCAGCGGTGTTCTTCAGGGATCAGTCCTGGGGCCTATTTTATGTACTATATACATCAATGACATAGACGTTGGAATAAATAATATCATATCTAAATTTACAGATGACCCGTAAATAGGTAACTCAGTATTATGCGAAGAGGACAGGGCTAGCCTGTAAGCTGATATAAATAAAATTACCGAATGGTCAGAAAAATGGCAAATGCCATTTAATATCGACAAATGCCAAATCCTTCAGTGCGGAACAAAAAACAAAAAATACAACTATACAATGCAAGGCGGCTTAATAAACACAACCCCGCAGGTTAAAGATTTAGTAGTAATAATTACAGAAAACTTAAAAACATCAAACCAATGCGCAGCTACTGCAAACAAAGCTAACACAGCACTAGGATTTATAAAAAGAAACTTTACTTATAAAAGCGAGGAGATAATTATGCCACTATATAAAAGTATTGTCAGGCCCCATCTCGAATACGCTGTGCAGTTCTGGGCCCCTTACTTAATAAAAAACACAGATAAATTAGAAGCTGTACAACACAGAGCGACAAAACTTATCCCGTCAGTACGTAACAAACCTCACCACGAGAGGTTAAAAAAACTCGATCTATTTTCCGTCTGAAAACGAAGACTAAGGGGGCAGCTTATCGAGTGCTTTAAAATACTTAAAGGATTTAACTACGTTAATGCCAATAACTTGTTCACACTGACAGGGAAGTGTCCCACCCGTGGACATGATTCAAAACTTCAGGGTAAAAGAGACACTATGGATGTAATAAAAAACTTCTTTACTTACTCGATTATTAATGATTGGAATGATTTGCCAAACGAGGTAGTGGACAGCAGAACTATAGACTCATTTAAAATGAGATTAGACAAACACTTAGCAAATATTGGAATTGTTTAGCATAAGCTACAAAATAAAATAATATTACAAAAAATATAACTCTTTCAGGTGTATGTAAGTGGTTTTCATATTCATTTTATTTAATTACTATTCAATGCAAATTTCCTTCAGGTACTGTCTTCTTACACCTGCAAGGTACTTTTCCAAAATATTTCATGCACGGCTATTGCCGGAGGGAGTGGAGGGTCGGGAGAGCCTAAAACTTTTCTATCTTTTACTTCTACTATTCTATGTGTAAGTGGCAGTAGATTTAAGGCCAGGTCACCTTAGTCTGGGCCGTAAGGCCCGTGTGATCTGTGTATCTATGTAACTCTTCATGACATAGTCACAGAGAGTTCTTTCTAAGTTTTTACTTAGGCCCAACCGTAGAATGTTAAACTGCATTCCCCGTTGCTACGCCTTATCAAACGCCTTTGACACATCCAAACAAACAATGTCCACGTAACTCCTTTCCCTTTTGTCTTGGGCTAGCTTTTCCGTGATGACATTTATCGCCATTTCTGTATTTCGCTTTTTCTAAACCCGAATTGGTGTGAGTTGTAGAAGCAGTTCTCCTCCAGGTGAGACACCTCGAGGGATTCAAATTTCGTTAAAATAGGCCGAATAGTTATGATATTACTGTTAAGCAAAATAATTCCCAGGCTAAACTTAGGAGGACTTTGGCAATATCATTCGAAAGGGATTGTAAAACACCCTAAGGGTTTCAAATTTCGTCAGAATCAGTAGTAGGTTGGCCAATGCACCAGCCGTCCGTTGTGATACTACCACTAGAGAGAATTAGGTCCCTATTAGGGCCTGCCAGTACAGCCTGTTGTTGGAACACTCTCTAGTCACGGACTTTTTCTTAACCTACACCTACTCTGAATAGTCTGTCATATTCCTTATACATCTCCAACTTTCCCATCACATTGGACAACACTCAACACCCTAGACTCTTACTCTCTGACTGGTCTGTTCGGGTAGAAGAGACTCTTTAGCCATGGTAGGCAGCTGTTCTAGGAGAAGGCTACTCCAAAATCAAACCACTGTTCTCAGTCTTGGATAGTGCCTCAGCCTTTGTACCGGGGTCTTCCACTTTCTTGGATTGGGGTTTCCTTGCTTTTGGGTACACTCAAGCTCACTTAAATTTTTTTTATTTTTGTTGAATATGTTGCTGTTGCTACTTTCTGGTAACATTGAACTTAATCCTGGTCCTCAAAATCGATTCTGGAAATGTCGAATGTTATATAGCAATGTCTGTGGACTATATAAGAATAAAAAGGACCTGGACGTAGTTTCCAATAAATATGATATCCTCTTTTGTTCTGAGACTCTTGTATCTGATTTGCGTCATATTTGCGAATTTTTAATTCCAGGATTCAAAAAGCCTGTTTTGCTCAAGCGTAATGCCATCCCGGGAGCTCATGGAAATGCCTCTGTATTTTAAAGAGGGTTTCACTGTGTCTCGTAGGCCGTTATATGAATGTTGATGTCATGAAACACAGGTGTTGTTTAAAATCTTTATGTATTTTCCAGCTATAGGATCTCGGATTTGGATGAATCTATTTATGACTGTTTATTAACTAAAATGGCAGCACTTGAACAGGCTGACTCTAAGTCTTGCTTTATTTTCGTTGGTGATTATAATGCTCATTATACTGAGCGGCTGAACTCAGTTACTGCTACAGATAACTGTGGTATAGCTGCTTTAAAATTTTCAGATATTTCTGGCTGTGAGCAGCTGATTAATGAACCCACACATCAATCTGGCAACCGTCTTGATCTTGTATTTACTGATGTTACAGGTATTGTTACCTGCGGAATGAATTCTCCAGTAGGCTCATCTGATCATAGTTCGATTAAGATTAATGTTGATATGGATTAGGTTCCAGATGTTCACTTCTCTAGGAATGTTTACCTTAAGTCCCGTGCTGATTGGATGGTATTCTCCATGACCTTATGGCACTCAGTTGTAGTGATATTTATAAAATCCCGAATATTATCGAATGATTAAATGACCATCTTAGCCCAATTATAGAGAGGAGAATCCCTTTTAAACTCCTCAGGTTTAGACTTAAGGTTTAATGCTGAATGTAAGCTTGCCTATCAAGCAAAGCAAGAAGCTTACCAGTTATGGAGGAACAATAAATGTGACTTCTTGTGGCATAATTTCACTGAGCTTAGAAGACAAGCTCATGTTATCTAGGTGAGAGCTGAAAGAGCTTATACTGATGGTGTAAAGGAGGTCCTGCTCTCCAGTAATAGTGATCATAAGTGGTGGTCTAGCCTTAAGTCATCACTCTTCGGAGTTGATTCTAGTATGCCCCCACTCCTAAATGCTGGTGGAAGTGCCACCTACTGCCCTAAAGTAAAGACTGAACTTTTGGCTGACCTCTTTGATAGTAAGCAGTGTGGTGAGTCGCTGTTGTTGCCTCAGTCATGCTTTCCAGAAGCTAAGTTGTGTTCAATGGCCTTCAGATCTAGTGAGGTTAAAACCTTGCTTTTGAATCTTGACAGTCACGGTGGTATCGACCTTAATGGTATATTCCCCATTTTCTTGAAAAAGACTGCGGATTATATTGCTCCAAAAATTGCTACAATTTTTCACAAGTTAGATAGACTTGCTAGTTTTGCATCATTATCTAAAGGAATAAGTCCTTCATCATCTCCTTCAGAATACAGGCCAATATCAATTACCCCGGTCTTATCTAAAGTATTTGAGAAACTGCTCTCTAAGCGCCTTTGTAGGTTTGCTGAAGATAATAATCTGCTACCATCATTATAATTTGGGTTTCGTAAGGGGCTTGGAACTTGTGATGTACTCTTGTCAATCTCTACAGCTTTGCAACGTGCTCTTGATGAAGGTGCAGAGGAACGCATGGTAGGTTTAGATTTCAGTGCAGACTTTGATCGTGTGAATCATAGAGCACTTATCTAAAAGTTAAGATTATCAGGGATTGGTGGCTCTTTTCTTAATATTTTAAGTGAATTCTTGTTTGTCAGAATCCAGAGGATCTGTGTTGATGGCCAGTATAGTAGTGTCAGAAATGTAATCTCAAGGTGCCCCTCAGGATAGCGTTCTTGGTCCCTTGCTATATATTATTTATACTAGTGATGTGTCATGGTTTGGAAAACAAACTGATTACAAATGCTGATGATGCAACTCATTTGGCTGTTGTTTCTTCTTCCCGCCTGAGGAATGTAGTAGCTGATTCCATGAATAGAGACCTACCACGTATCTATGAGTGGTGTAAGCTTTGAGGCATGAAGCTTAACCCTTCTAAAACTCAGAATTGAATAGTTAGACGGTCCAGAACACTTTTGTCTATGCATCCTGATCTACATATTGATGGAACACTATTAAATACCAGTGACTATTTTAAGGTTTTTGGCGTTACTTTTAACAAGACATTTACTTTTGAGAAGCAAATATGTAATATTGCGTCCTCTGTTTCCCAGAAAGTTGGTATCTTGAGGAGATGTATTAGAATGTTTGGAGACGAAGCTATTATAACTAAGTGTTTTAATTCCTTCCTTCTTCCCTGTTTGCACTACTGCTCTCTTATGTGGCCCTCGGGTGCAGATTCTCATCTTAAGCTCCTGGATAGAGTTATTTCATCGGTCAACTTTATTCTAGCAAGTATTAATGTTGACCTGTGGCATAGGTGTAAAGTGAGTTATTTATGCTTGTTGCATAAACTGTACTACAGTGATAAACATCCTTTGCATTTGTCCTTACCTGATCTAGCTGTTTTTGCTCGTAATACAAGGCAGGCAGCCACTGCTAATAGTGTGACATTTTTTAGTATCAGGCATAGTACTAACCAGTTTGCCAGGAGTTTTATTCTGGCTGCAACCGTGATGTGGAATGGTTTGCCTAGTGCTGTTGTGGAATCTACTGATCTCCATACATTTAAGAGGAGAGCTAACTCATTCTTATTATCTGCTGACATCACCTGATTTCTTTCGGTGTTATTGGGTTTTCCCCCTCAGATTTCATCTTTACTCTTCTTTTGTCTCTATCGTATTTTTATCTGCAGGCTGATCTTTCCCTGGAGCCCCTTGGGTTTATAGTCTTCTGACTTTTTCCATGGGGGTCGTCAGCTCAGGATTTAAAGAAAGAAAGAATAGTTATGATGTTATTGCAAAAAGAATAATTCGCGGGCTAACTTCGACAGGACTTTGGGAATTATATCATTCGAAAGGGAATGTAAAACAACATAAGGGCTTCAAATTATGTTGGAATCGGCCGAATAGTTACAATGTTATTACAAAAACAAACTTCGGCTGAAATTTTAATAGGATGCGCTAAAATGAAATACATGCGATAATTTGGACGATTAAATTATCGCCTAAAATAGCCAGAGAAGGTGGTTCATTTTTACACCAACCATTTGTCATTAATTCACTCATGGATATGCGGGCTGTTCGCTGTCGCTCGTTAATGTGGGAATAATTTTATCCAAAATATTCCGGCATTCATTATCGTTTTGAGCTAATCATACGCTCATAAATGTGAACTCTTTTTTTTTTTTTAATGGAAAATTCCACCGTTCATTCAACGCCATTTTTTATAATGGGAATGGGTGGGATTAGAGGTGAAGGGAATGGGTGGGATTAGAGGTGAAGGGAATGGGTGGGATTAGAGGTGAAGGGAATGGGTGGGAAGAGAGGGAAGAGAATGGGTGGGACTGGAGGGGAAGGGAAAGCGTGGGAAGAGAAGGAAAGGGAATAGGTGTGACGGGAAGGAAAGGGAATGGGTGGGAAGAGAAGGAAAGGGATGGAAAAAGGTAGTATTTGAAGGGAAGGAAACGGGTGGGATCGGAAAGGAAGGGAAAGGAGGGGCAGGGATAGGAAGGGAAGGGAAGGGTTGGATGCCGATGGCAATACAAGATGTTTTGCATCTCTTCTCCGTGCCACTAAATAGAGCCTGAGGTTATCATGTGTCACCATTGCAGGGTTCATCGGTGCTAGAAACATCAAGGGCGGAAATCGCCTCCAACGTCTTAAAACATCGAAGGCGTTCATCGGTGCTTGAAACATCAAGGGCGGAAATCGCCTACAACGTCTTAAAACACCGAAGGCGTTCATCGGTGCTTGAAACATCAAGGGCGGAAATCGCCTCCAACGTCTTAAAACATCGAAGGCGTTCATCGGTGCTCGAAACATCAAGGGCGGAAATCGCCTCCAACGTCTTAAAACATCGAAGGCGTTTATCGGTGCTTGAAACATCAAGGGCGGAAATCGCCTCCAACGTCTTAAAACATCGAAGGTGTTCAGCGGTGCTTGAAACATCAAGGGCGGAAATCACCTACAACGTCTTAAAACATCGAAGGCGTTCATCGGTGCTTGAAACATCAAGGGCGGAAATCGCCTCCAACGTCTTAAAACATCGAAGGCGTTCATCGGTGCTTGAAACATCAAGGGCGGAAATCGCCTCCAACGTCTTAAAACATCGAAGGCGTTCATCGGTGCTTGAAACATCAAGGGCGGAAATCGCCTCCAACGTCTTAAAACATCGAAGGCGTTCATCGGTGCTTGAAACATGAAGGGAGGCAATCGCCTCCAACGTCTTAAAACATCGAAGGCGTTCATCAGGGCTTGAAACATCAGGGGCGGAAATCGCCTCCAACGTCTTAAAACATCGAAGGCGTTCATCGGTGCTTGAACATCAAGGGCGGAAATCGCCTCCAACGTCTTAAAACATCGAAGGCGTTCATCGGTGCTTGAAACATCAGGGGCGGAAATCGCCTCCAACGTCTTAAAACATCTAAAGCGTTCATCGGTGCTTGAAACATCAAGGGCGGAAATCGCCTCCAACGTCTTAAAACATCGAAAGCGTTCATCGGTGCTCGAAACATCATGGGCGGAAATCGCCTCCAACGTCTTAAAACATCGAAGGCGTTCATCGGTGCTTGAAACATCAAGGGCGGAAATCGCCTCCAACGTCTTAAAACATCGAAGGCGTTCATCGGTGCTTGAAACATCAAGGGCAGCAATCGCCTACACGTCTTAAAACATCGTAGGCGTTCATCGGTGCTTGAAACATCAAGGGCGGAAATCGCCTCCAACGTCTTAAAACATCGAAGGCGTTCATCGGTGCTTGAAACATCAAGGGCAGCAATAGCCTCCATGTCTAAAAAAATCGAAGGCCTTTATCGCTGCTTAAAACATCAAGGGCAGCAATTTCCTCCAACGTCTTAAAACATCGAGGCGGTCATCGGTGCTTGAAACATCAAGGGCGGCAATCGCCTCTACGTCTTAAAACATCGAAGGCGTTGATCGGTGCTTGAAACATCAAGGGAGACAATCGCCTACACGTCTTAAAACATCGAAGGCGTTCATCAATGCTTGAAACATCAAGGGCGGCAATCGCCTCCACGTCTTAAAACATCAAAGGCGTTTATCGGTGCTTGAATTATCAAGGGCGGCAATCGACTCCACGTCTTAAAACATCGAAGGCGTTCATCGGTACTTGAAACATCAAGGGTGGCAATAGACTCCACGTCTTAAAACATCGAAGGCGTTTGTCGGTGCTTCAAACATCAAGGGCGGCAATCGACTCCACGTCTTAAAACATCGAGGGCGTTCATCGTTGCTTGAAACATCAAGGGCGGAAATCGCCTCTAACGTCTTAAAACATCGAAGGCGTTCATCGGTGCTTGAAACATCAAGGGCAACAATCGCCTCCATGTCTTAAAAAATCGAAGGCATTTATCACTGATTGAAACATCAAGGGCAGCAATCGCCTCCAACGTCTTAAAACAACCAAGGCGTGATCGGTACTTGAAACATCAAGGACGGCAATCGCCTCCACGTCTTAAAACATCGTAGGCGTTCATCGGTGATGGAAACATCAAGGGCGGCAATCGCCTACACGTCTTAAAACATCGATGGCGTTCATCGGTGCTTAAAACATCAAAGGCGGCAATCGACTCCACGTCTTAAAACATCGAAGGCGTTCATCGTTACTTGAAACATCAAGAGCGGCAATCGGCTCTACCTCTTAAAACATCGAAGGCGTTCATCGGTGCTTGAAACATCAAGGGCGGTAATCCACTCCACGTCTTAAAACATCGAGGGCGTTCATCGGTGCTTAAAACATCAAGGGCGGCAATCGACTGCACATCTCAAAAAATCGAAGGCGTTCATCGGTGCTTGAAACATCAAGGGCGGCAATCGCCTCAAACGTCATAAAACATCGAGGGCGTTCATCGGTGCTTGAAACATCAAGGTGGGCAATCGACTCCACGTCTTAAAACATCGAAGGCGTTCATCGGTGCTTGAAACATCAAGGGCGGCAATAGCATCCACGTCTTAAAACTTTGAAGGCGTTCATCGGTGCTTGAAACATCAAGGGTAGAAATCGACTCTACGTCTTAAAACATCGAAGGCGTTCATCAGGGCTTGAAACATCAAGGGCAGAAATCGGCTCCACGTCTTAAAACATCGAAGGCGTTCATCGGTGTTTGAAACATCAAGGGCGGCAATCGCCTATACTTCTTAAAACATCGAAGGCGTTCATCGGTGCTTGAAACATCAAGGGCGGCAATCGCCCCTACCTCTTAAAACATCTAAGGCGTTCATCGGTGCTTGAAACATCAAGGTCGGCAATCGCCTCCACGTCTTTAAACATCGAAGGCGTTCATTGGTGGTTGAAACATCAAGGGCAGCAATCGCCTCCACGTCTTAAAACATCGAAGGCGTTTATTGGTGCTTGAAACATCACGGTCAGCGATCACCTACACGTCTTAAAACATCGAAGGCGTTCATCGGTGCTTGAAACATCAAGGGCGGCAATCGCCTATACGTCTTAAAACATCGAAGGCGTTCATCGGTGCTTGAAACATCAAGGGCGGCAATCGCCCCTACCTCTTAAAACATCGAGGGCGTTCATCGGTGCTTGAAACATCAAGGTCGGCAATCGCCTCCACGTCTTCAAACATCGAAGGAGTTCATCTGTGCTTGAAACATCAAGGTCGGCAATCGACTCCACGTCTTAAAATATCGAAGGCCTTTATCGGTGCTTGAAACATCAAGGTCGGCAATCGCCTCCATGTCTTAAAAAATCGAAGGCGTTTATCACTGCTTGAAACATCAAGGGCGGCAATCACCTCCTGTCTAAAAAAATCGAAGGCGTTTATAGCTGCTTGAAACATCAAGAGCAGGAATTTCCTCCGTCTTAAAACATCTCAGCGTTCATCGGTGATTGAAACATCAAGGGCGGCAATCGCCTCTACGTCTTAAAACATCGAAGGCGTTCATCGGTGCTTGAAACATCAAGAACGGCAATCGCCTACACGTCTTAAAACATTCGCTGGCGTTCATCGGTGCTTGAAACATCAAGGTCGGCAATTCCCTCCACGTGTTAAAACATCAAAGGCCTTCATCGGTGCTTCAAACATCAGAGGGGACAATCGCCTACACGTCTTAAAACATCGAAGGCGATCATCGGTACTTGAAACATCAAGGGTGGCAATGGACTCCACGTCTTAAAACATCGAAGGCGTTTATCGGTGCTTGAATCATCAAGGGCGGCAATCGACTCCACTTCTTTAAACATCGAGGGCGTTCATCGTTGCTTGAAACATCAAGGGCGGAAATCGCATCCAACGTCTCAAAACATTGAAGGCGTTCATCGGTGCTTGAAACATCAAGGGCGGAAATCGCATCCAACGTCTTAAAACATTGAAGGCGTTCATCGGTGCTTGAAACATCAAGGGCAGGAATCGGCTCCACGTCTTAAAACATCGAAGGCGTTCATCGGTGCTTGAAACATCAAGGGCAACAATCGCCCCTATGTCTTAAAAAATCGCAGGCGTTTATCACTGCTTGAAACATCAAGGGCGGCAATCGCCTCCAACGTCTTAAAACATCGAAGGCGTTGATCGGTGCTTGAAACATCAAGGGAGACAATCGCCTACACGTCTTAAAACATCGAAGGCATTTATCGTTGCTTGAAACATCAAGGTCGGCAATCGACTCCACGTCTTAAAACATCGAAGGCGTTCATCGGTGCTTGAAACATCAAGGTCGGCAATCGACTCCACGTCTTAAAACATCGAAGGCGTTCATCGGTGCTTGAAACATCAAGGGCGGCAATCTCTTTCACGTCTTAAAATATCGAAGGCGTTTATCGGTGCTTGAAACATCAAGGTCGGCAATCGCCTCCATGTCTTAAAAAATCGAAGGTGTTTATCACTGCTTGAAACATCAAGGGCGGCAATCGCCTCCATGTCTAAAAAAAATCGAAGGCGTTTATTGCTGCTTGAAACATCAGGGGCAGGAATTTCCTCCAACGTCTTAAAACATCTCAGCGTTCATCGGTGATTAAAACATCAAGGGCGGCAATCGCCTCTAAGTCTTAAAACATCTTAGGCCTTCATCGGTGCTTGAAACATCAAGACAGGCAATCGCCTACACGTCTTAAAACATCGAAGGCGTTCATCGGTGCTTGAAACATCAAGGGGGACAATCGCCTCCACGTCTTAAAACATCGAAGGCATTCATCGGTGCTTGAAACATCAAGGGCAGCAATGGACTATACGTCTCAAAACATCGAAGGCGTTCATCGGTTCTTGAAACATTAAGGTCAGGAATCGCCTACACGTCTTAAAACTTCGAAGGCGTTCATCGGTGCATGAAACATCAACGGCGGCAATAGCCTCCACGTCTTTATACTTTAAAGGCGTTCATCGGTGCTTGAAACATCAACGGCAGAAATCGACTCCACGTCTTAAAACATCCAAGGCGTTCATCGGTGCTTGAAACATCAAGAGCGGCAATCGCCTCTACGTCTTAAAACATCGAAGGCGTTCATTCCTGCTTGAAACATCAAGGGCTGCAATCGCCTCTACGTCTTAAAACATCGAAGGTATTCATCCGTGCTTGAAACATCAACGGCGGCAATAGCCTCCACGTCTTTAAACTTTGAAGGCGTTCATCGGTGCTTGAAACATCAAATGTAGAAATCGAGTACACGTCTTAAAACATCCAAGGCGTTCATCGGTGCTTGAAACATCAGTGGCGGCAAACGATTCCACGTCTCAAAACATCGAAGGCGTTCATCGGTGCTTGAAACATCAAGGGCGGCATTCGAATCCACGTGTTGAAACATCGAGGGCGTTCATCGGTGCTTGAATAATCAAGGACGGCAATCGCCTCACGTCTTAAAACATCGAAGGCGTTTATCGGTGCTTGAACATCAAGGGCGGCAATCGACTCCAAGTTGTAAAACATCGAAGGCGTTCATCGGTGCTTGAAAAATCAAGGTCGCCAATCGCCTCCACGTATAAAAAACATCGTAGGCGTTTATCGTTGCTTGAAACATCAAGGGCGGCAATCGCCTCCACGTCTTAAAACATCGAAGGCGTTCATCGGTGCTTGAAACATCACGGGCGGCAATCGCCTCCACGTCTTAAAACATCGAAGGCGTTCATCGGTGCTTGAAACATCAAGGGCGGCAATCGCCTCCACGTCTTAAAACTTCGGAGGCGTTCATCTGTGCTTGAAACATCAAGCGCGGCAATCGACTCCACGTCTTAAATATCGAAGGCGTTCATCGGTGCTTGAAACATCAAGGGCGGCAATCGCATCCACGTCTTAAAACATCGAAGGCGTTCATCGGTGCTTGAAACATCAAGGGGGACAATCGCCTCCACGTCCTTAAACATCGAAGGTATTCATCGGTGCTTAAAACATCAAGGGCGGCAATGGACTATACGCCTCAAAACATCGAAGGCGTTCATCGGTGCTTGAAACATCAAGGTCGGCAATCGCCTCCAAGTCGTGAAACATCGAAGGTGTTCATCGGTGCTTGAAACATCAAGGTCGGCAATCGCCTACACGTCTTAAAACATCGAAGGCGTTCATCGGTGCTTGAAATATCAAGGGCGGCAATCGACTCCACGTCTTAAAACATCCAAGGCGTTCATCGCTGCTTGAAACATCAAGGTCAGCGATCACCTCCACGTCTTAAAACATCGAAGGCGTTCATCGTTGCTTGAAACATCAAGGTCGGCAATCGACTCCACGTCTTAAAACATCGAAGGCGTTCATCGGTGCTTGAAACATCAAGGTCGGCAATCGACTCAACGTCTTAAAAAATCGAAGGCGTTCATCGGTGCTTGAAACATCAAGGGCGGCAATCTCTTTCACGTCTTAAAACCTCGAAGGCCTTTATCGGTGCTTGAAACATCAAGGTCGGCAATCGCCTCCATGTCTTAAAAAATCGAAGGCGTTTATCACTGCTTGAAACATCAAGGGCGGCAATCACCTCATGTCTAAAAAAATCGAAGGCGTTTATAGCTGCTTGAAACATCAAGAGCAGGAATTTCCTCCAACGTCTTAAAACATCGAGGCGGTCATCGGTGATTGAAACATCAAGGGCGGCAATCGCCTCTACGTCTTAAAACATCGTAGGCGTTCATCGGTGCTTGAAACATCAAGAACGGCAATCGCCTACACGTCTTAAAACATCGAAGGCGTTCATCGGTGCTTGAAACATCAAGGTCTCAAATTGCCTCCACGTGTTAAAACATAGAAGGCCTTCATCGGTGCTTCAAACATCAGAGGGGACAATCGCCTACACGTCTTAAAACATCGAACGCGTTCATCGGTGCTTGAAACATCAAGGGCGGCAATCGCCTCCACGTCATAAAACATCAAAGGCGTTTATCGGTGCTTGAATTATCAAGGGCAGGAATCGACTCCACGTCTTAAAACATCGAAGGCGTTCATCGGTACTTGAAACATCAAGGGTGGCAATGGACTCCACGTCTTAAAACTTCGAATGCGTTTATCGGTGCTTGAATCATCAAGGGCGGCAATCGACTCCACTTCTTAAAATATCGAGGGCGTTCATCGTTGCTTGAAACATCAAGGGCGGAAATCGCATCCAACGTCTTAAAACATTGAAGGCGTTCATCGGTGCTTGAAACATCAAGGACAGAAATCGGCTCCACGTCTTAAAACATCGAAGGCGTTCATCGGTGCTTGAAACATCAGGGGCAACAATCGCCTCCATGTCTTAAAAAATCGCAGGCGTTTATCACTGCTTGAAACATCAAGGGCGGCAATCGGCACCAACGTCTTAAAACATCGAAGGCGTTCATCGGTGCTTGAAACATCAATGGTGGCAATCGCCTCCACGTCTTAAAAGATCCAAGGCATTCATCGGTGCTTGAAATATCAAGGGCGGTAATCGCCTGCACGTCTTAAAACATCGATGGCGTTTATCGGTGCTTCAAACATCAAGGGGGACAATCGCATCCACGTCTTAATACATCGAACGCGTTCATCGGTGCTTGAAACATCAAGGGCGCAATGGACTCCCCGTCTTAAAACATCAAAGGCTTTCATCGGTGCTTGAAACATCAATAGCAGCAATCGAGTCCACTTCTTAAAACATCGAAGGCGTTCATCGTTGCTTGAAACATCAAGGGCGGAAATCGCATCCAACGTCTTAAAACATTGAAGGCGTTCATCGGTGCTTGAAACATCAAGGGCGGAAATCGCATCCAACGTCTTAAAACATTGAAGGCGTTCATCGGTGCTTGAAACATCAAGGGCAGAAATCGGTTCCACGTCTTAAAACATCGAAGGCGTTCATCGGTGCTTGAAACATCAAGGGCAACAATCGCCCCTATGTCTTAAAAAATCGCAGGCATTTATCACTGCTTGAAACATCACGGGCGGCAATCGCCTCCAACGTCTTAAAACCTCGAGGGCGTTCATCGGTGCTTGAAACATCAATGGTGGCAATCGCCTCCACGTCTTAAAAGATCCAAGGCGGTAATCAGGGCTTGAAATATCAAGGGCGGCAATCGCCTACACGTCTTAAAACATCGATGGCGTTTATCGGTGCTTCAAACATCAAATGGGGACAATCGCATCCACGTCTTAATACATCGAAGGCGTTCATCGGTGCTTGAAACATCAAGGGCGGTAATCGACTCCACGTCTCAAAACATCGAAGGCGTTCATCGGTACTTGAAACATCAAGGGTGGCAATCGACTCCACGTCTTAAAACATCGAAGGCGTTCATCGGTGCTTGAAACATCAAGGTCGGCAATCGACTCTACGTCTTAAAACATCGAAGGCGTTCATCGGTACTTGAAACATCAAGGGCGGAAATCACCTCCATCTTCTTAAAACACCGAAGGCGTTCATCGTTGCTTGAAACATCAAGGGCGGAAATCGCCTCCAACGTCTTAAAACATCGAAGGCGTTCATCGGTGCTTGAAACATCAAGGTCGGCAATCGCCTACACGTCTTAAAACATCGAAGGCGTTCATCGGTGCTTGAAATATCAAGGGCGGCAATCGACTCCACGTCTTAAAACATCCAAGGCGTTCATCGCTGCTTGAAACATCAAGGTCAGCGATCACCTCCACGTCTTAAAACATCGAAGGCGTTCATCGGTGCATGAAACATCAAGGGCGGCAATCTCTTTCACGTCTTAAAATATCGAAGGCGTTCATCGGTGCTTGAAAACATCAAGGGCGGCAATCGACTCCACGTCTTAAAACATCGAAGGCATTTATCGGTGCTTGAAACATCAAGGTCAGCGATCACCTCCACGTCTTAAAACATCGAAGGCGTTCATCGGTGCTTGAAACATCAAGGTCGGCAATCGACTCCACGTCTTAAAACATCCAAGGCGTTCATCGCTGCTTGAAACATCAAGAGCGGCAATCACCTACACGTCTTAAAACATCGAAGGCGTTCATCGGTGCTTGAAAGATCAAAGGCTGCAATCGTCTCTACGTCTTAAAACATCGAAGGTATTCATCCGTGCTTGAAACATCAAGGGCGGCAATCGCCTCCACGTCTTCAAACATCGTAGGCGTTCATTGGTGCTTAAAACATCAAGGGCGACAATCGCCCCTACGTCTTAAAACATCGAAGGCGTTCATCGGTGCTTGAAACATTAGGGTCGGCAATCGCCTCCATGTCTTTAAACATCGATGGCGTTCATCGGTACTTGAAACATCAAGAGCGGCAATCGACTCCACGTCTTAAAACATCGAAGGCGTTCATTGGTGCTTGAAACATCAGGGGCGGCAATCGCCTCCACGTCTTAAAACATCGAAGGCATTCATTGGTGCTTGAAACATCAAGGGCAGCAATCGCCTCCACGTCTTAAAACATCGAAGGCGTTCATCGGTGCTTGAAACATCAAGGTCAGCGATCACCTCCACGTCTTAAAACATCGAAGGCGTTCATCGGTGCTTGAAACATCAAGGTCGGCAATCGACTCCACGTCTTAAAACATCGAAGGCGTTCATCAGTGCTTGAAACATCAAGGGCGGCAATCTCTTTCACGTCTTAAAATATCGAAGGCGTTTATCGGTGCTTGAAACATCAAGGTCGGCAATCGCCTCCATGTCTTAAAAAATCGAAGGTGTTTATCACTGCTTGAAACATCAAGGGCGGCAATCGCCGCCATGTCTAAAAAAAATCGAAGGCGTTTATTGCTGCTTGAAACATCAGGGGCAGGAATTTCCTCCAACGTCTTAAAACATCTCAGCATTCATCAGTGATTGAAACATCAAGGGCGGCAATCGCCTTTACGTCCTAAAACATCGTAGGCCTTCATCGGTGCTTGAAACATCAAGAACGGCAATCGCCTACACGTCTTAAAACATCGAAGGCGTTCATCCGTTCTTGAAACATCAAGGGGGACAATCGCCTCCACGTCTTAAAACATCGAAGGCCTTCATCGGTGCTTCAAACATCAAGGGGGACAATCGCCTACACGTCTTAAAACATCGAAGGCGTTCATCGGTGCTTGAATCATCGAGGGCAGGAATCGACTCCACGTCTTAAAACATCGAAGGCGTTCCTCGGTCCTTGAAACATCAAGGGTGGCTATGGACTCCACGTCTTAAAACATCGAAGGCGTTTATCGGTGCTTGAATCATCAAGGGCGGCAATCGACTCCACGTCTTAAAACATCGAGGACGTTCATCGTTGCTTGAAACATCAAGGGCGAAAATCGCATCCAACGTCTTAAAACATCGAATGCGTTCATCGGTGCTTGAAACATCAAGGCCAGAAATCGACTCCACGTCCTATAACATCGAAGGCCTTCATCGGTGCTTGAAACATCAAGGGCAACAATCGCCTCCATGTCTTGAAAAATCAAAGGCGTTTATCACTGCTTGAAACATCAAGGACGGCAATCGCCTCCAACGTCTTAAAACATCGAAGGCGTTCATCGGTGCTTGAAACATCAAGGGCGGCAATCTCTTTCACGTCTTTAAATATGGAAGGCGTTCATCGGTGCTTGAAACATCAAGGGCGGCAATCGACTCCACGTCTTAAAACATCGAAGGCGTTCATCGGTACTTGAAGCATCAAGGGAAGCAATATACTCCACGTCTTAAAACATCGAAGGCGTTGATCGGTGCTTTAAACATCAAGGGTGGCAGTGGACTCCCCATCTTAAAACATCAAAGGCTTTCATCGGTGCTTGAAACATCAAGGGCGGCAATCGCCTCCACGTCTTAAAACATCAAAGGCGTTTATCGGTGCTTGAATTATCAAGGGCAGGAATCGACTCCACGTCTTAAAACATCGAAAGGCGTTCATCGGTATTTGAAACATCAAGGGTGGCAATGGACTCCACGGCTTAAAACATCGAGGGCGTTTATCGGTGCTTGAATCATCAAGGGCGGCAATCGCCTCCAACGTCTTAAAACATCGAAGGTGTTCATCGGTGCTTGAAACATCAAGGGCGGCAATCTCTTTCACGTCTTAAAATATCGAAGGCGTTCATCGGTGCTTGAAAACATCAAGGGCGGCAATCGACTCCACGTCTTAAAACATCGAAGGCATTTATCGGTGCTTGAAACATCAAGGTCAGCGATCACCTCCACGTCTTAAAACATCGAAGGCGTTCATCGTTGCTTGAAACATCAAGGTCGGCAATCGACTCCACGTCTTAAAACATCCAAGGCGTTCATCGCTGCTTGAAACATCAAGAGCGGCAATCACCTACACGTCTTAAAACATCGAAGGCGTTCATCGGTGCTTGAAAGATCAAAGGCTGCAATCGTCTCTACGTCTTAAAACATCGAAGGTATTCATCCGTGCTTGAAACATCAAGGGCGGCAATCGCCTCCACGTCTTCAAACATCGTAGGCGTTCATTGGTGCTTAAAACATCAAGGGCGACAATCGCCCCTACGTCTTAAAACATCGAAGGCGTTCATCGGTGCTTGAAACATTAGGGTCGGCAATCGCCTCCATGTCTTTAAACATCGATGGCGTTCATCGGTACTTGAAACATCAAGAGCGGCAATCGACTCCACGTCTTAAAACATCGAAGGCGTTCATTGGTGCTTGAAACATCAGGGGCGGCAATCGCCTCCACGTCTTAAAACATCGAAGGCATTCATTGGTGCTTGAAACATCAAGGGCAGCAATCGCCTCCACGTCTTAAAACATCGAAGGCGTTCATCGGTGCTTGAAACATCAAGGTCAGCGATCACCTCCACGTCTTAAAACATCGAAGGCGTTCATCGGTGCTTGAAACATCAAGGTCGGCAATCGACTCCACGTCTTAAAACATCGAAGGCGTTCATCAGTGCTTGAAACATCAAGGGCGGCAATCTCTTTCACGTCTTAAAATATCGAAGGCGTTTATCGGTGCTTGAAACATCAAGGTCGGCAATCGCCTCCATGTCTTAAAAAATCGAAGGTGTTTATCACTGCTTGAAACATCAAGGGCGGCAATCGCCGCCATGTCTAAAAAAAATCGAAGGCGTTTATTGCTGCTTGAAACATCAGGGGCAGGAATTTCCTCCAACGTCTTAAAACATCTCAGCATTCATCAGTGATTGAAACATCAAGGGCGGCAATCGCCTTTACGTCCTAAAACATCGTAGGCCTTCATCGGTGCTTGAAACATCAAGAACGGCAATCGCCTACACGTCTTAAAACATCGAAGGCGTTCATCCGTTCTTGAAACATCAAGGGGGACAATCGCCTCCACGTCTTAAAACATCGAAGGCCTTCATCGGTGCTTCAAACATCAAGGGGGACAATCGCCTACACGTCTTAAAACATCGAAGGCGTTCATCGGTGCTTGAATCATCGAGGGCAGGAATCGACTCCACGTCTTAAAACATCGAAGGCGTTCCTCGGTCCTTGAAACATCAAGGGTGGCTATGGACTCCACGTCTTAAAACATCGAAGGCGTTTATCGGTGCTTGAATCATCAAGGGCGGCAATCGACTCCACGTCTTAAAACATCGAGGACGTTCATCGTTGCTTGAAACATCAAGGGCGAAAATCGCATCCAACGTCTTAAAACATCGAATGCGTTCATCGGTGCTTGAAACATCAAGGCCAGAAATCGACTCCACGTCCTAAAACATCGAAGGCCTTCATCGGTGCTTGAAACATCAAGGGTAACAATCGCCTCCATGTCTTGAAAAATCAAAGGCGTTTATCACTGCTTGAAACATCAAGGACGGCAATCGCCTCCAACGTCTTAAAACATCGAAGGCGTTCATCGGTGCTTGAAACATCAAGGGCGGCAATCTCTTTCACGTCTTTAAATATGGAAGGCGTTCATCGGTGCTTGAAACATCAAGGGCGGCAATCGACTCCACGTCTTAAAACATCGAAGGCGTTCATCGGTACTTGAAGCATCAAGGGAAGCAATATACTCCACGTCTTAAAACATCGAAGGCGTTGATCGGTGCTTTAAACATCAAGGGCGGCAGTGGACTCCCCATCTTAAAACATCAAAGGCTTTCATCGGTGCTTGAAACATCAAGGGCGGCAATCGCCTCCACGTCTTAAAACATCAAAGGCGTTTATCGGTGCTTGAATTATCAAGGGCAGGAATCGACTCCACGTCTTAAAACATCGAAAGGCGTTCATCGGTATTTGAAACATCAAGGGTGGCAATGGACTCCACGGCTTAAAACATCGAGGGCGTTTATCGGTGCTTGAATCATCAAGGGCGGCAATCGACTCCACGTCTTAAAACATGGAAGGCGTTCATCGGTACTTGAAGCATCAAGGGCGGCAATATACTCCACGTCTTAAAACATCGAAGGCGTTCATCGGAGCTTGAAACATCAAGGGCGGCAATCGCCTCCACGTCCTAAAACATCGTAGGCGTTCATTAGTGCTTGAAACATCAAGGGCGGCAATCCCCCCCAAGTCTTAAAACATCGAAGCCGTTCATCGGTGCTTGAAACATCAAGGGCGGCAATCACTCCCACCTCTTAAAACATCTATGGCGTTCATCGCTGCTTGAAGCATCAAGGGCGGCAATCGATTCCACCTCTTAAAACCTTGATGGCGTTCATCGGTGCTTGAAACATCAAGGGCAGCAATCGCCTCCACGTCTTAAAATATTAAAGGCGTTCATAGGTGCTTGAAACATCAAGGGCAGCAATCACCTCCACCTCTTAAATCATCGATAACGTTCATCGCTGCTTGGAACATCAAGGGCTGCAATCGACTCCACCTCTTAAAACATCGATGGCGTTCATCGCTGCTTGAAATATCAAGGGCGGCAATCGCCTCCACTTCTTAAAACATCGATGACGTTCATCGGTGCCTGAAACATCAAGGGCGGCAATCGCCTCTACGTCTTAAAACATCGAAGGCGTACATCGGTGCTTTAAACATCAAGGGCGGCAATCGCCTCTACGTCTTAAAACATCGTAGGCCTTCATCGGTGCTTGAAACATCAAGAACGGCAATCGCCTACACGTCTTAAAACATCGAAGGCGTTCATCGGTTCTTGAAACATCAAGGGGGACGATCGCCTCCACGTCTTAAAACATCGAAGGCCTTCATCGGTGCTTCAAACATCAAGAAGGACAATCGCCTACACGTCTTAAAACATCGAAGGCGTTCATCGGTGCTTGAATCATCGAGGGCAGGAATCGACTTCACGTCTTAAAACATCGAAGGCGTTCATCGGTACTTGAAACATCAAGGGTGGCTATGGACTCCACGTCTTAAAACATCGAAGGCGTTTATCGGTGCTTGAATCATCAAGGGCGGCAATCGACTCCACGTCTTAAAACATCGAGGACGTTCATCGTTGCTTGAAACATCAAGGGCGAAAATCGCATCCAACGTCTTAAAACATCGAATGCGTTCATCGGTGCTTGAAACATCAAGGCCAGAAATCGACTCCACGTCCTAAAACATCGAAGGCCTTCATCGGTGCTTGATACATCAAGGGCAACAATCGCCTCCATGTCTTGAAAAATCGAAGGCGTTTATCACTGCTTGAAACATCAAGGACGGCAATCGCCTCCAACGTCTTAAAACATCGAAGGCGTTCATCGGTGCTTGAAACATCAAGGGCGGCAATCTCTTTCACGTCTTTAAATATCAAAGGCGTTCATCGGTGCTTGAAACATCAAGGGCGGCAATCGACTCCACGTCTTAAAACATCGAAGGCGTTCATCGGTACTTGAAGCATCAAGGGCGGCAATATACTCCACGTCTTAAAACATCGAAGGCGTTGATCGGTGCTTCAAACATCAAGGGCGGCAGTGGACTCCCCGTCTTAAAACATCAAAGGCTTTCATCGGTGCTTGAAACATCAAGGGCGGCAATCGCCTCCACGTCTTAAAACATCAAAGGCGTTTATCGGTGCTTGAATTATCAAGGGCAGGAATCGACTCCACGTCTTAAAACATCGAAAGGCGTTCATCGGTATTTGAAACATCAAGGGTGGCAATGGACTCCACGTCTTAAAACATCGAAGGCGTTTATCGGTGCTTGAATCATCAAGGGCGGCAATCGACTCCACGTCTTAAAACATCGAGGGCGTTCATCGTTGCTTGAAACATCAAGGGCGGAAATCGCATCCAACGTCTTAAAACATCGAAGGCGTTCATCGGTGCTTGAAACATCAAGGCCAGAAATCGACTCCACGTCTTAAAACATCGAAGGCGTTCATCGGTGCTTGAAACATCAAGGGCAACAATCGCCTCCATGTCCTGAAAAATCGAAGGCGTTTATCACTGCTTGAAACATCAAGGACGGCAATCGCCTCCAACGTCTTAAAACATCGAAGGCGTTCATCGGTGCTTGAAACATCAAGGGCGGCAATCTCTTTCACGTCTTAAAATATCGAAGGCGTTCATCGGTGCTTGAAACATCAAGGGCGGCAATCGACTCCACGTCTTAAAACATCGAAGGCGTTCATCGGTACTTGAAGCATCAAGGGCGGCAATATACTCCACGTCTTAAAACATCGAAGGCGTTCATCGGAGCTTGAAACATCAAGGGCGGCAATCGCCTCCACGTCCTAAAACATCGTAGGCGTTCATTAGTGCTTGAAACATCAAGGGCGGCAATCCCCCCCAAGTCTTAAAACATCGAAGCCGTTCATCGGTGCTTGAAACATCAAGGGCGGCAATCACTCCCACCTCTTAAAACATCTATGGCGTTCATCGCTGCTTGAAGCATCAAGGGCGGCAATACATTCCACCTCTTAAAACCTTGATGGCGTTCATCGGTGCTTGAAACATCAAGGGCAGCAATCGCCTCTACGTCTTAAAATATTAAAGGCGTTCATAGGTGCTTGAAACATCAAGGGCAGCAATCACCTCCACCTCTTAAATCATCGATGGCGTTCATCGCTGCTTGGAACATCAAGGGCGGCAATCGACTCTACCTCTTAAAACATCGGTGGCGTTCATCGCTGCTTGAAATATCAAGGGCGGCAATCGCCTCCACTTCTTAAAACATCGATGACGTTCATCGGTGCCTGAAACATCAAGGGCGGCAATCGCCTCTACGTCTTAAAACATCGAAGGCGTACATCGGTGCTTTAAACATCAAGGGCGGCAATCGCCTCTACGTCTTAAAACATCGTAGGCCTTCATCGGTGCTTGAAACATCAAGAACGGCAATCGCCTACACGTCTTAAAACATCGAAGGCGTTCATCGGTTCTTGAAACATCAAGGGGGACAATCGCCTCCACGTCTTAAAACATCGAAGGCCTTCATCGGTGCTTCAAACATCAAGAAGGACAATCGCCTACACGTCTTAAAACATCGAAGGCGTTCATCGGTGCTCGAATCATCGAGGGCAGGAATCGACTTCACGTCTTAAAACATCGAAGGCGTTCATCGGTACTTGAAACATCAAGGGTGGCTATGGACTCCACGTCTTAAAACATCGAAGGCGTTTATCGGTGCTTGAATCATCAAGGGCGGCAATCGACTCCACGTCTTAAAACATCGAGGACGTTCATCGTTGCTTGAAACATCAAGGGCGAAAATCGCATCCAACGTCTTAAAACATCGAATGCGTTCATCGGTGCTTGAAACATCAAGGCCAGAAATCGACTCCACGTCCTAAAACATCGAAGGCCTTCATCGGTGCTTGAAACATCAAGGGCAACAATCGCCTCCATGTCTTGAAAAATCGAAGGCGTTTATCACTGCTTGAAACATCAAGGACGGCAATCGCCTACAACGTCTTAAAACATCGAAGGCGTTCATCGGTGCTTGAAACATCATGGGTGGCAATCTCTTTCACGTCTTTAAATATCAAAGGCGTTCATCGGTGCTTGAAACATCAAGGGCGGCAATCGACTCCACGTCTTAAAACATCGAAGGCGTTCATCGGTACTTAAGCATCAAGGGCGGCAATATACTCCACGTCTTAAAACATCGAAGGCGTTGATCGGTGCTTTAAACATCAAGGGCGGCAGTGGACTCCCCGTCTTAAAACATCAAAGGCTTTCATCGGTGCTTGAAACATCAAGGGCGGCAATCGCCTCCACGTCTTAAAACATCAAAGGCGTTTATCGGTGCTTGAATTATCAAGGGCAGGAATCGACTCCACGTCTTAAAACATCGAAAGGCGTTCATCGGTATTTGAAACATCAGGGGTGGCAATGGACTCCACGTCTTAAAACATCGAAGGCGTTTATCGGTGCTTGAATCATCAAGGGCGGCAATCGACTCCACGTCTTAAAACATTGAGGGCGTTCATCGTTGCTTGAAACATCAAGGGCGGAAATCGCATCCAACGTCTTAAAACATCGAAGGCGTTCATCGGTGCTTGAAACATCAAGGCCAGAAATCGACTCCACGTCTTAAAACATCGAAGGCGTTCATCGGTGCTTGAAACATCAAGGGCAACAATCGCCTCCATGTCCTGAAAAATCGAAGGCGTTTATCACTGCTTGAAACATCAAGGACGGCAATCGCCTCCAACGTCTTAAAACATCGAAGGCGTTCATCGGTGCTTGAAACATCAAGGGCGGCAATCTCTTTCACGTCTTAAAATATCGAAGGCTTTCATCGGTGCTTGAAACATCAAGGGCGGCAATCGACTCCACGTCTTAAAACATCGAAGGCGTTCATCGTTACTTGAAGCATCAAGGGCGGCAATATACTCCACGTCTTAAAACATCGAAGGCGTTCATCGGAGCTTGAAACATCAAGGGCGGCAATCGCCTCCACGTCCTAAAACATCGTAGGCGTTCATTAGTGCTTGAAACATCAAGGGCGGCAATCCCCCTTAAGTCTTAAAACATCGAAGCCGTTCATCGGTGCTTGAAACATCAAGGGCGGCAATCACTCCCACCTCTTAAAACATCTATGGCGTTCATCGCTGCTTGAAGCATCAAGGGCGGCAATCGATTCCACCTCTTAAAACCTTGATGGCGTTCATCGGTGCTTGAAACATCAAGGGCGGCAATCGCCTCCACGTCTTAAAACATTAAAGGCGTTTATAGGTGCTTGAAACATCAAGGGCAGCAATCACCTCCACCTCTTAGATCATCGATGGCGTTCATCGCTGCTTGAAACATCAAGGGCGGCAATCGACCCCACCTCTTAAAACATCGGTGGCGTTCATCGCTGCTTGAAATATCAAGGGCGGCAATCGCCTCCACTTCTTAAAACATCGATGACGTTCATCGGTGCCTTAAACATCAAGGGCGAAGTCGCCTCCACCTCTTAAAACATCGATAGCGTTCATCGGTGCTTGAAACATCAAGGGCGGCAATCTCTTCCACGTCTTAAAACATCGATGACGTTCATCGGTGCTTGAAACATCAAGGGCGGCAATCGCCCCCGCGTCTTAAAACATCGAAGGCGTTCATCGGTACTTGAAACATCAAGGGCGGCAATCGCCTCTACGTCTTAAAACATCGATGGCGACCTTCAATTTCAATTCTTTCAATATCGAGGACCTCATTTGCCTTCAAGTCCTAAAACATCACCGTTGGAATTCGCCATTCATTATGTTCCAAAAAAACATGGTCGTAATTCAATCCCAATATTAAAACTTCCATGGTTCTATTCGCCCTCAATTCCTAAAATATTTATCCCTCAACTCTTAAAACATTGAGGGCGTCATTCACCAACATACCTATGTATATACAGAACCGTCCAAAACTAGAGAACAAAATACCAAAATCTAGTGACCAATGCAATGTTTCACCCAACTGGAACTTCTGTGCTGGAGGGCGGCGATTCACAGTCGAGGGGCCACATCCTACAATATCACCACCGTAAATTCTGTGAGGAGCTCAAAAACACCGGAATAAAAATTAAAGCGATAACCAAAACCACCGAGGGCAGGTCGGACGAAGAGAAAGTTTGTAAAATATGGTTTTGAGGAAAAAGATAAAGTTATTTAATGTTAATAAAGTGTGAAAGAGAGTCCTAATACACTCCTTGGTATGTTGGGGACCGGTAGTGAGCACAATTCTCCCTAACCTCCTCTGTTCTACCATTGAAGTAGGAGGCATCTTTTCGTAGAGGAAGACCCTCATAGAATTAGTCTCAATACTCAAACGAAATTGCGTTGGCTGCATCACTACATGCAGAGAAGAACTCCTAAGGAAGATTCTTCATTTCTGATGCAAAAACATCACTCGACTAGTTGTGCATCACACAGACTCAATACAAAATAAATAGTGGAGGGAGGATCGAGTTCCTAAGGGATCGAATTCTTGGTTGCGTCAAGAATGAGAAATTCTATTGGTTGGGTCACTCTTGGTAACGACTCGAAACACACTTACAAATTCGTAATATTAGCCAAAGTTTGCGTGATGAATCGTTCTTCGAAATTGCCCCTTTTAATGGCATAAAATATTAATATTTGATCATCTTCATCGTCTCGAAACTCGTGTGAAACCTATTATTACTTTCCATATATCTTGCCGCCTGTCTAAGTGACCAATCAAAGTGAAAATTCGCTTCATGAAATTACAGCGACGATTTCTTCGTTGTCTTAGCAACCAAATCAACAACCAAGGAACAAAGAGGGTTCGGAGGTGGGTGAAACCGCACCATTTATCGAGGCCGTTCTTTCGCCAGCACAACTGAACAGTCGTGTTCTCAAAGAGTGGAATAAAGTGCGATCGCTTCATTTAATTCATCTTAAGACTCAACTTTTCTGATGAATTCGTTGTTGTTGCGTTTAAGAAAGAGGCGATAACCAACGAGGGCGTCTCCACCAGAATGTGTGTGAGGATAGATCTGGGAAGAAAGTGGTTGAGATGGAGGAAGTGAAAAGACGGAAGTTATTTAGGAGGCACATATCCACTTGCGCGTGTTGGGCCCTTTAGGAGCATTAAATCCTACAGATGTTACCTGCAGCGTGATGAGGAGTGATACCTATTAAAATCCCCTTTTGCGGAATGTTGTTCGAAATCCCAAATCCAAAATTTGTGTCGCTCAAAAAAGGGAAAATAATGTCCAGAGTTGAGAGCTCAAATTCCCTTGGATTTTATGGAACTCAAATAGATTTGGAATCCACAATTAAGTTCCGGCGATAGACTTGCACAAAGTAGACTTAGTCTTAGGCAAGTTAATCTCTTTTATTGATCAATACATGCAGGAACATGGAAACACTACGGGTAAGATTGATTTTGGTTAATGAACAACAGTTTGATTTGTAGTGTTTGTAGTGGAGGCGAGAGAGAGAGGAGAGAGAGAGAGAGAGAGAGAGAGAGAGAGAGAGAGAGAGAGAGAGAGAGAGAGAGAGAGAGAGAGAGAGAGGTGGTCTGAACCTGTAATTACAGCAGTCGTCTTTTATCTCATTCCTTTTCACTAACTCTATAATTTAAGAAGGGGATTTTTTTGAGTATTTGAATAATAATTTCATCTTAGTTTGGTTATGACTTAGGTTTTTTTATCAAAGTTATTTCTGATAATTCTTTTATAATATCAAAAAACAAAATGGTGAAGTTCAGAAATAAATATAAGTATCGAAATTTTGTGAAATTTTTAAAACCCAAATAATTACAAATGGTGAAGTTCAGAAAATTTATCTTTATATCTTCTTCTATAACTATATTTTAGCAACATGATATTTTGAAAGGGGGGAACTTTAGTTTAGAGTTCCTTTTTAAAATTATTATAATTGGCGAAGTTGAAAAAATTTCTAAAAATTTAACCATGGCTGCTTTTTTTTAGATTTTAAATTTTAATCTTAGTAGCGAAGCGCAAGCTCCCCTCGTGTTCTATATTTTAGGAGAATTGCACCACCACCAGTCCCTTCGTAATCCCGGACGAAATTTGCCGACAGGGTAATGAAGTTTACATAAAGATCAAAATGATAATATATCAGCAAACACAAAGCCGCCATGGCTGACCGATTTTCGTTATGTTGGGGCACACGTTTCGGGGCAGCTTAATGTGGATTATTTTTTTTTTTAAAGAATGCCATCGGTAGCTCCAGACAAGAGAGGTCTCTTACCCACCTAATAATAATAATAATAATAATAATAATAATAATAATAGGATGGGCGGCTTCGCCACTCCTTCTTACAAGAGGAGCTTGCGCTTCGCATGCAGACCGGTCTGTGGCCTACGACCTATCCGGCTCTGGCAACGGAGTTTTGGTCTCAAAATAAATAAAAGGTTTCCAGTACTTATCTCCTAATAATTTACTCTTGGTCCATCTTTTTTCACATCGATGGTTATTTCTCTCGACCTAAAGGCAGAAAAAACACTTTTATCAGATTTATTTTTAAATAGGTAAAAAACAATCTGCACCACTCTTTTTTATCATCTAAACTTGCTCCAATAATTTCATTTTGCTTTACTCGTTTTAAAGTGTCAGTAGCTTCTTTTATTTCCTGCTAAAGACTAAAATTTAAATTTTGGGGGGGGAAATAACTTTGATAAAACCTTCGAATATACGAAAAAATAAAAAAATGCCTCAATAAAAAATTTAAACTTTATCATTTGTAATTCATTTCTTTTGAAAAAATTCAAATCATTCGAAAATAATATTTACTTTTAGTCGCGTGCGACTCTATATCTCGCTATGTCGGTCAGTCGGTCCCCGTTTTACTTTTTTTGTTTTGGTAATAACATTGTAACTATTCGGCCGATTATAACGCAATTTGAAATGCTTATGTTATTTTACATTTTCTTTTGAATAATATAAATAACAAGGTCCTCTCATGGTTAGCCCGGGAATTTCCTCTTTTTTGCAATAACACCAAAACTATTTGGCCGATTCTAACGAAATCTGAAACCCTTATGCTGTTTTACATTCCCTTTCGAATGGTATGATTGCCAAAGTCCTCGCAAGGTTAGCAGGGGAATTATTCGGCAATAACATCATAACTAATCGGTCGATTAGTAACCAAATTTAAAACCTTTATGTTGTTTTACAATCTCTTTCAAATGATATATTTACTAAGGTCATCCCAAGGTTAGTCCAGGAATTATTGAATTAGAATAAGGAGACCGCGTCTTTTGGTCAACATACCTTGTTTTATGAACTTCCCCATTTTGTTTTAAAAAATTCCAACTCTTGCACATAACTACATATGTCCATATTCCAAAATATACTCAATTGTGTTAACAAACTCTTTTTTAAACGAGGAAAATTCCACAAAAATTTTGATGTTAAATTTTAGTGTAATGAAGGTTTATTTGACGATCCGTTCTTTACCGTGTAGGTGTGATGTTACCCTTAGGCAGAAACGGAGGCTTCTTTCATACAAACATTTATCATCAATTTTGAAGGGAAGTTTATAATTGACGGACCACAAAACAAAGGTTTAATAAAAACTTTTGTGTCACTTTTTAAATCACAGCAACAGCCAATTTACCCGATGCACCCTGGTTGTGGTTTGTCTCTCGTGAACACCAGGGGCATCTGTAAACCGAGATTAATTCTGGTACTCGAAGAAGAGGTCAGGAAAGGTAAATCCGTTCACCGGTCACTAGTGTTATCATTGTCCTGGTTCTTTAATTTCTAGTCATTATTACTGAGACTTCTATGGATACTTTCGTTTCTGTGTCTTTGTTTCTTTACCTTCATTTTATTTATTGAAGATCTGTTGATTGATCTTTTCCCTCAGTCTTTATATGTCTTTACTGATCTCTTTTGAAATTCCTGGTGAAAACATTGTGAATAATTAGGAAAAGACCCTCAATGCTTTTGTACAAATGTGAAAGATAATTTAGTTTCAAATAATGAATCTTGAATCTAATTCTAGCCTTGTTTTTCATTTCTTTCAGGCATAATTTCCTTTTTCACATCATTCACTCAAACAGGTGAACTTTACTGAAAATGAAGAAATTCTTTCTAAACATCTGTTTGGTAAAAGTTGTGTTTGTTATTAGTGAAACCAGTTGGATTCCCGACGGATACTGCACATCCTCTGACCGGGTCTCCTCCTACGTGTCTGTAGGAAGAATGACGGAAGTATCATGTGCCATTAAGTGCAGGTGGCAGGGGTGTTTTTGTGTCAAGTTCACAGGTATGTGGATCAAGAATCTTTCACCAGAAATAGAACCACATTTTAAAATATTTATTTTGATTATAATCAAATATTCCTCACATTAGATCAGGACCTGCATCGAATGCTGCTTCGACCTCCGGGATTGCTTACCTCATTTTACTCAACTCCGGGATTCGGCCCTTTATCCTTTTTAGCTTAACTTATCTTAGTTTATCCTTACGCACATCCGCATCGTATCCAACAGCCAAGTTTTATTATCAAGGATCACTTCAGAAAACTATGGTGGCGCAAAATCTGATTTTTTGGAGTTTCTGACACGTCAAAACCCTCTCACACTTTCCATAACTCACTCTGGCCTTTAGTCATTTCACACAAAGCTTAGCCAAACGAAAACTCGTTATAAAAACCATCCACCAAATTTTTAAACATCTGCACAAACAGGGCAAGTCATTTTAACCTCCCTATTTCTTCCATTGCATTTATAGAGAAAAACAATTACTGCTCTGCTATAATACACACCTACTCTCCCATAATCACATGATCGGCAACTCAACATTCAGCTTTACTTTATCAGGTTCTTCAAGCATTACCTAATATTTTACCACTAATATTTTCCTCACCAGGCGATTTTCAATTTTTTATGACCAAACTGGTTAGTGCCCTTGTAGATAGAGGGGAGTAGGAAAAGGGGCAAAGAAAAAATAATAGCGTAGGCGAGTTGCGAACAGCTTCCCGCGTCGCTGGACCACTGTTAGCCAGCGGCGAATCCACTCGGCCATCCTGAGTCCCTTGAGGTGTTTGTTGATCCCTTGAGGTGTTAGTTTAGAGGATGTGAAATGTAAGAGATGTTGTTTGGAACAGTCTACGTTAATTGAATTGACAAGAAAATAAATAAATTAATTAATTATTAAGTTTAACATAATGATTTGATTTACAAAAGTTGAAGTAAATTAATTGGAAAGTTTAAATTGACAAAGTTAGAGTAAAATAAATGAGTAGAATAAAGTTAAAGTAAAATAATTATATGATTAAATTAATAAAGTTAAAATAAAATAATTAAATGATTAAATTGACAAGTTAAAGTAATGCATAATGAATTTTACATAATAATGGATGTATATACATATTTAAGTTTCCCAGGAGGTTTTTATTATAGGAATGCCCAGTGGCATTGCTATACCCTCTGTATACACCCCAAACCAATCACTTTTACATTTGATTCACTCTTAATTGCAGTGACATACAGATAATCAGAATAGACGTTTCAACTCTCCGTAATCTTACGCTATTTATGAGCCCTTTCTCTTCGCATCTCTTCATTCCACTCACATCCTCTTTCAGCTTCGGATATAAAATCTCTCCTTTATCTAAGGATATAAATTTGGTCAACAGACGGAGAATGCCGATTGGGAGGAATTGGCACCGTTGCTTATCTGGGGAACGAGGCAACATTCCGTCGATTCCGAGCCAAAGTTTCAACGGAAGATGTCGCTTACCAAAAACCAGCAAAGAGGTCGGTAATCCTTTATAAACCCTAATCTTCTTTCACATTCATTTCATTCAAAATTTGCCATAATCTCCTCAGTTACATAAATCTGTGTTTTGAGTGGCTTAGTGTTAGTGTGTGACAGAATATTCAAAAACTTCTAAGCAGGAGGCGATTATTATGGGGTAGTGCAAACACATTCTCTCAAACGGCTCCAAATTACACAAAATAAGGTACTTACAGTCATCAGAGGATGACAAAAAACACACCAATCCCACACCTCCATGCTGAAAACAAGTATTACCCACTAAATTACACATAGACATCAAAGTAACCCAACACTTCAGCATAGAAGAAAACTCACCATACCTCAACCTCGACTTCACAATTCAGCCACCACAACCCAGACGAAAAAAATATCCCCACCAAGCACAATAATTACAAACTATGTAAGCTCAAAAACTTCCCCCACTCTCACCCAAATGACACCTTAATAAAACATGTCCATACAATACAAACTCGCGAACAACGATCAACCACCACAAATCCACTCCTCAGAGCAATCCCTCCACACAAAACAAAGAGTACTCTTATCGCAACACCATGCTGAGCACTAACCCAGAGTACAACAATACAAACACAGAATAAAGCTCGCGCAAACAACAACATTTACTCGGTGCCATCGAGCCCCAGAAGACAGAATACACCTTCTCCTCGATTGCCCTAATCTCACATTCGCACGCTCCATCACATCTCTATAGAATTTGTAGACCCACCCGGGAGACGTTGTGGCGTTCCTGGGGGCCGCCGGCCCCACTTTTATTAATATGAGGAATTTATGGTTAATACTCATTATTTACCGCTGTTAAATTCCTTTGGATCTCGCTAGAATCGAACCCCAAACCTTCATTTCATAAAAAACCTTCTCAATTTCTTAATCGACTTCCATTAATTTAATTGTTCAAAATTCAACCCTATCTCCTCCTTGAATGGACAGGACACGAATCTGTACAAGTCCTGTCTTTGTCCACAGGACTTGACCCCTTTCCTTTGTTTCTCCCCTTTGTCTTGACTTGAAGGTTTGCTTAAATAATACTTCCTGGAGTTCTGTCATAACAATTCCCACCTTTTCTCAATCCACCAACTTCCAACAATCTCCATTCTCTCTCTTAATTTTGGGTACACCCATAATGAAGGGCTTAGATAGAGATTGACATTCTACGATTGAATGAAACCAGTTGATTTGGATTTCAAAGACACTTAGTTAATACTGATGCCCGCAGGGGGGTACCCTGTTGAGCCTTTTACACTGGGTGCCTGGGGGAGCTGTACCTCAGAACGGCCCCAGGGCAAATTAAGGAAGCCCTGTCACTCGGTTGACCTGAACTCTCTGATGGGGAGGGGAAAGTTGTTGGTGCGCTTCCCCCTCCCTCCCTCCCTCTCAGCGCTAATTTAGCTTTTTTTGTAGTAAGAGTAGTTATTGTTATTATTATTATTATGATTTATCATTAGTTATTATGTATTTGTGCATTATTATTATCGTGTGTGTTTATTATTATTATTATTATTTAGCAGAAGTGTTTTTGTTATCATTATTATATTTATTTGGGCTATAACCTAAACCTCTTCTACCCGCGTTTATACCAAGAGGACTGTTACCATCTGGAGAGAGTTCGGCCTGGTTGCCATGGTGTCTTGGTCGACTG
This sequence comes from Ceratothoa steindachneri, assembly GCA_963969495.1. Taxonomy (NCBI): domain Eukaryota; kingdom Metazoa; phylum Arthropoda; class Malacostraca; order Isopoda; family Cymothoidae; genus Ceratothoa; species Ceratothoa steindachneri. Next base: position 96,580,179 of record OZ018333.1, on the reverse strand, counting down.
CATGCGATCCTGGGGTCACATAGCAGCAGAGTATGATAAAAATAGATGATCGCCCACCCTAATCATTAGAAGACCTGCCCACCTCTACTTCTCTTTATTACATACCCGCCTACCCCCTTCCAGACCTACCCTCTATCTACATATGTTCTGTCTACTCGGCGTACATTCGTCCTCCTATGGGTTCTCAGTCGAGGGGCAGTGTATACCCTGAGGTCACTACCTTCTGTGGGGGCTGAGAACTCACTGGCTAAGGCGAGTATTAGGCACGGGGTGTGTTGGGCCGTCGACTCTTCTCACCCTCTTCCAGTACACAGAGAAGGTGGCGACCACAACAACGAAGAACCCCTGGACCGAGATGTGTAAATGAGTTCATTATTTAAATTTCTGATCCTATGGAGACTTTTCTATTTAATCCCCCAGACATTGGGAAGTAATAATAATATCTATTTTCCTTTCATTTAAAAATAAATACTATCATGGCTACAGCAGAGAGGAAAAGCGGGCGACCGCAGGCGCATGGATATCTGCCTCCAAGCGCGGCCTCTCCCTCCCTTGGTGTAGTGGAGGATGAGGGAAATTGAGACAATCCTTCAACCGGTGGCGGTGGGGTCCCCTCTCATCAATTATATGCCGCGATGTGGCTTCCCCTTCGCCATCTTTGGAGCCACCTACGGGCAGCTCCACCTCACAAAAGGATTTGTCAACCCCCTTTCTCAGGGGCTACTCCAATCCCCTTCTACCGGAGATTAGATTTACTCCTCTCCCAAATATATGGGAGCGGTGGCTTTCCCCTGACCCAATTCTTTGGAGCGAAGGACACCTGTCATTGGCTCCGTGCAGCTTCCGCAATTTCCACTCCTCGTTTGATGCTCTGCTCCGACTTGAAAATACCGTCTGTGAGGCCTTCCTTCGTAGACTGCACTGCGCCACGTTATATTTGGATCTAGAGAAGGCCTATGATACAGCATGGTAATACGGTATCATGGAGAACCAATGTGATGGAAGCGAAGGGACGCCTGACAAACTTACTTTCTAGGAGGTCGTCGATTCGACGACGTGTGGGGGAGCCCTATCCTGCCCAATGGAACAGGAAGAGGAAGACCCGCATGGAAGTGCCCTCAGTGTCACACTCTTTTCCCCGAGCATCAGAGGTATCGCCTCGGCGATGCCGGATGAAATTCTCACTCTACTATACGTAGGCGACCTCTGGATCTCTTTTTGTTCGGGCCAGATGCCAAATCTGGAGCGTCGACTCTAACAGGCATTGAACGCATCTCTCGCTATCCCGAGCCGCGGAGGTTTAGGAAGTGGTGGATTCACAACATTTGTTTCCTTGCTCTTCTTTTTGAATGAGGCCTCACCTGAGAGGCTCATATTCGCAGCCTTAGGGTCTCTTGTACCAGTACCGGCTCCAAGGACATTCTTCGTTTCCTGACTTTCAGCACATTTGATACTGATAATGCTACTTCCTTACTTTTCAACCGATCATTATTGGTTTGAAGCTTGACTACGGGTGCGACTCTAATGCAAACACAGCCGAACTTGTAGTGTGGAAGGTGAACTCGATCCACTCGACCGGTCTCCGGCTTGCGGCCGATGACTTCCATACATCCCTAATTGAGAGCCTACTTGTTGATACCAGTCACTGTGCAACGTACACATTGCATTATGCGACTGTAAGCACAAGCCCGGTGCCTCCTGCATTCGCTACCGTCTCTCTCTGCAACCACATCCGATCTGGACGGTGATTAGGCTTCCGAGAGGCCCCAATCTCACCTAAGCCCTTTGGTTTTGGGGCTAGGAACTTCATTTAGAGCTCCGTTGAGCTATCGGGCCGTTGATTCCTTTGTTTCTTCTCACGAGACTACCCTGGAAGGTAACGCTTTTGACTATTTGTCGTCACGCGTCTACTCCCGAATCTGCCACGGTGCGCGAAATATTGCGTTCGACCTTATGAGTCACACTTCTTTTCACGATGGATTCGTGCCAGTGCAATTGGAGGCCTCTATGTCCGAGGGTTGGGTCGACTTCCACGACGTATCATATCTGTTATAAGTCAGCTGTACCAGGTGTTAAGTCTGCCTTCAAGGTTGAGCTGGTTGCAATATACGGCTCAGTAAGGGAGATAAGGCGTCGTGCCCGTTTTAGAGACTGGTTTGTGATTTTTAGCGACTCACAAAGTGCCCTGAGTTCTTTCGGAACATTGGAATCTCCACACATTCTGGTTTGCTGTATCCATGAAGCCACGGTTGCTGAGAGACGGGTGGATGTCGAGATTATCTTTTGCTGGGTTCCTGGATATATGTCTCCGTAAGGGGCGCGGCGATTTGCCTTCCTGGCCGCCGTGCTGACGGGACTCAGCGCCTCATCCGGCTTCAGCTTAGCCTCTTCTCCTTCTCTCTTTCAGCACACTGAGCCTAAATAAGAACTGTGCGTAAAAACTATTAAATAAAAAAAATAATCATGGACATATGAGAATTGATGCGAATAAGCGTGCTGATGAAGACACCCTAGAGTTCGTGAGGACTTGCGACCAGGCCAAAGTTTTTCTCTTTCTCACACTCATACATGGCAGGAATCTGGCCAGTCTTCTCTGCTGTCTGGAAAATAAGATGGGAGACGGCCCAGAGGAACTGAAAGTGCGTGCCATTGCGTCTCGACTGTTCTTATAGACCTGCCCCCAATGCTGCGACGGATTTTTGTAGCTTTCTGTCGTATTCGAATTGGGTCCACTCGCGCGACTCACCGCCATTTGATAGAGCACTCCACTCCACCTCACTGCGTTATCCCACGGACTATTCGGCACATTCTTGTTAAATGGCCCAGTCTGGGTGATCTTCCTGCACATTGACTCTCCCGGTACCGGGAGGAGCGGGGCTGCTACTGCTTCTCCTTTATACTCGGCACGAGTTCGTGACACAGATTTGGTGAATATCTGAATTTTGGGAGGAGGCTGGACTCCTACCTTTTATTTGACTCTCTTTGGTGTTGGTCAAATTTTCCTGTGCATCGGCGTGAATATTACTTGTTATTGTTTTTATTTGTCTTTTTTTGTTTTTTCTTTGTTTAGTTTGGATTTCAGCCGAGCACTAGGCTGAAGTTTTAATTACGGCGAATTATGGTCTTTAAAGTAACGCCAGATAGGAGCGCTAAAAAATTAAATTGATTTCTCAGGAGGCTCAAGGTAAAGGACGTTAAACAAAGTTAATATTACTCTCCTTGGCTCCTCCTCTTGATTAACCTTCGAAGATTAAATAGACAATCATGTCTATAATATTAATTTTTATAATAGAATAATTAATTATTTTCCCTCATAATCACTTGCGATTGAAATCAGATTAACGTTATTCAGATTCCTTTGAATGGTCTCGGGGTTGTTCCAAGACACCAAACTAGTGGTAAAATTTAGTTGGATCTAATTTATTAAAATAATTAATTGCAGTAAGACAAGTGTAGCATTGTACTATCCGAGTATGGGCGTCGATGGAAATAATTGTACCTATTTCCATACTGTACCTAATTCTGGACCTAACCAGTGGTGGATGGTCGACCTGGGAAAGATTTTCCTGGTAGCAAAGATCCGCATAACAGTGCGAGGCCACCATTTAAACCGCATTGGAGATGTGAAGGTTGGTAAACTTTTTGATTACTTTTTAGTGAAATTCAAGCATTTTAACACTTATGAATGCATGGAAGATGAGATTGAAGGCTTTAAGCCACTGGAGTTAGGGCATCAAAGTGCTTCATTGCGTCTCACCGGGGAAAAAAGCATCGGGTCTTCATTAATCATAATTATTGAACCAGAAAGAAGATTCAAGGGTTTCCAAAGGTCGAATCGGACCCAAAATATTTATGTTTATTAATCTTATGACCTCGTCTATTGCGTTCGCAGGACAGAAACATTCGCGTGTGAGTCAGTGATCCTCTATCAGGGTTTAGTTGCTTTATATGGCACCAGCCATGGGCTTTATGAGTATTACATTCTCCCCATAGATGATCCCCCTATGAGAAGCTCACGAGACGGCGGGAATAGTGTCATTTAAATGATAAAAATTGTCTAAAATAAACAAATAATAAACGGAAATTTTCGTTATTTTTATTAATGTAATGGAGGGTTTCTTTTCTTCATTTGCCATTGTTAAATCTATTATAACCCACCGTATCCAAGTGAAATTATTAATTGGCCGCTATTGTTCATTTTTCAGTATTTTATCTCTGTCTCTCCGCCCGACGTTGACAACTTGCATCTTCTCGAAGTGTTTGCGGAACAAAGTGGAACTCCTCCTCAAGCAACAATGGAATATAAAATTGAAGGGTGGAAATGTGCAAGATGGATCGTCATCGAAGCACAAAGAGACGGCATCTTAGAGTTCGAGGGACTCGAAGTGTATGGTCTCTATTAGAGATGAATAATTTTCACACTTCTGATCACAGACCACGATGTATTGGTATTTGGGGCACTGAATCACAAAAGGCACTGAAAGCAGACCTGTTTGGTTTGTTTAAATTTCTGCTAAGACCACTAGTCTTTGGGTCATTTCGTCATTTGCGACATAATAATGACGACTTTTGGTTCTTCTTTTGTCTATTCTTGAACTTGCCGGGAAAAATATGGGTTTGTCTACCATTTAAGTCCTATTAAACTACACAACGAGTAAAGTAATTATGTAAATCATTCGAGTGTTACACAAAAATGAGTTAATGAATTTGGTAATAATCACCATTTCAAAGCGAAATATTAATTGAGCAATTGATGCAAGGGAACCTTTCTCTAGATACGAACTATTTTTAGACATCACAGATTAATATGAAACCTATTTTCAACGGTCAGAATAATATTTAACTGTTTAAAATAATATTGAGCTTTACTATTGCACGTTGGTTTAGATTAGCTTAGCACAGCAATCACGTCACACACTAAAGCAGGCACGTAATTATCCTTGACGAGGGAAAGTGAGCAGGAGACGTCCTGTAGATTATGAGTGCGATGGGTGATGTCGAATTATGGAGCAGGTCAAAAGGAATGCGAATTATCGGGAGAGAGAAGGTGCAGGAGGAGTATTGAACCCTCTGCAGGATCACCGAAGAAGCCGCAGGGCTATGTGCAGCAGTCCTTAGCTGAAGAACTCGCTGTAGATCCTCGCCATTTTAGACTTTAACATATCACTGCTGTGTCTGCAAGTCTTTCCTCAAATCAGATGATGCCAAGGCTGGGTGTGAATGGGGATGCGCCCCAAGGAGGAACGGCGAATTTGGGTTGGCGTAGGATGTCTCGCCATACTTGATGAACGGTTTCTGTGAGAATGGAAATGATGCGGGGAAAGATGAGATAAGGATTCTGCTCGCAGATCCATTTTCAAGTCCTGCGTTTTCAAAGGAACCGAGATAAGACGTCTCCTATCCCGGCTTATTAATGGGCACATACTTGGAACGCCTCCCGGGCCCTAAAGGACCTTAGTTTGTTCCCATTTTTTTGCACATCTTTACATTCTAAATCTCTTTCTGACGATGTCCATTATTCACGTCTTTGATCATTAAAGTTTTCCATAGCAAGTTAATTTGACGTTCCTTGATTACTGTGACCAGTATGGATGCTCTCGGGTATTTATTCTTATTGTATGTAGTATTTAAGAGAGGAATTCTATACTTAAACCTATGAAGTTTAATAAATATTAAGTTCTAACTCGGGGTTATTATTGTCAATGAAAAGGTCTATAAATGGTGGACAATGAGATTACGATGAGGGAATTAAAATATATACTGAGCTAAACGACTTTTTTGGTGGTCATTAAAATTTAAGTACAATTCAAGGTATTCGAGTTTAACCGACAATAAAATGCTAAACAAGTGAGGAGATCTCGTATTAAAAGTGAAGTTAAGGGAAGTAAAAATGTGAGGAAGTTACTCAACCCGAGTAATTTCGAGATATTTTTGGGAGCTCTATAGAACGGGTGGCACTCGACTCTTCCAAATCTGCCTCACCTCCCCCAGAAAGTCAGACCTTCGCCCCCTAGTATTTGAAAGAGAGGGATCTTTGCGGGCCGCACTTAAACAGTTATATGGAAACAAATAAGTTAAATGAAATCATAAATTCAACCGTAGAAAGATGATCAAAGCAATCGACTTTATCATTCTCCAACTTCTGATTCCGTCGGCGCAGAATGTCTGTGGTCTAGCAGAAATCCAGAGTTCAAGAAAACCTTAAGGAATCAGAATAAAAGAAATGGCAGATGTAAACCAAAATATTGTGGTAACACTATTTTGTTGACACGGCTGCTTATATGGGGGATAAAGGAGAGGGTACAGGAAGACATCAATAAGCTAGCTGCTTCTCCTCATTTCTTCTAATATGTTGGAAATCACTTAACTCTATTAATCAATATCACATCTAACAACTCATCTACTTCTGATCCAACTTCACGAAGCGCTTTCTCTGATAAAACCCATTTTTTTGTAATAAAAACGTCATTCTCGCTTCCAATTAATTATGATAGTGACCATTTCAACATATATTTCCTTAGAAGTAAACAGACCATTAGAGACACTGGCGTTGAAAGAGTGGTGGAATTTTCCAATAAAATCGAAAGATTGAAATGCTTCTAGGCCTCTTGGGTAGTCTGCGGGCGGATGCCGAAAGCCATTTCGCGTAGTGAAAGGGATAAGAATGGAGGGAAAAGTGTTTCCTTTGGTCTTGAGTACAAATCGAAGTAATCCTATGGAATAACACCTCCAACTCAGACGAAGGCGATTGATTATATATAAGGCTATTTTCGAGAGAAAAAAAACAACCCTCAGATGCTAATTAAGGTGCGAATATTATGGTCTTTTCGAAGCTATAATTGATTGGTGTCTAAAGCACTGCCTATTCCGTAAAGAACATGTTTGTGAGCGGTGCGGGAGTAAGGCTGAATTTTATTTAACGAGTAGGATGTGGAGATGCTAGTTCAATATGAGGATTCGAAGAAAAAAAACTACCTGGTCGGAATCATTTTTTCATAACACTTAAAACTAAACGTGCTTAAATAACCTATAAATTTGTATCATCATTTTATATGTATTTCTTAAATTGGTGCATTGAAGCATTTTTCACGAGGGTTATGACATCATGGAAGTGGCAAATAATAGATTTATGGAAAATATTATTTTTAAGTGCTACTATCTCGAAAGCTATTGCTTTGCACGCCGAAAAAGATAGCAAAAGACTACTCAGAGAGGCTCTAAGTGGAAACACCTTGGTTTGGTTCCCACGTTAAACTGTAGTTCCAATGTCCTCCTAGGTCAGCTTTATTGTCTCATACTATATTTCTCGCTGTTCTATCACTAACTTTTCTCCGTTCTCTTCCTCTCACTCCCGCCCCAGAGGCCACACCACTGTCAGACCCAGACTCTGGTGGAGAGGACTATAAAGGCCCTCGCCCCCACCCATCTCCTTGCCATGGCACTCAACAAAGTGCTAAGATGTGTTAGGGAGAGAGGGATTGGCTTACCTGTTTCTTTTTATCCCACGTTTCTTTTCATTTTATTTCATCCGCATCGATAAAACTACAATGAATTAGCAATAATCTCACCATCTAGAATTAATGGAACAAACGAAAAATCAAACAAATAGAAGAAACGAAAAAAATAGCGAAAGAAGTGCAAAAAAAAAACAAAAAACAAATAAAAGAACACCAATTTGCAGAACCGAATTGCAAAACAATGCTTTGAATGACACAAAAAAGATAACATCGAGTCTTTATATAAGCTTGTTGACAGATGGAATGAGGTTTTAGGAAGCAATGGACGTATTGTTTAAATATTTCCACAGTCATAAGTTTTTATTCCTTTATAATATATACTCTAAAAATCATACATTAATTTCGTCCCAACCTGATACTCCATGGATTTATATTTTGCAATGCACTCTTTCTGGATCCTTATCTCTAGATTTAAAAGGATTTTGAAAGATAGCGATTCAAAATGGCGAAACCCCTGTGGTGGTTGTTACCACCTGCAGACCTTGTGTTTGCTCTTTCCTTGTATGTGAGATGGTGGTACCAGTAGGTCCACCCCCTTCTCCTAACGAGACCTGAACCTCCAAAATGATGCAGACTACTCGGGGATTCTACGAACGAGAAAGGCGATCGCTGTTGTTGTGAGGCCCAGGGTCCTCGCGGCCGTGGGGAACGGCTTGGCAATGAAGCCTCTCGTGGTAAATGTCACCGCCTCGACGCGGGTGGTCGTCTTTCCAAGCCATAGACGGGCAATGTCTCGGGCTTAGTAATACGGGAGTGACGGAGAGAAGGAGGAGATCAGAAAAATAAACAATTAAAAATACATAAACTAATAGAATAAGGTAAAACATTGATTACAGCACGCAATACAAATTAACATTCGAATTGATATCGGGTTTTATGAAAACAACCGGTCAAAATAAACCTTATGAATAAATATAACTGGATAATATTCCTCTAATCAGGGAATTTAATTGAAGCAAACGTTTTCAAATAATTAAAGATAGAAAAATATAGTTTTAAAATACATATATATTTAAGAATAAATTTATTTTTAAAAACATCCATTAAGAAAAACATTTTCACTCATAAACTAAAGATTTGAATGGTAACTTATTTAAAAATTCGATATTAATTGAGATAGAAGATCAACTAACATTCATAAAGAGAGAGAGAAGGGAAGGGAGGATGGGAGGATAGAGACGGAGAGAGAAAGGATTTTTGAAAAGAAATATTTGTCCTCGCAGACAGATAGTTTTAAATTAGTGCCCTTTAAATGTGAAAATACGAAGAAAAAGTAACACCCCGATATTGCTAATATCATTTATGCTTTTCTCCTAAACCCCCAGGAATAAAGTTTGGTTAATATTTAGAAAACCGTAATCGCTTAGAAAAAATTAATCACTTTTTATATTGTGTCAAACATATTTTTGAAAATCCAAGGCGGTTAAGAAAGGCTGACGTTGCCTCACGAGACTCTTCTCCCTGACCCGAATATACGGGTCTGGTGTCCAGCTCTTCCGTGGCTTGCGACCGTCACTCACACTTCTCAGGAAAGAGCTTCGTTGAATTGAACTCCTTTCGGGGAAGTGTCGTCTAACCAAACCTGTCTTTAATCCTGGAGAGGGTCTTACAGCTTTTTAGGTACGCCATAAGTTTGTGAGATACATCCTAAACTTACGAATAGACCACACTATGACTAACGCTTCAAGCTCTATGGTGGCATACGCCTTTTCGCTATCGGACAGCTTCCTGCTAGCATATCCTACAGGATATCCCACTCCATCGTCATCATATTGGACGAGAGCACAACCTAGGCCTTCTCGGGAGGCATCGGTACGAACACCGAATGTTTTATTAGGATTCGGTAACCTCAAGATAGGGGAAGAGATTAGCTTGTCCCTTGACTGGTGGAAGCAATCTTCCGCGGAAGGGGTCCAATTGACTCGATCGGGGGCCGTTCTCTTAAGCATGTCGTTAAAGGGCGAGGCTATGGCAGCGAAATTCGGCACGAAACGACGATAAAAGGACACGGATCCTAAAAAGGAACGATGCTGTTTCTTCGTTCGGGGGAGCGGCATTTCTGAAACAGCTTTTAACTTGTCGTCCTGGGGAAGCATTTGATTCCTGTCGACCTGGAAGCCAAGGTAATTAAAAGTGTCATAGGCAGGGTGACACTTTGTCGGGCCTACCGTGAACCCGTGTACGCGTAACCGGGATAGCAGCGCGCACAGAGACTGTACGTGTTGATCCCAGGTAGGAGTAGAGATGTACACTTTATCGAAGTAAAACATCACATTCGGTAGGCCATCTAACAACCGCCGCATGATCTAGTTATAGCTTCCGCAAGCAGTTACCAGCCCAAAAGGAAGGCAAGTAAGCTGAAATAACCGCTTTTCAGCAGAGAAAGCGTTAAAGCGTTTTAATTGCTCTGCAAGAGGCATTTGGTGGTAGGCTTTACAGAGGTCGATCTCGGATATGAACTTCGCGTCTTCGAAGGCATGAAGACTTCGGTCGATTAGAGGTATCGGTTCCGCGTCAAATTGTGTAACCGCGTTTAATTTGCGAAAATCGACGCACATCCTAAACGACTTGTCAGGCTTCATAACCTTGACAGTGGAGGACAAATATCGGACGACGAGGGTTCTATTATGCCTTATTTTAATAAGTTCTCTATCTCTGCATCGAAAGTCGATCGTAAGTGGACGGATATGGGGTAAGGCTTGGTCTTTATCGCATCTTGGGTAGTGAGAACAATCTCATGCGTAAATTGGGTTGAGCAACCCAGGAATTCTGAAATGACGCCGGGAAAGCCTTCCAATAAAGCAAGCAATTGAGCCCGCTCATTAGGGGAGAGATTGGGGTTCACGTCCAAGTCGGAGTGAGGCTCCGCTTGATGGGAAGGAAGAAACAGCAGGGGATACTCATCGTCTGCTTCTACGCACATCGTTTGGAGCAGACCCAAGGGTTCAACGGGATAGGCAGCTTCGAGGACGGGTTCTTCGTCAAGGGCGACTATGTTATTAAGGCAAGCCCGGCGGTGGTATTTCTTTAGGAGGTTGATGTGGTAAATCTTATTACCGGAGGGGGTTTCGATTAGGTAATCCACCGGGCCGCGGGGCTCTAAAACGGAGAAAGGTCCTTTCCAGTTGGAGAGGAACTTATTTGCTTCGGAGGGAAGCAAGAGCAGTACGTCGTCCCTTGGTTTGAATGAACGCCCTTTTGATTTTAGGTCGAAGGAGGTGCCGTATTTCTCCAGGTTTACATCGGCGTTCCGGAGAGTGATGTACGCACATTTTTCTAAACGTGTACGGAGGTCTAAAACGTACGCGTAAGAGGATTCAATTTCCTCATCCATTCTAGGATTGGACCACAATTCTTTTAAAATGCTCATTGGTCCTCGGACGTTACGTCCATATAACAGCTCAAAGGAAGCGAACCCAAAGTCCTATTGGGGACTTCGTGACAAGCAAATAACGCTGCGGGGAGGAAGCGATGCTACTCTTGGGGCTGGTCGTGGCACACCTTCTTGAGTACCATTTTGAGGGGGCCGTTTAACTTTTCGCACATCCCGTTAGCGGAAGGGTGCCAGGGCATCGTGAAGAGGGGCTTGATGAGAAGGAGTTTACCCACATACTCCATCAATTCAAAGGTAAATTGACGTCCTCTGCCGGATAAGATCTTCTTCGGGATCCCTACTCGGGAAAAGATTGAGATTAAAGCATCTGCACAAGAAATGCTGTCAATCTTCTTCATGGGGATAGCCTCTGGAAAATGGGTGTCGCAATCGACAAGTGTTAAAATATAGGAGTGTCCCTCGCTCGACGGGGGACGAATGGGGCCTATTTGGTCGAATGAGACCCGTGCGAAGGGCTAGGCCACTCTCGGAGTCTTTTGAAGGGGGGCGGGGGCTACACGCCCTTTGGAGGTGACCTTCTGGCAAAGGTCACAGGACTTGCAGAAGTCGATAATTTCTTCGGCCGGTCCTGGCCAAAAGAAATATTTAAAAACTCGCTGTGCCGTTTTGTTATGACCGAAATGTCAGGCCATTAAGCCATCATGAGCCATCTTTAGAACGGGTTCAATATACGTTCTCGGCACACACAACGCGTTGGTCGGGGGGGCTCTCCGGTTCAACAGAAGAACGATATAATAACTCATCCTTCACGGTGTATTCGATCTTGCGGTTGCCTTGCACCGTTTCAGTCTCCTTCTTCCTTGTTTTTTCCCACAGGGGTTGCAATGTGGGGCATTTCTTCTGTGCCTCAGAAAATTGGACATTGGTGGCGATGTCGATGTCTGGGGACTATAGGGGTACCGGAAGCGATACATCCTTCTCGGCCTGTCCCTGGTAACGACCGGCTGAGAAATTGGATTTCGGGAGAGCTGTGCACTCAGTCCGATAAGGACAGAGCAGAATTTTATCGGGGCTGCGACTACGTCAGTCCATCTGGTGAAGTACTGGCACTGTATATGGCACCGTACCACTGGGAATCTGGTGGCACGACCTAAAAGGACATGCACCAACGCGAACCTGTTATGCTGGGGACTTACAGGGGGTAGTAGTTTGTTGGTAACTACTATACAGGTGCAACCTGTATCTCTAACCAAGGTTGACACTCGGCAACCATTTACTGCGCCATTTTCAAACTGGAGCCCACCGGGGGAACTCTTGTTGAACAGGAAATTTACCTGTTGATCTGGGGGAGAGGGAGAAGGGGCCGCTGGCGATGCGGCTAGTGGATTAGGCGAGAGGGCAGCAGAGACTTGCTGGACCTGGTGACTCGACGAGGTCCTCAGTTGAGAATTTTGGGGGCAATTGTAACTTAAGTGCCCATGGGTGCCACACGTGAAACATACAATTGGTCTACGGGGGTAGTTGCTAGGCGTGTAGGGGAATAACGGGGGTTTCACGTCCTTTTGTTTTCTTGGCGGGTGAGGCCTGTAATTCCACACACTCCTTGAAAGTGGACGCTCTTCTGCCCGCTATGAAGTCCCTTAGTTTGCGAGGGAGGGTCGATATCAGTTGATCCCCTAGAATGAAGGTCAACTAGCGACTCATAATCATTTGATACTTGGGCGGAATCCAGCCAGAATTGGCAATTACGCCGAAGCGTGAATCCAAATTGCCTGTAGCTTTGGCCTGGCTGTATTCGCGCGGAGGGGAATCTAACCCTATAAAATTCTGGATTCATGTTAATAGCGGAAAGAAGTTCTGCCTTTAGGGTTGAATAATCAAGGATGGCCTGCCTCTGAAGGGAGCGAAATGAATATGTCGCGAAGACAAGAATTCCCAGAGTGGAAGTAACCGGGCGACACCATCTGATTCTAAGTCCCGATTGTTGACTTCAAAGATCTTCTCGAAGTGCGTTAAATAATAACAAAACTCTTTTCCATCTTTGTATGCGGGGAGTTTTAGTGATCTCGACTTGGTCACGGTTTATCTCTCTCATGAAGCCTAATTCTTTCATTTTCTTCTGCTTCTCTCTGTGCTTTTCTTGCTTCCTCTTATCTCTGTGCTTTTCTTTCTTCGTTTTATCTCTGTGATTTTCTTTCCGCACGTTCGTTACGTTCCTCTTCCTGGACGTAAGCGATTAAATCTTTCCCAGATAAGCCTAGGATCTGCCCTTGTTTATGAAAGCGATCGAATGAAGACATCCCGAATATGCTACTTCCGTCCTTTGCACACGAAAAAGCTACCAGAGCTATTGAAGCTTTACCCCAAAACAAATATAAATTCTACTAACGACGAAATTATTAAAATTCTTAGTAAAAATCGGGCAAACTCACATAAAAAATAACTAACTAACTAACGGGCGAATTTGACTCACGACACACCACACAAGAATGGGCTTAAAAATTGTTTGTTACCCGTTAATCAAAAGAAATTTGTCCTAATATATTGGTGTTCAGATATTCTTGGTAATGCAGTTGCTATCAATTGAACTTAGTGCTTCAAAATCAGGTGGGGAAGACCCAAAACCTTGCACCAAATTATATATATATATATATATATATATATATATATATATATATATATATATATATATATGTCGAAGTATGGCCAAGTGCACGGGAATATGCACACACAGGCTCTAAGGTACGCCAAGCAAGGCGACAACTGTTATTGTTCTAAGAGTACGATTTGAATAGATAGCGGCAGCTGCGTGACCAAGGAATATACCAAACATTACAACAAAAATATATTTTAATACACACTAAATAAAAGGCACAACAATAAATATGGATATATACGAGTGTATATATATATATATATATATATATATATATATATATATATATATATATATATATATATATATATATATATATATATATGGCTACATGAATAAGACAGAATTAGGTTCAGAATACTAATTAGATAACCTGGGTTATAATGGAGATTTAGGGTAATGAGTGATTTAGTTCCTTTGAACCTCGAGAGTAAAGCGGGGCAAACTTGGGGGAGGTCTTGGTGACCTTGATTACTCATGGTGGGTAGCCCCAAACCATCAGCGGGTGGGACTACTTTCTCGGACTTGTGTTTTGCGAGATGTGGGCCTCTTGGCCTCAAGAGGTTACCGGACGAACTTTGAAGGGCGGAGGGGGGGGGGGGTGACTTCTCCAACCTGGAGTTGAGCGAGCTATCGGGCCTCTTTTACTCAAGAGGTCATCAGAAGATCTTTGGAGGACGGCTTCTCCAATCCTTGATCCGAAGGCGGTTGAGAAAGGCTGACGTTGCCTCACGAGACTCTTCTCCTTGGCCCGAAGATACGGGTGTGATGTCCAGCTCTTCCGTGGCTTGCGACCGTCACTCACACTTCTCGGGAGAGAGCTCGTTGAATTGAACTATTACTCACGGGGAAGTGCTGTCTAACCCAATCTGTCTGTAATCCCGGAGAGGGTGCATAATATATACCCTGAGTTCTCTAAAACAGGGAGAGAGATAGGCCTTCTCAAACCCTCGTTATCGGGCGTGACAAACCGGGCGTCTCCTTGCGGGGAAGTGTCAACGACAGGGATCAGCGGGCCAGACGGGCGACCAGCGGCTGAAGCCATAAAAGCTGTTCACGGCGAACCTACAAATTAATCTCCTGAACGGAAGGGGGTTAAGATTGAGACGGCGCGTAGGTACCCTTCAATTTCAGCGTCATGCCTCGGTGTGAATATTTTTGCGATGACCTGGCGGCAAGTCCAAAAAGGGTGAAGTCGGAGGGGAGGGGGAGTAACGGCTCGCTTTCTCTCCTGAAGTAATATCTTAGGAGGTGGGGAAATAATATTATTCTAAGGGATACCTCTACAATAGAAGTTTTTGAGCAGTCGATGTTGCTAGTAATTTAATAATAGTTTGAATTTCAATATTTTTATCTTCTCTAATTCTAATGATGTCAGAGTGAAGAAGTATTTATGCAAAGATTGGTACACTGACATCACGTAGTCTACATAACTTCAACCGAGCTAACTATCTTCGTGACCTTTTTTCGCATCTGATTCTGTTTTGGATTGCGCAGCTCTACGTTGACTTGTAGTGGATGTGAACTATATTTCGAAGATTTCGTGAAAGAGGTTCATAGTGTCTGTAACCACCATTGGATTGTTTTGAAACTATGTGATTCGCAACTCTTTCATCTGCTCTTTATTTTGTGGAGTCATAAGGAGAAAGTGTTCGACAAATTTTGGCAAATGGGGTTATAGTATAAAATAATCAGATTAGAAATTAATATTTATTTTGAGCGGATACCTTTTGAGCACTTAATGAAAAAAATACGCCTAAATAAAACATGAAAACTATCAAGGAAACACATTTAGGTTAGAAAAATGATTACCGCAGGGAGGTTGTTCGAGTCCTATATTATATTCCATATATACGGCGGACATCCCCCCCACCTATAAACGAGGGAAGCCTTAATATACAAAACCAAACCACTCGACACACTTAATCGATTGATCCTACCGAAATGGACCTATGCAAGTAAGAATGACAGCAACTGAAATAGAAAAACGATCTTGGAGGAGAGATAGAGTGAGATTGCCAGTCCCTTCCCCTCCCCGCTCCGGTCATCCTGAGATGACCGGAGGGGGGGGGGAATGGAACCCGGACCCCCAGGCCTCCCATCTCGCCGCCAATGCCCTGTATAAAGGACAACCGGAGAAGAGAGGGAGACCAGGAGATAGAGAGGGAGTGGAAGAGTAGAGGATAGAGATAGCAAAGTTTGAAATAGCGTAGTAGATATGATAGGTGACCTAGTCGGTCGCTGGACCTACAACTTTACGTGAGTTCCGAACCACGGTATCTATTATATCCTTTTACTATTCAATCTTTCTATAGTGCCCTTTTCCCACTTATACTGTGTTAATCCCTTTAGGTGTGAATGATAGAAGAAAAGTGTAGGGAGAAGTATAAGGAAGTAGTAAGGTGCAATTGAATGCTAAGGTGCATGGAGGTCATGCTAGTCTCTTTCATTTTAGAATTTCTTAGTTTTGAAATACGGTATATTAAGTTAGTAGGTGCCTGAGCTTCAGGCTTATCCTTATTGGTTGTTTTGTGATCTGTTGTGGTATTGTTTTGTTATTAGGCGTTCAAACCGTTTTAATTGTTCTTTATGTTTTTCTACTGGTAAAGTTTTCTCCTGACTATTTTCCTTTGTTTTACTTTAAACTTTTTCTAATTCTTATAGATTAATCTATTTGTTACTTACTCTCTCTTTAACTTTCCAAGTTAACCCGTGAAAATTCCACCCTCTTCTTAGTCAAACCCTGTTGTATAAGTGGGAAAGAGGTTAAGGGACTTGAGCCTGTAGAGTAGACTCATCCCCCTTCTTTCTTTTTCAACTCGTTCTTCAGCGTGCTTGGAGTATCCTGGCCTGGTAATCGTCAGTCCTAGTATTTTAGCTTCATTAATGTAGTCGTATCTCTCTCCTTCAACGAGTGTGTCTCTGAGTTTCCTCTTGTAAATTGGCACTATTTTGAACTTGTTTCTATTAGTGCTTGTTTCCCATCGTCTTTCGTAAACATTAATCCTCCTTATTTCCTCTGCTGTTAATCTAGCCTGCATTTCGGGGTTCCTGTATGGGTAGACGACGATTTGTGTGACGTCGTCTGCGAATTGTATGTTGGGACATCCATACGTAAATGGTGGAGGAATGTCTGAGGTATACACTGAGTATAGTGATGTACTCAGGCATCCTCCATGCGGTACACCCGCTTCTATTTAAATTCTTCTCCTCGATGGTTCCCTATTTTGATGAATGCACGTCGATCCGTCACGTAGTTGCAGATTATTCTTTCGATTAGGTCGTTCATACGTAGATGTAGTATTTTGTATTGCATTCGTTTAATCCAAACTCTGTCGAATGCTTTTGAAACGTCCCTGCAGACGAAATCAACGCTAGCCTTTTCTTTTTTATCTTTGGCATTTTTTTCGGTAATGACCGTGAGAGACATTTCTGTGCTCCCATTTATTTATAAATCTAAATTGAAATTTGTTCAGTAGGTTGTTTTCTTTCAGGTGCTCAATTAGTCGATTATCTATTATTTTCTCAAACACCATCCCGATGAAGTCGAGTAGAGAGATTGGTTTGTAATTCTCAACTCGTGTTGGCGGTTTTCCTGTTTTGGGGATGAAGATCATCTTTGCGACCTTTAGTTCATTCGGGAGGTAACCAGTGTTCAGGTTAGAGTTTAATACAGAAGTAATTCCTTGCAGTATATTTCTAGTGCTTCTTATTAAGTTCTGATCTTCCTGGTGCTTTCTGTTTAAATTACGAAATAGTATTTTTGACTTCTTGCACTGTAATTTTTGCATCGTTGCCGTCAAAAGTGTCTTTCTTTGACTCTACAGTTGGGTGAAGGTGGGTTTTATCTGTTTCCTCATTGAGTGCTGCTATGATGTTGCATTCAAAGTCGATGTCGGGTCGGTCCATCCCATCTTGATAACTAGTGTGCCCCACTATTGTGGGGCTCGTAGTAGTTAACTCTGGAAGAAAGATATTACCTTGTTCCACAGATGGAAAAGCCCTCTATATATCTTACTACTATCTCTCCTATCTCCCAATTATCGCACTCTCCTTGGTCACCCTACCTAGCTGATCCTAGTCCTATCAGCAGTTTGCAGTTCGGGCTCGTGGCCGAGAATTGACCCCTCTTTTTTGGCCCCCTAACGGGGTGTCGTGCAGGGGTTTACTACACCCTAGTACCAACTGCTTCTCATACTTTGCCGGAGACCAAGTTAAGTAGCGTTAGTTAGAAATAAATAGAAGTAAAAAGATGGTTAAAATAGGTCTAGTAGTAAGAGGAAAAGCAGTCACCATCTGGAGAAGCTACATCGCTCAAAAGGAGCAGGATGAATCTCAAATCAACCCTGTGAGCGCATATATTTTTTCTGGTAGAACTTCTTCGGAGCTTATGGAGAGTATTCGTCTGAAAGGAATCAGTAAAGCAAAGTTGTGTGAAATAAATCACGTTTTCCCACTTTTTCTTTGCTTTGCCTCCTTTGCCAGAAAACTTTACCAGAGTGTAAGCGCAGGAAAAGAGTCAGATGATCTGAGTCGTCAAATGAAATTGAATCTATAAACAGCTAGGGAAAGAATGGAAGATTAAGACAAACATAAACAAATTTAAAATATTACCAGTATATAGGAAATAAAAACAACAGAAGATATCTACATATAAAGTAAATAATATAGATATAGCAACGAATGCAAAGTACTAGGCCTAACTATCTCAAAAATAGGTTACAAGAATCACGTAACTGACAGAGTTAACAAAGGAAAATAGGACTCAAACTACCATTGAGATTAAGAAATCTGAACCTAAAAACCAAAAGGGATCAAGTAAACATAATCCCTCCTAAGAAAAAAAGGAGGGATTAACTTTACTTGGTAAAATGGGAGGTAACAACAAGGAGTAACAACAAGGAAAGAAGGTACCTTAGAAGACCTTACGGTCCATTCAATGAGGGTACCTTTGGACTAGCAGTCGAGCGGGCACATCTCTGCTCAAATTCTTTACGTCCTTTCACGGCCATTTTTCAAGACCCTGTCTAGTCTTGACTTGAGCTGGTCAACAGATTCACTGTTGACAACTTCCACTGGAAGTGCGTTCCAACTACCGCAGATACTGTACGTGAAATATTTTCCACATAGATCGCGGTTGTAACGCTTCAGTTCAAGTTTAAAGCCGTGATTTCTTGTTCTGCTCTCAACAAGTGTGAAAATATCGCTTAGTCAACATTGTCGAACCCTCTAAGTACTTTGAAAACTTCGATGAGCTGACCACGCAGTCTACGGGTTTCCAACGAGAACAGGTATACGAGGTTATGACATTGTCCTTTTAAAGCTCCTGGAATAAGCATAAACTAAGAATTTATGTGGCTTGAAAGACATGAATACAATGTTTTCAATGATTTTGGCGATACGATTGCCAGCCAAAACCGTTTTAATTAAGTCATTAAAATTTAATTTCTAGAGTTCTGCAAAGTTTACAATTTTCAATTGTTTTAAAATAAACTTTCTAACAAAAATGTTCCTAAATGAATTTTTAAGTTATTTTTTTTTATTTTATCCTTGGGAGGGATTAGCTTTAGTACTGTAACATTGGGAGGGATGATCTTTACTTGGTAAAATGGGAGGGACTATCTTTACTTGATCCAACAAAAGAAAAATATACCGAGCAATTATTCATTTGGCTTTAGAGTTCCCTACGGTGGCAATGCGCACTATCTCTAAAACAAGCCTACAACATATTCAAAGGATACAAAGCAAAGCAGTCTACATAATATCGATTACTATAGGGGCAAAGCGAAAATATTAACGTGATTTACACAGAGAGGCAAAACTTACTACTATCGATAAAATAATAGAAAAAAGAGCAAAAAAACTAATAAGAAAGACCCAAGAGTCGATGGGAGAACTCCCCAACCAACTAGATTACCTAGAAAGGTCAAGAGACCATCGCCTATTTCCCAGTAACTTGAAATAATGAAAAGTAAGATTGGAGAATTATACACGAAAGTGGAAATTCCACACCAATAAGATGACCAAAAGTTGATAAAAACAGGAATAAAAGAGGTAAATTAGATCTTTATTTTTTCTTAATTAGAAAGAAAATATAAAGATACGAAAGAAAAATATGTACCCGAAAGAGAATGCGTAACAGTAGCAATTTATTAAAGCTAAAAACGGTCTGAACGCCATGACAATTAGACAAAAGAACAACATGAAACTTCTAAGAATTCTTAAAAACAACTGTATTAGCAAATTCCTACTCACACCAATTTTAACTTACTTACTCAAACTGCTAAAGATTAGCCTGACCTTCAGGCAACCATGCAACCCTATGCAAACCTTTGACTTCCTTCAATTTCAAACTAAGAACTTTCACTCTCTATCAAAACACACAGTTACCGGACATACAACTTACACAAGGGACAGGGAACCAAATATAATAATAAATAGAGTAAGATAAGAAAATGTCACCCCGTGGTTCGGATCCCACGTTAAGCTTTAGGGCCAATGACTGCCTTGGTCACCTATATTATCTCAGACTATATTTCTTGCTGTTCTATCCTTAACTTTTCTTCTTCTTCCTCGCTCTCTCTCTCTCTCTCTCTCTCTCTCTCTCTCTCTCTCTCTCTCTCTCTCTCTCTCTCTCTCTCTCTCCCGCTCCTGCTCCCGAGGTCCCCGCACTCCGAGTCCCATACTCGTGTGGAAAAGGGGGAGGGGCAGAAGACAACGGGACTGTATCGGGCCCTCGCCCCTCTCCTTGCCCTGGAACACAACAGAATGCCAGAGTGGGGCTGGGGCATCGATCGATCTATTTATTTTATCACATTTTCCTTTTCATTTCATCAATAAGAAACAATGATATAGTAGCAATAAGCTCACCACCTAGACTTAACGGAATAAACAAAAGCTCAAAGAGCTAAAAGAAAGGAACAAAAACCAATGACAGAAGGGCAAAAAGAATAAAAGAAAATCAATTTAGAGAATCCAATTGCCAAAAAACGCTTCGCATCACATCATAAAGTAACATCGAGTGTTTATCGAAGTTTGTTGGAAAATGGAACGAGGTTTTAGGAAGCAATGGAGATGTCTATGATTAAATATTTCCACCCATATTTTGTCATTATTAATAAATACCCTAAAATCGGACATTACTTTCGTTGCAACCTGAAAATATAGGGATTTATATTTTGCAATGTACAGTTTCTGAAAGAGAGCGAATCTAAATGGCGAGAGCCTTAGGGTGGTTTTTACTACCCGAAGACTTTGTGTTTGCTCTTTCTTTGTGTGAGATGGTGAGGCCAGTAGGCCCACCATCTGATTCTAACGAGGCCTGAACCTCAAGAATGATTCAGAACCATTGACGGATCTCAGAACGAGAAAGGCGATCGCTGTTGTTGTAAGGCCCAGGATCATCGAGGCCGGCTTCGCAATGAAGCCTCTCGTGGTAAATGCCTCCACGCGGGTGGTCGTCGGTCTGTGTCATAGACTGGCAGCCTCCCGGACATTGTCTTATGCAATTGCTACCTCCATTTCTTTCGTATCTTATACTTATACTCAGAAGAGACGGTAATAGCGAATACTATTAGTCCGAAACTTTCTATACTTATACTCTGGGCAGAAAATAATAGCCATTAGTCTTACTCCAAAATTCCATTGCTTCTACTCGGGGCAGACCAGAGTAGTTAATGGATTCGAAAAGCAATTCTATATAAAAGCTTTGTTAGATCTCGTACTAAGCCGTTTTAAAATGCGCATAACCGGAAGACGTCACGTCAAATTTAAGAGTTTGGGTCCAAAAGGGGCCTGCATTGCCCCTCTTGCCTCAGCTTTCCACCTTCGGAATGACATCTTAATATGGCACGAAATGAGCGTGCGAGACCATACTAAAAGTTGCCATTTAGATTGGGCGATCTTTTATTTGCATAAAATCAAAATAAATAACGAAAACGGTCTAATATAATTTTGAAATGACTGTAATTCAGAAATTATATTTTCCTACAGGTATATTTTCCCCTCGCCAGTTGTGACGGGTTTAAGGATTCTCCTTTACTTCTTTTCTTTAGTTTCTTCCAAGCGACCCCCCACTTAAGAAGTGTCCCCATTTGTTTTCTCATGGGCCTGCCAATAACAGGTTGAGGCAAAGGAAGCGCCACCTTGGTTGCTGAGGCGAATCACCCCAACTCCCTTAGAAACGGTCAGAGATGGCGTCGTCTCCTGGGTTTTACCAAAACACCTCGTCGATCCGAGGTTTGCGGCGTCATTGGGAGCCGGCATGCCCCCTTTCAGAGAGGTTCATGACGGGCCATAAGCCCTTTGATTTCCCAATAAGAATAACTGACACCTTAGGGAGGATACCTAGTTGGAGACCCCTCGTCAGGTAGAGGTGGTTCCGTAGGTGACCCCGCGGCAGATGGCAGGATCTTCCATGTGTGCGATCCTGGGTTCGGCGCCAGACACCGAACCTCAGCCTGGCCCATTGCAAACTCCTCATCAGGCGACACGAGCCCTCGAGGATTCATAAGGATAGGAAGGACCTTCTCCCCCGACTGGTGCTCCATTGACAGCCAAGTTCTTCCCCATTGCGAAGAAGTATGTTGCTGAGGCCGGTCCATCATGCCTTGGGATCCATTTCGGGGATGGAGTGAATGAGGTTCACTCTTCGCCCTTCTATCCAAGAATGAAATAGAGTAAGAATAAAAAATCTAACAAGAATAGGGGTTCATCTCCCTTCAATTGAACTCTGGGGACTGAAGGATCCGCTACAAATGCGAAAAGCCACAGACCGGTGCATCTGGACCCGAGGCACCACCGGGAAGGGAGGTCTAGACAAAGACCAAATTCACAAGCTCGTTGAGTGGAGCCTCAATTACGTCAGGGCCCCTCATTTAAAGACTACCTGCCATTTTCGAGCCTGCTACCTTCATGCGCTCTCTAGTTATTTGGTTCACAGATGGTATCATGTTGTCAAAATGCCACATGCTCCATGAGAGGAGAACATTAGCTAGTTTTTCTGGTAGAGAGCTAAAGATGATGCGTTTCTCGGACGGAAGCCTTCTGTCTAATGCGTCGAACCCTTCCGAGGTGGTCATAATTAGTGCCTTTGGACATTCAATGGATCGCCGGTGAGAGTGACAACCCACTCTACCATGAATTTCGTGAAAAGAGTGGTTTAAGCGAGGAAATTCATGGATTACTCCTTACAAGATGGCTGATCCACAAGCGGTTAAGGTCTAGCGTATGATGAGAAAACAAGGGTGGCTGCCAAGAGACCCAACCATACACCCTTTGTCACATTCGATGGTAATAGGCCCCATGTGTCATTGGGTGCCGTTTGGTAATATTGGGCCCTGATAGGGATCCTGAGCTACCACACTAATCACAGCCGTCCCTTGCGAGTTGTCTCCAATTAGTACTAACTGCGTCTCTCCATTCTTCAGCCACTCCGCCTCCCAATGTTAAAGATGTTCCCGAATCTCCGTATCTTCTCAACCTATACACTAGTCTCATGTGAGGGACCTTATCAAAAACTTGACTAAAATTTATGTAAATTATTTCTATGTAATTTCCTTCATCCAAATCCTCTGTGACATAATCGAGAAATTCAAGGAGATTTTTTATGCAGGTTTTACCTAACCACAATCCAATTCGACTATGACCCAACAAACTACTATCTGCTAAAAGTCTACTATTACTTCTTAACTGAATTCTCAAGTAATTTACATACTATAGGATAATACTTTCGTTCATTTTGAAGTAAAACAACAATACCATTCAAAGAGATCGGAACACTTGAATTTTAATTCCATCTTCCATAACTCTTGGCAAAGAAATTCCACTGTTAGCATAAAATGGAGAAGTTTAGCTACAAGTCTAAACTACGTATGGTTAAATTTTAAGCAAATTTGTATGAATAAAACGAAAGTTATCAAACACATATAAGCATATTACAAGAAAAAGTGAAGTGTACAAAATGATCCATATGTCCATTTTACTTGCTCAATGTAGCATGCAAGTCAAGCCTTGTTCATCAGACTAATCAATGACTTGACCGCCGCTGTGTGAGCATGAAGATTGTCTTCATGCCGTGGACGTGACACAGGCTGCTTGGTAAGATTGATGATCAAATCACACAAATCTCTAGCGAAACTGCTCCAACCGTCCTGAAACGGTTCTTCTTCACAATTTGGATTAGAGGTAGATTTTTCCTTTACCTACGGTTTAATTTCACAGCCTTACATGAAGCTGTTTTGTCATAGGTTGAAAGAATATAATAAACTACATACATATTTAGAGCGTCTGACAGTCTCTGTAATAGCTCCAATTGAAAGAGCATCGTGGCAACACAGCTTCAGGAACATTTCGGACATAGAGAGGGTCGTGACAATATTCTTGATCATGTTACCTGGACGACATCTGGCAAGAAAATGATCTGAAATGCATAGAATTGAAATGAAGTTAGTTACTATACAAAATAATCTAGGTTTTCTCTATAATGAACCTATGTATTACACTACTTTAGATACTTCACTTTTAGTAGTAAATTTAGTCTCCGCCGATACGTACATAGTTTATACCTTTATGTTATTGTACACCAATTTTGGAAACGTTTGATTTTTTCTTTCAAAGGTTACGGAAGGTATGATAGATAAACAACCCTTCAGGTATTTTTGGACTATACTGTACATTAGCGTGTCTTCAGTTATCTATTGCTTTTCCAGTTCCAAGAATTCTAAACTATTAGTTCCTCAAGACCAATGGAAACCCTTTTCCTCCCCCTCCCCTTAACCCTTTAATTGCGCGAAATGCCTTTCACCAATTCTATAGGAAGCTGTGTCAATAAAATAGTCTTACCACATCATTTTGGCTTATGTGTACCTCTTCTTTTATTTTGATTCCTTAAAGCTTTTCTTGAAGTCTGGATTTCTGCTAGACTACGGATATTCTGTGCAGACGGACTCAGGAAATGGACAGGGATAAAGTCAATTGCTCTAATCTCTTCTACCGGTAGGATTTATAACTAAAATTGACTTATATGTATCCCAAATTTGCATATATCTCTTTAAGCGGGGCTTCAAAAGCTTTACATACTCGTAAGCTTCAATGTGGCCAATTACCCTAAATTATTGCCAATCCCTGAACTAAGGTGTTGATCCTACCTTAAATAACCTCTTATTAAGTTCGTTTTTTTTGCTGTATTTAATTACTAACTAAAGTAGTAGTTTGCCCAGGAACTAACTTCATGAAAACACTACTTTGTATGGTATACAAACGAAGAACGCCAATTAGATAATAACGGCATTGAGGGAAAGCGCCATTTTGAGTGGGTTTAAGTGAAAGCAGCCAAAAACCCTTGTCAACAGATAACACCAGGGAACAGACATTTTGTTACAGAGCAGAAAATCGGTGATTTTAGATGACATTTAGGCGCTGATTACAAATATGTCTTTAGAATTTGCATATCACATCTAGTTTTTGTGTAATTTGAATTTTCCTTTTTAAGCTATTTCACACTTTTGCTCAATATTGTACCAATATGCAATTTTTAATATATTTAATATTAATAAATAATATATATTTAATATATATTAAAATTTTTAATATATGGGGGGGGGGCGTTGGTAGGTTTAGATGGTTTGTATGATGAAAGGATCTGGATGATGGGATCCAGGTATAATTATATTCCACTTCGTTTTGTGATACTTTTTGCTATTGCGTTCCCCATAAGATTGCTGCGAAACGTTGATCATTAAATCGGATTTGGGTGATACGATGACGTTCCAAGAAATTATTACCCGACTCCAAAAGGTAATGATGAATATTTTTGGCTGAGCGATGAGCAGAAATTCTGATATGATTTTGCCTTCGAGCAAAATGGTGATGAAAACAAGAAGACTGCAGTTCTATTTATTTAGTGGCTTTGGGTAGCAAATAGAGGAGAAGTTCGAATTAGATTGATTATCGATTTCACGGGCTTATCTTTGATGATGCTTAAATACAACTCTCTTAATGTTCGTGCTTTGGTACGATGAATGAATAAGACTCGTCTTGATGTAAGATCAGTTGCGTAAATGTTATCTCCTAATGCAGAGTAAAATGACCTGATTAGTATGATCCGAGCGATATGTGAAACTGCTCCTCGAAATGATTTCTCTCGAATGAATTGTCTCGAATGAATGATCTCTCTCCTCCTCGATTTTTCTCGTTTTATACTTGGACACATTTACAAACACACACACACACACACACATATATATATATATATATATATATATATATATATATATATATATATATATATATATATATATATATATATACAATACTTTTGAAAACCTTTTCTGTCGTGAGAAATTATACTGAAGGGGTGAAATTTGGTCAAACGCTTGGTTTTCGTCTTCATAACAAAATAGAAATATAATATTGTGGTTGTAATTTGATGCTTACCGAATGTCGTTACGATCGAGTTGCCTCATTTTAAGGTTCCCTTTTGTAACCACAGAATAATTAGTCTCATTCCCAGTTTACTTTTTCACCGCGATTTTGGTCTTTTCGTGAAATAAAAAATGGGAACGGTTCTTAAATATCCTATTAAATCTTACAATGTTTCATTTGAGTTTCCTTTTGTTTCGT
Organism: Ceratothoa steindachneri; assembly: GCA_963969495.1. Lineage (NCBI taxonomy): Eukaryota > Metazoa > Arthropoda > Malacostraca > Isopoda > Cymothoidae > Ceratothoa > Ceratothoa steindachneri. Next base: position 96,554,051 of record OZ018333.1, on the reverse strand, counting down.
TTCACAGACATAAATTTATTTACATTGGTTGAGTGTACACATTACTACTACATGGGTTTGTATGTGTACAGTATGTGTGCACCACCAATATATATATATATATATATATATATATATATATATATATATATATATATATATATATATATATATATGAAAAGTAGACTATATTGAAGCTCAAATATCATTTAATTCTAATTACTGGGTTTTATTCAGATTTTTTTTAGATTTTCAGATTAATATATACTTATTTGTGATAACTTTTCAGCTACTGATAACTGGTAATGAAGATAACACGTTTCTAAAAGTTTTTCTCTGATAAGAACCTTATGATAAGGATCTCACATTCTGTATCGTTTGCTTGCTCAAGTTAGTATTGGAAATCTTGTCATGGCTTCAAGTTCTAGGCGTGGATGTGTAAACAGCCCCAACATATTTTGTTATGTTTGTGGGCAATCCCCACCGGTGGCACAACGGAGAAAAATAGAAACAGGATTAATGATGAAGCAAGCCTACATATACTATTTTGGATGTAAAGTATGGGACCAGTATAAAGATTGGGCCCCTCATATTTGCTGCACGCAGTGTAACGCAATGTTGACAGATTGATTAAATGGGAAGAGGAAGGCAATGCCATTTGCTGTTCCCATGATATGGTGTGAGCCCTCAAATCACTTTGATGATTTTTTTTTTCTGCCTAACAAATGTGGCTGGATTTTCAAAGAAAAACAAATCTAAAATTGTTTATCCAAATTGCCCATCAGCGTTGAAACCGGCACCACATGATGATATCTACTCCAGTACCGAAGCCACCTACTACAATAAGTGAATATTTTAGTTCAGATGATGATTCTACATTGGTTTCTGGAGAAATTGAAGAAGATCAAACATATGTTCCAATTGATCAAGATACAGAACCAAATTTACTTTGCCAACAAAGTTTAAACGACTTGGTACGAGATTTAGATCTGAGTAAAGAAAAGACTGAGTTACTTGCCTCCAGATTACAAGAAAGAAATCTTCTCTTTCCAGATGTCAGGGTATCTTTCTTTCGAGATCGTCACCAGAAGTTATCAAAATTTTATTCACAAGAAAATACTGTGTTACTGCAACAATATTAATGGCTTGATGCAGGAAATCGACTGTGACTATGATCCTAATGAGTATACTTTTCATTGACTCTAGTAAGGTAAATCTTAAATCTGTTCTGCTGCACAATGGGAATGCAAAAGCTGCAATTCCTGTAGCCCACGCTACAGGTCTTCAAGAAACATATTCAACAATGCAACTATTGTTGAAATTTATTGAGTACAAAGAGCATAACTGGAGCATCTGTTGTGAATTGAAAGTTGTATCACTTCTTCTTGGGTAACAGTTGAGATACACAAACTACACGTGCTTTTTATGTCTATGGGATAGCAGAGATGATAAAAATCACTATAAAAAGCGAGAATGACCAGCCAGAGAAGAACACATTGTTGGCAAACATAATGTTAAGCATGATGCTCTAGTAGGTCCCCCCAAATGTTCATCTTCCACCTCTTCACATTAAATTGGGGTTAATGAAAAATTTTGTAAAGGGCATGGATCAAAGAAATGAAGGCTTTCAATATTTGAAAAACAAATTCGAAGGATCATTAACTGATGCAAAAATAGAAGCTGAGGTTTCACTGGACCACAAATTCGCAGAGTTGTTTCTGATGATTCCTTCACTTTGTGTCTCAATGAAAAGGAACGCAAAGCATAGACATCCTTTATGGAAGTCACTGAAAACTTTCTCGGCAATTTTAAATCTCCAAATTACCGAGAAATACTAAACAATATGCTGTAAGCCTATGAAAAGATGGGATGTAGAATGTCACTTAAAAGCATTTTCTGCATTCTCATCTTGATTTTTTTCGTGAAAATCTGTGAGCGGTTAGTGATAAACATGGTGAACATTTTCATCAACAAATATTGGTCATGGAGACGAGGTACCAAGGAAAATTTAATCCAAATATGATGGGAAATTATTGCTGGTCTTTTTGCTTAAAAAAATTAAAAAATACAAAATAAAAAAAGATTATTTTTTTTATTTATTAATCAGAACAAATAGGGAAAGGGGAGGGGGGTCATTACACAAAATCTAGACGTGATAGAGAATTTTGGTTTTCAAATTCGGATTCAGCACCCTCGAACTAATTAGAAACACTTATTTACATGCCTGTAACAAACAAAAAGTCATTTCTTAGTCATTCCCCTGACTCGCTGAGAGCAGGTATGAATTTGTTCCTCTCCTTATCTGTATATGTACTTGCAATTATTAATAATTTTAATTTTATAGGTTTACTATCTAAATTATTTTGCTTTTGATTTGCATCTAGTTTATGTTAACATTTGTTCGCCTAACAAATTGTGTTTATCCCTTTAGCCTGATGATGGATTGGGTAATCCGAAACGTTGCTTGGAATAAATAAGAATGTCACTGATGGTCGTATCTCCTTCCTACTGCAATTATATATATATATATATATATATATATATATATATATATATATATATATATATATATATATATATATATATATATATATATATATATATATATATATATATATAAACGAGAAATATAGGTATGTAAATAAGGACAATTCTGACAGAATATAGATTAATTGGCAACTCGTTAATCAGCTTTTAAATGGGATACTATGAATCAGTTATACAAAGGGAATATTTATATGTCGGAAAGTGGGTGGATTAACGGGAGATACAAGCAAGGGTCGTTTTACCTTAATGAGGTCAGCTAGAGGAAGGGGAATCCTTCAGCGAATCGGCGCGGGAAAATAAAGGAGGACAATTGACGTGACTTTCGGCCGAATATCCTGATGGTGAAGAGGATGAGAGGGAGGGGGCACAGAAGACAAGTTCACGATTCTAGAGGGGGGGGGGTCAAGTGAAACGAGAGGAATCTCGGCCAATCCTTCAGGGACGAAAACGATTCGAGGCTTGCTCTGAACAGAGTAAGGTTTCACAAAAGTGATGGAACTGCCTGGTGAGATCCAACCTCGATGGTATAAGCAAATACCAGGGAATTGGGGAAACAGATACAAGATCTGAACCGAAGGCGACGGGTTCTCAAACTCAATCTGCAGATATTGGAAAACCTAGGGTATTTATATGACGGCCATTTATTTTGGTTTCTCCTCGTTGGCAGACTTAGGCGACTGGCTGACCACTTCCGGTGGCCAGAGGGATTAGCGTTTGTTGCCTGACCCAAGTCTTAATGGCTTTTACGATGTGGGCGGGAAACTTTCGGCTAGCAGCTTCCCGACTACGGAGATAAGCGCTTCCTCGGCCAGGTAAAAGCTTTTAGCACGCTCAACTTAATTAACTGCACCTGTGAGGCAGCTGACAGATATTCAAATTATTTCTTTTTATTTTCTTTGGGTTCAGGGCTTGCTTCACGTGCAGTTATACTTAGGAGACAGAGAGAAGGAAGGAATTCTTGGAACAAATGAAGGGGAAATTCTTCTTGGCTTCCCTTTCCCTTACATGCTTCCCTTCCAAAGATCGCATTTTTCCCGACACGAAGGGGAAGGAAAGAGGGCATCTCGACCAAAACCCATCGGTATTAAAATTTAAGCCGACACTGCGGCCGTCAAGGTACAGGATTTGCTCCGTTTGATCCCAGACGACGAATAAAACTTACACATACATTTAGGTTAATGGGTAATTAATTACATAATTAAAATATATATAGTTTCATGTAAAAGCAATACCACAATTTAGAATAAGGAGTCAATCAAGAGCTCGAATATATACATGAACTTATAGGATGTATGGAGTTCTACCTTGAGAGAGGAGGGTCACCTACTGAATTCTTACTAAGACTGTCTGCTACAGAGTTTTCCCTACCTTTTAAATACAAAATTCGAAATTGATATTCCATCAAAAGCAGACTCCAGCGCATAAGCCTTCCGTTTTGGCTTTTACAATTTCTTAATACGCCAGAGGACGGTGATCCGTTTCAATCACGAACTCCTGACCTATGAGATTCATTTTATACTTCCGGACCCCCAAAACTATTGCCAGAGCCTCAAGTTCTATTACTGCATAGTTTCTCTGGCGCGGTAACAGCTACCAGCTTTCATAAGCGATAGGATAGCTATTCATATCTTCTTCGTACTGCAGCAACACGCAACCGATGCCATCGTTGCTGGCATCCGTACGGATTCCAAACAATTTGTTCGGGTTCGGGAGCAGCAATATGGGGGCAGATATTAACCTACCTTCATCTGCTGGAAGTGGCAAATTGCATTGGGGCTCCAAACGAGGAAATCTGGGGAGTTTTTCTTAAGGAGATAGTTCAAGGGGAATGCTAAGTCGGCAAAGTTGGGGACAAAGCGCTGGTAGAAGGAGGTTGAACCCAAGAAGGAACGTAGCTGCTTCTTAGTACTGGGAATGGGCATATCTAAAACGGCCCTGACCTTTTCTTGCTGGGGCGTTATTTGATTTTGCCCAATGTGAAATCCAAGTTACTTGATAGTGTCGTAAGCAAAATGACACTTGGAAGGACCCTTGGTCAGACCATGCTCCCGGAGCCTATTATAGAGGGAACGGAGGGAAATTAGATGTTCATCCCATGTACGTGTAGCTCCGTACATATTATCAAAATAGAATGACACATTGTTCAGACCATCTAAGATGCGGCACATCATTCTGTTGTAATTACTACAAGCAGTGACTAAACCGAATGGGAGACGCTTAAATTGCATAAGCCCCTTTTCTGTAGGGAAGGCAGTGTATTTCAAAACACTATCCTTGAGGGGAATTTGATAGTACGCCTTGCATAAATCTATCTCAGAAATAAATTTGGTGTTCTCGAACAAATGTAGGCTCTGGTCTATCAACGGGATCGGTTCGGCATCGAAAACCGTCACGGCGTTAAGTTTTCGAAAGTCCACACATATTCGAAAGGACTGGTCTGACTTCCGAACCATAACAATGGGGGAACAGTAATCTGAAGAGGAGGGTTCGATTATTTCTAATTTTAGTAAGTTTTCGACCTCCGCATTGAACGCTGATCGCAAATGAATGGGCAAAGGGTACGGCTTGGATCGAATCGGCTCTTGTCTCGTCAATAGTATTTCATGCTCGAATTGGTTCGAGCAACCAGGCTTCTCGGAAATGACGTCCGGGTAGGCCTTTAACAACCAGGATAACTGGGCATTCTGAGCGGGTTCCATGTGGGGATTTAGATCGATCTCCTGGGGGGAGTCTTTATACGTTCCGGGGAGCAACGGGAGTGGGTAGTCATTGTCAGATTCTTCGCAAACTGTCTGGACTAGGTTAAGAGGTTCAGGGGGATAAGAGGCTTCCATCACGGCCTCTTCGTCCAGAGCAACAATATTGTTGATGCAGGCGCGGCGGTGGTAACGTTTGAGCATGTCGACGTGAAACAATTTGTTACCGGAGGGCGTTTGGACGAGGCAGTCCACGGGGCCACGGGCTTCAAAGACTGAAAATGGGACTTTCCATTGGGAAATAAGCTTATTTGTCTCCGTGAACAGGAGAAGCAATACTCGGTCACTGGGCTTGAACCGTCATTATTTTGACTTAATGCCAAAATAGGTCCTGTAATTTTCCAGGTTCAAGTCCGCATTTTTGAATGCAATTTTCGCGCATTCCGCCAGATAGTTTCGAAGGTCCAATATGTACGCGTACGAGGACTTGACCTCCTCATCTAGCCGGGGGTTGTAAAACAATTCATTGAGAATGCCTCTCGGGCCGCGAACATTTAGGCCGTAAAGGAGTTCGAAGGGAGCGAACCCCAGGGTTCGGTGGGGAATTTCCCTGCAGGCGAAAAGGGCGACCGGCAGGCATCGATGCCATTCCCAAGGCTGAGCATGACAGTTTTTTAAGGACGGCCTTCAAAGTTCCATTTAATTTCTCACAGACGCCGTTTGCGGCGTGGTGGAACGGATTTGTGAAAAGGGGCTTGACTAATAAGAGTTTTCCCACAGACTCCATAAGCTCCGAGGTAAATTTTCTACCCCTCTCTGATAAGATCTCCTTAGGGATGCCAACGCGGGATAAGATGGAGATCAGGGCCTCCGCGCAAGTCATGCTGTCGATCTTCTTAAGGGGGACAGTGTCTGGAAATCTGGTAGAAAAATCTACGAGCGTTAGGATATAAGAATGCCCTTCACTCGACGGGGGAGAGCTGCGGGCTATGGCCGACTAATATGCCGCAGAATTTAATAGGGGCTGCTACGACGTCAGCCCAACCGGTGAAATATTGGCATTCGATGAAACAGCGGACCACTGGGAAGCGGTTGGTTCGTCCCAAGTAGTCCTGGAATACTGCAAATTTATCATGGTCGGGGCTCACTGGGGACAGCAACTTTTCCGATACAACGATGCACGTGCATCCTGTATTTCTGACCAGGGTTGATACCCGGCAACCATTAACCGATCCGGTTTCAAATTCTAGCCCATCGGGGGAGCTCTTGTTAAATAAAAAATTAACTTGAGGTCCCGGGGGGGCTATTCGCTGGTGGGAAAGCAGGCGTTTCAGGGCGAGCAGACGGAGGAGAAAGAGAGGCGCTTTCTTGGCGGACTTGGTGGCTGGGAGCAGAACGGAATTGAGAATTTTGGGGACAGTTCGTCCTCACATGCCCAAGGGCTCCGCAAGAAAAACAGACGATGGGGCATCTGGGGTAATCCGAAGCAGGAGGGTTAAAGACGAGTGGCTTAACATCGCTAGATTTAGACGGAGGATGTTTTTTTTCGGTTTGGAAGGACCTAGGACCTTTACGAATTTGGGAGCGTTCTTCGGGTGAAATTTAGAGAAGTGGCCTTTACTCTTGGGGGAGGGAGGATGACTTTTCTTAGGATCTTTGGGGTAGAGATTATGATTGGCCGCGTGCAAATCCGCTTCTTCGATGCATTCTTTGAAGGAAGCAACTCTTCGGTCCTTCACGAATGCACGGATTTCAGATGGCAGCGAAGCCATCAATTGATCCCGAAAAATGAAGTTAGACAGAGACTCATAGTCGCCGTTTACCTGGGCGGAGCCTAAGCAAAACTACCGGCTTCTTCTGAGAGTGAATCCGAACTGGCCGTAAGAATGGCCAGGTAGCAACCTTGCCTGACGAAACCTTGCCCTGTAGAAGTCCGGATTCATGTTGATCGCAGCCAAGAGTTCAGACTTAAGGGTCGAATAGTCGAGGGTAGCCTCGGTGGGTAGCGAAAGGAAAATATCTCGCAGCTGAGTATTAAGGAGAGGCGAAAGTCGGGCGACTCCATCAGTTTGAATATCCCAGTGATTTACCTCAAAAATCTTTTCGAAATGAGTGAGGTAAGCACTGAAATCCTCACCTTCCTAAATGCTGGGAAGCTTCATTCCTGGAACTAACTGAGAGGGTTTCTATGTTATTCCTATTTAACTCCCTTTCATGGTGCCTCACCCTTTCTCTTTCTTCAACTTTCTTCTCTCCTCAGCTCCAGCTTCTCTTAGTTCTTTCTTCTCTGCTCTTTCGTTTCTCTCCTTATCCTGAATATAGGCGACTAGCTCTTTACCGAAGAGACCAAGCATCTCACCCTGTTGCTTAAATCTCTCGAAGGACGTCATCTTATACGCGAGCCTTAGCCACTCGCCACATTCAAGAATCTTACGGCAAAGAAAATGGGGCTCTCGCAATAGTTCCCCCAAATTCTAAATGAAATCTTACCCTTTTAATCACACACACGGACAAAAGCAATAAATTATAATAAATATACTAATTCCTATATGAGTACCTGATATAGGACCTCTTAATCCTGTACGGGAATTACAAGGAGGGGAGTTTGAAAGATTTTCTCCCCAAATACACACAAAGAAATGGCTTGTTACTAAACATGGCCTAACGGGCACCACAAAAGACCGATTACTCAAAATAAAATACAAAATTTAGAAAAAAAAATTATTTTCCGATCTTTAAATAAACTTGACCCAACTTGGTAAATTTTCTATTAATTCAACTGAGAAACTTGAAAATGAAAGGGGTCCTCAATTAACCCTACACTTGTCACTAGAATTTATTATATATATATATATATATATATATATATATATATATATATATATATATATATATATATATATATATGTCGAGGAATAGGTCACCTGCCTAGACAATACGTATATATATATATACGTATCTATTGGTTAGGAGGAAAGAGATAAAAGCCACGAAAATATGTATATATACAGTTATATATACATATATCCTCTAATTTACGTACGCGTCCTTCGCTACGTACAAGTACGTTCACTTCATAAGAGTAATCCGTTGATTACGAAGTATAAGAGTGCGATTTACTACAAGAGCCGATAGCGTTTAATGATTTTACCAAGTTGCAGTTCAAGGGTATATTTAAAGAGGGTATTTGCTGTAAGAAATAATAAGAAATTAGAAAGATAAATCTTCGACGTTTAATTTGGTATAACTTTTACTTCGCCCATCCATTTACTCTCAAAGAAAGAGGCGATTAACCTTGGCTGGGTAAACCTGCTAATGGCAATTATAATGGCCAAACAGGTAAATATGCACTGTAATAAGACAAACAATATATCAGTTGATAGGTAATTATATACTTTTAATATGGTATATGTTTAATTTCGATAAGAATCCTCGCGAGAAGAATGGAAACTAGTTCGATAGTTCAGTGTTCGACTTAGGTTCACCAGAGAACAACGAGGATTATCGTCTACGATAACTAATTTATCAATCTTGAAATCTGTGATAATGATAAATGGAATTCCGCCGAGCAGCCTCCATGCAATTGTCTCTTACCTGTCACTTAGTAGTGCGAACTTGAGCGGCTTTGCCCCTATGAATTGGCAACGTCCGGGACTTCTATCTCTAAGCTTAGCTTAAATATCCTTTTTCCATAGGATCTTTCGTATTGCAGTTATAAGCTTAGAGTATTTTTGCTGCAATTTCCTCTTCTTTCCCCCGATGCAAGTTATTTCGTCCCATCTCTGATAATGTTGATGCCGAGGAAGCTCAAACGTGACTCGGTCGACCGAAATCCAACTGTGTTTGACGGAAAACGAAAGAAACAACGCCCCATCCTACAGCTATACACGGTGTATGTCCCGTAGCTCTTTTTTCGAGGGTAGAAAGATAATTTGGGGGAAAACATAAAGTAAAGGCTTATTAGTTTATGACATACCCATTTGTTGGTTACGGAGCCAGTGTCGTTTAACCGCGATGGGGTCGGTCAAAATAATCCCTTCTTGGCCCCATTAATAATAGAGCTACTGCTAAACATTATATATCCTTAGATGCACAATTAAATTCTCTTAAAGGTTTATTATATAAGATTGTTTTCTCCATCTGCATCATTAACGGAGATATTGTTGCTTAACCTGGCTGAAAAATGATTTGTGGCTCTCCAACCCATTGCTATAAAATTACTCATCGGATTACAATTATTCTTATCCAGTTAAATAGGAAATCGCGAGGCTTTTCCAACGCTATAAAAGCGACGCCATTAAAATTCTTTCATTCTATAAAGTGAGTATTTCCATTCGAATGGGAGCCTTTTTTTTCGAATTGTCTATAAATTTTCTTCTGTTTTGTGCGATCGAAGGCGAAATGTGTGGGGATGGGAGGGGGGGGAAGGGGGGGCGTCAGAGTTTAATTTAGCGATTTTTCTATTATTATCGAAAGAAACCATTGCGCCGATTTTTGACTCTTTTTATTAAAATTAATCTAATTATTTTTTTAGAAAAATCACCCTTTAAAAATTGTACCTGGTTCGAATATTTTAGAAAAAAGGTAATAAAAATATTACTGCTAGGAAAAAATAATTCCGTTTTCTCTTTCAATGTGGTTTAATGGATTTATTTTCATCATTCTCTCGTGCTCCTTTGAGAGATATATACATTTGTATATCTGCCACGCGTTTACCTATTCCTCATTTATTCTTTGAATTCCCAATTAATTTTCTATTTCTTTCATAGTCTCCGTTCGAGCTTGCGAAAGTGTTCCTTAAAAGCTATTCTATTCAGGGAATTTCTTGGTTCTCTGCGTAGCGTAGTGTACTAACGGCATACTTTTAACTGTGATCAAAGCGGTGCTCGCTGCCTCAGTGGGCCTGGTTCGAATCGCTTCCCTGCACGGATTTTTCGAAAAAAGGTAATAAAAATATTACTGCAAGGAAAAAATTATTCCGTTTTCTCTTTCAATGTGGTTTAATGGATATATATATATATATATATATATATATATATATATATATATATATATATATATATATACACTTCAAAAGAATGTGCAATAAAAAACAAATAAAAATAATAACACAAAAAGGTCGAAGGAATTAAAAACGAAAGCGTTTTCAACAAATCATTATCATTCTCACCCATTTACAACTATTTCATCCACAATACACAATTTTTTCTAACTATCCCATCATATTCTCTCACAAATTTACCTCATTTCAGTATCTCTTTCGTTGATGAAGAATTCAATGTCGTTTTTTAGTTACTAATTTCAAAGGACTCTTTCTTGAGGCTGAATTCCTTTCAATCACGAATATTCATAGGCGCTATTCTAACCTATGCTTCGCATTCTCTTCGCTTTCAGTCCACCACCGCTATCCGATAGGCCAGCGTTGCTCAAACTGGGACCCGGAAGCCTTTTTCGTTGTTTAATGAAATTATAGCTTTAGAAGTATATAGCAAAATACCTGTTTTATACGAAACCATGCGGGTTGTCCTCTGAATTGCCAGATTTGGCGTTTTAAGTTAGTGCAGAGTACGTCTTGTAAACTGGTTTTACAAAACCGGTTAGACCGGGTTTTATATTCAGTTGTTAAAACCGAAACCGAGTGTCGAAAACCGGTTTTCAATATCTTTAGGTACCCTTCAAATATCGTTTTCTATTGTGGCCCATTTTCTTTAGCTTGCTCATCTGCCCGGAACTTCAGCTATTTTCTGTTCCAAACATGTTTTTAACATATATTGAAAAGGAAATGACTTTATGCGTTTGTCATAAACAATTGCAAAAAAGCAATTTTTTTTTATCTTTTAAAATTCATATTGTACAAAAGATTTAAAAAGAAATACCTACTATTCATGATAATCTGATAATACCTATAGGTATGTGTTATGGTAAGATTTGGCAATTTGAAATGTCTTGCTCATTCGTTATTCACAATTTCAGTGAGAGAAGACGCATTGATTCATATAGCCGTGTCCCATATTTTTAGCGCTTTTTTTGGTAATATCAATTCCCGTTACTACTTATTAATTATAATCACTACCCTTAATATGTCAAAGGTGAAATCAAATGTATGGAATTATTTTGCTAGAAAAAGCAAAGGTAAAGTAGCGTTTAAAATGTCAGAGAATAAAGTCATCTGGAGGAACTACATCGAGTTTGATGTTGCATTTAAAGAAAATTCACCAAATTGACATGAATCAAGATAATAGCCAACCTCCGGTAAAAATGGTAAAAACATTAGAAAACTTTATGGTTAAAAAGTCGATTGCAAAAGAGATTTCAAAATTAACTGCGTTAGAGGGATTATCTTTTAAATAAATTGCCAAGAGTGAGTTTATACCATCTAGCCTTCAGCTTCAGGAAAAAAAATTACGATAAACCACAGCCAACTTCTGTGAATGGGGTGAGAAATATGGTTATGGATTATTATAAAACTAAGAAAGACGAATTCATTCTATATTTCAAAGAATTATCAGCTTTGGGTGCCCGGTATTCATTGACTCTAGATGAATATATGTCTATACAAAATAAATGGTATATAAATATAAATGTGCATTCAAAAGATAGTCATTGGTCTTTAGGTCATATTGAACTTAATGGCTCACTTGATAGCAGTAAAACTGAGAAAATTGTAAATGAGCATTTGAAATAATTTGGTTTGAACTTGGATAAGGATATTAATGCTTGCTGAACAGATGATGCAGCAATGATGGTTAAGTTTGGTAAGCAAATTAAGCCTGATCATCAACAATGTATAGCCCATTGTATGCATCTGGCTGTTATAGGTGTACTTTATGATAAAATTATCATTCACGATGCCCTAGTCACCGAATCTAGCAAATAAAGCTAATGATGAGAATGATGATGAAAGTGATAATGATACAGTTGAAGAAAACCAGCAAAGAACACTTTATCAAATCGACGTAACTGATGAGCTGGTCCATTTCCCCGAGCTAAAGCCTAATATTGCACAAACTATAAAAAAAAGTCAGGAAAATTTGCAAGCTTTTTCGGAAATCGCCAACCAAAAATGACATATTGCAAAACTTTGCTAAAGCAAACTTCAATGGAAAAGAATATAAGCTCATTTTGGATTGCAAGACTAGATGGAATAGCACATTCTATATGATAGAGAGATTTTTAAAGCTAAAAAAATGCATTCCAAATGCTCTATGTGCAGTACTGTCAACTGAAGCAGTATCAGATGATGATTGAAAGACACTAGAATTGCTATGTGAAACTTTGCGACCAGTTGAAATGATCTGAAGGCTATAGGCTCAGAAGATTTAAGTCTGCTTATAGCAGAATCTTCAATACAATTTCTGCTTACTAAGCTTCTTAAAGCAGAAAATCCCTCTGTTTTAATGCTTCATCAAAGCCTTTTGCGGCGCTATAATGCGAGACGAAATTTGCAAATTGTGGATTTGATGCCCTATCTCCACAACCACAAAAAATTCAAAAAAGAAAATTCTGGAACAAAAACCTTTGCCTTTCCAAGTAAGCAAGTTTTGAAGAGGTATGCTGAAGAAGCATATCAAAGATTATATACTTAACATTCAGAAGAGGGAGACTTGACATTGTCTGAAGAAACCTCAACTAAAAAGATTCTCTCATTAGAAGAAAGCAAGGCCTCGTCTACTTTCGGTGGTGAAGAATCTTCACCACCGAAAGTAGACGAGTCACTGAAGATACACTCATGATAGAGTATGCTAATGTAATGAAGGCATTGACTGAAAAGCTATTAGAATCTTCAAGTGAACTAGAAATCAGCAAAGAATTTAAAATTTTGGAGGCAACTAACCATAGAAGTGAAAAGCTTGAGAAAATTTATAGGTCATTGCTGACCATTAAACCCACAAGCGTCCAATCTGAGAGGGCATTTTCCATTACTGGACTTTCTAATACAAAAATAAGGTCAAGTCTATCAGGAAAAATGCTGAATATACTGTGCTTCCTAAAGGAACATTTTCAGAAGAAGGCTAAGAATAAAAAGCTTACACAATTAAAAAAATACAGTAATTTCAGGAATATTTTTATTATTTTTTTCTGTTAGCTATGCGAGGAGTTAATATTTTTGGTTTATAAACAAGAGAACAAGGATTTTTTTAGAATTTATATAATTTACCCATGATTAAATAAATATATAGTTGTGTAATAAAGTTTAAATTATTTTTCCATAATTCTGAGAAAATCGGTTTTAAAACCGATTTTGAAAGTAAACTTCAATTAAAACCGGTTTTCATCTCGATTTTGTGCAAGCCCTAGTGCAGAGTCATAATAATAATAATCATCATCATCATCACTAACTCTATAATTTAAGAAGGGGATTTTTTTTAGTATTTGTATAATAATTTCATCTTAGTTTGGTTATGACTTATGTTTTTTTATCAAAGTTATTTTTAATAATTCTTTTATAATATTAAAAAACAAAATGTGAAGTTCAGAAGTTTTTAAACCCAAAGAATTACAAATCGTGAAGTTCATAAAATTTATTGTTATATATCTTCTATTCTATAACTCTATATTTTAGGAACGTGATATTTTGAAAGGGGGAAATTTAGTTTAGAGTTCCATTTTAAAATTATTATAATTAGCGAAGTTCAGAAAATTTATATAAATTTAACCATGGCTGCTTTTTTTAGATTTTAAATTTTAATCTTAGTAGCGAAGCGCAAGCTCCCCCCGGAGTGGCGAAGCCATTGCCTGGTATTATATATATTAAGTCTGTTCAAATTTGGATTTCGTGAGTCGGTTGCGACTCTGAGAGTCATTGCATGTGCTCGGTGCTTCAAGCAATGTTAAAACAGCCTTATGACGTATTTATGTAAATAAAATATATCAATTTAAAGAATTACGATTAGTAAATTAATTTATTTTATGAAAAAAGGTTACTTTTTTAATATTTTATAAAATTGTAAGGATTCATTAGTAAATTTTCAAAATCCTATTTCAAATATAGGTTGTTGAACCACCGATCACACCTTTCAATCCTCGTTATTGGTACCACTGGTCCTCTGTTTGTTCAGTCGCTTTGTTTAGTCGTAGCTGTTTATTAGCAATATTAATTAGATTAGATTTTTGAAAGTTATTTTTCAACTATATTTTAGTATTTTAAACATTGTTTATTAAAGCAAGAAGAAATGGTTAGAGACAAAGACTTAAAGAAACAATTGTAAGTAGGCCAAGTGTTCAACTTGTTGCGAATCCTCCATGTTCCATATTGACTAATAAAGCTGCCGAGCACATTTATAAGAAAAGAAAATATGATGATAGTTATTTGAATTTTGGCATTACTTGAACTGGAAATGAAGAAGAGCCAAATGGGCTTTGCGTGGAATGTGGAGTAGTTCTTACTAATAGTAGTCTTTACCCTACGAAGCTCAGGCGACAACTGGAAGCCAAACACTCATAAGTTAAAACGAAGAGCATTGATTATAATTATAGGAAAAAATGTCAGGAATTGAATGGAAGAGAAAGAATTTTTCGAGCGTTTGTCAGTGATAATAACAAAAATGCTCTTATTACTTCTTATAAAATTAGGTTCAGGATAGCGCAGCAAGAGAGGCTCACACACTTGGTGAAAATATAATAATACCTGGTGCAAAAGATTTAGTCAGGTTCATAATTGGTGAAAAATTCTTTAGCAACATAGAATATGTCTCTCTTTTCTAATAATACAGTTTCTAGGTCCATTAATGACTTGGCTAAATATTGTCAAAAAGAACTATTCAGGAGAGTAAAACTAGGTCAAACATATTCTCTTCAAATGGAAAGATCTACAGACATTACAGGCCTAGCTATATTACTTGTATTTGTCCGTTACATATACGACTTTAACATTGAGGAGAACCTGCTTTTGTGCAAGCCTTGGCAAATTCACATAAAAGGGGAAGATATATTTCAATTAGTTAAATCTATTTTGAGGAACATGAAATTTCATGGCAACACTTTTCAAGTATATGCACAGATGGCCCAGCTGCCATGGTAGGTAAAGATTTGGCCGTTGTTTTGCGGCTAAAAAATAAAAACACGGAAATTGTAAGCATTCATTGCATCCTACGGCAACACGCTCTTGCAGTTAAGCAGATTCCTTTTGTTTTAACTAAAGTGATTGAAGATGTGACACAGAGTGTCACCTTTATTAAGGACAGACCACTTAATTCTAGGATTTTTAGCTAATTATGTGAAGATTTGTGAAAGACACACAAAACACCTTTGGTACGCACTGAAGTTTGATGGCTGTCAAAAGGGAAAGTGATGACAAGGTTCTATGAACTGCATGACGAAATTTATATGTTTTTGTCAATTCACCAACACAAATTAGCACCTAAATTGAAGGATTCATCTTGGTGTCAAATATTGGCATATCTTTCAGATATATTGAATTACCTAAATGAAACAAATGTTTCATTACAAGGAAAAAGGTTACGTATTTCAGAGCTCAAAGTGAGATTGATGAACTTCAACGCAAACTGAAGCTTTGGCATGATTGCATTCTGGAGGGAAAATAGGAATGCTTTGAACACCATGGTGAGTATTTATTAGCTAACCAGCTCGCTTTTCATGAAGATATAAAAGCTTTCATTGCTCAGCATCTATGCGTTTTGTATGGCTCAATTGAGAAATACTTTGTTTCCAACACTGATAACTTCCTTTGGAATCGTAATCCGTTTCTTGATTTTTCTAAATATAGAAGCACTGTCTTTAAAAGAAAGAGAGCAGCTTCTAGATAATTCGACCAATTCTGAGTTGAAAATTAAATTTAAAACGACTGAACTATCTGAATTCTGGATAATGGCTCATGAAGACTATCCCGATATTTCTACTCGAACTTTAAAGAACTTACTAAGATTTCTAACTACATACATCTGTGAAAACCCATTCTCTTTGTATAGAGCTACCAAAAATCAATCTAGAAATAGGCTAGTTGCTGAAAACGATCTCATAATACAAACGACATCAATCGAGCCAAGTTTTGAAGAGCTGCATCCTAGTCATTAAAAGCGGCATGAATTAGTCAGTATTAAAATTAAATTTATTATTTTTACGATTGTATAATTATTTAAGAGTTTATAGACATATTGGACTTCGCGAAAAATCTTTGACTTCTCCAAGGGCTCTGGAGCAGCAGCAGTTTGAGAAACCCTGCGATAGGCCGCCACCATTACATAGCGCGAATGTTATTTTTTAACTTTCTTTAACGGGTAAAAGAATTTATTTATTCCGTTTGCTATTATGTATTCATTCTTTCTTTGGTGAAATAATAATACGAAATTGTATATAGTATATTATCTTTCCTTATGGTTTATCATGCATCTACTGTGTCATGTGTATCATAGCATTTCAAGATGCGTCGTAGAAGAACTCTTGCGTTGCAGATTCGGGTTAAAATATATTTCTTCTTGTGACTTGATATAGTGAGATAGACCGTTTCCGCCATCGAAATATTACTCCTCGGATACTATTATAAGGATACGCAGAAGTGTTACAGTATTTATTAGGCTAAAACGATTGCGCCCCTCTTATTCAATATTACCAAAAGCAGTACCATTAAAATACATTCATTCTATAATGCGAGTTTTTCTGCTCAAATAGGAAGCATTTTTTCGATTTGTCC
The DNA here is from genome assembly GCA_963969495.1 of Ceratothoa steindachneri. Taxonomy (NCBI): domain Eukaryota; kingdom Metazoa; phylum Arthropoda; class Malacostraca; order Isopoda; family Cymothoidae; genus Ceratothoa; species Ceratothoa steindachneri. The sequence goes on along the minus strand of OZ018333.1, from coordinate 96,537,179 downwards.
AAATCTGTTATTTTATGATTTTCGGAAACCGAAATAGGGTGGAAGGAAGGGAGGAGAGTTTGGTTCTGATTCTATAAAAATCGGACAAAACCTCTTTCCTTTTATCTCTTTCTTTCCCATTTTCTTATCTTTGTCTTATACTATCTTAAATGATATTGCTTTTTTACATAATTGACCGGTTAGTTACTCTAAATGATATACTAAAATATAATGTTTTCTTTAAAACTTTGTATTGATTGTAACTTTTTCTATCCTTAAATCTTTCAAATGCTTTACTTAATTGAGCCCCCTGATAACAAACCAGCCAACAACACGACCATGGTTCTCTTTAATAGAGCCTGATATTATTTCCTACCAGAATCTCTAAAGCATCTCATCATCTATATCGAGTGTGGAATTATACCTCATATTTATTACAGTAAATGCTCTTCTATCATCTTGTAGGATCTTCTTGCCGTGAATGATCTCTCAAGGCTCCCTGTGGCATTTACCACGATAGGTTTCAATGCGATTTCCTCATCTACGACCCCGAGGCCCTGGGCCTCACCACAACGGCGATCGCCTTTCTCGTTCTGAGAAGCCTAGAGCAATCTGAATCGTTATTGAGGTTCAGGTCTAGTTAGAAAGAGGGGCTCGATCCCCGGCGCCTCTACTAACGTTTCTGCGTTTTCATTTGTGGGGATAATCCCCCCCCCTACACACACCTAATCGTAGGCCACTTGGGAGTGATTTTATTATATAATTGAATCGTGTTGTCTGTTATTTATTAGGCTCAGATTGAGACATATTTCATTTTAATTATCTCCCATCTTTAATATTCTCTACTTAGGACATAGTACTTTAGTTTCGCTTTAGTTCTGACAAGTTTAGTTTAGTTTTAGTATTAATTGTGGCATTTGTTCCACCCTCTGCCCCGCAAATATTATTTATCTTTTATTATAATATTTTCGTAGTATTAATTTTACTATCATTCTATTAACGCAACATCATTTATATAATTTGGTCATATTTTCCAATAATATAACCCTGCATTTCTGGTCGTTACATTGTATTTAATAAAGTTCATTTAATAATTTCATTAACCTGAGTTAATTAAAAGTATTTAAATTTGCATTTGTAACAGTGTGTTGCACTTTTGCGACCCACTCGATGCTCTATTGACACGAGGTGGCAATAACGCAAATTCTGCTTTTCAGAATTTGGGCAGTTAGATGAGGGATAAAGGATAGGGTACAGGGAGACATCAAGAAGCTAGCGGCTTCTCATTGTCACACACAAGAAAACGAAATAACTTTACTCTAATTCTTCACATCACATTTAAACAACTCATCTACGTCTGATCCAACTCCATCGAGCACTTTCTCTCAAACGCCATTGGGTAATTATATTTTTCCAATAAAAACGTGTTAAGATTACAGCTTCTTGCACTGTCCTACACATGTGTCCGTGTGAACGTTAACGCATGTCCGTCTTGGGAGGACATCTTGGATTGGTTTCCTTCAGTAGCGGGTTATCAGCCCCCCCCCCCTACCTCTGGCCGCGCTATTCTTTGGCTATCGAACACGGACTGGAGAGGTTTATGGTTATATGAGCGGGCACAGGGCGGTGACACATCTTTTGGGCCTCAGGATCCCTGACGTCCCCACTCTCTCCCCTCCTTTATCATCCCCCCCCTCGGTTCCTTGAAAACACATTATCGCTCTAAAACTCTCCTCAAACTCATGGACACCTTGAACAGAACTCTTCAGAAGTTTAAACAAGAGAGAACTCAGGACTCATCCGACAAGCGGCCCCTGGAAACTACTTCTTCCCTAGCGTAAGTTCCTCGTCCGTTATCTCCGACCAAGGTAAGCTTATACCCATTTTCTCGAATTGGTTCTACCTGTTCTCTCAAATTCATATCAAATCTCAAACTCATTTTGCCCCCTCTCTCACCTAATTTCATTCTAACATTTGGTCCTTCGGGTGATCCTAACTTTCTATCTATTTCGTACCCTTGAATTAACGAGAGAATTCGGAACTAAACATTGTTTCGGATAATCTCTGGAGAGGCAAATTATCTTTCCAAATCAATCGGTGACGAACGCCTCTCATCTAAGCGCCATCAACTTGTCTAGCTCTGTCCTGCTTTCGGGGTGATAAATTTAACATGCGCCATTATTGCATCCAAGTAATCAGGATATTGACCATTCATCATATATTTTTTTAGAAAAAAAAACCCTAGACCATTTGAGAAAATGACCTCGAAACAGCTGTGGAATTTTCCCTTAAAATCGAAGTATTGAAAAGCTTATAGGCATTTAAATGGAGGAAGATTACTGTGTAACAGAACCTTGTTAGTGAAAAGACTTACCTGAATGACAAGCACATCAGTGTTCTGAACTGGTCTCCACCGAGTCTGTACATGAATCTCCCTTTCTTCTCTGGAGAGAAGAAAGGGGAGCGAACCTGCTTTTCTCCATCTCCTGATCGACCAGACTGAGCAAGATACATCTCCAAAATGGGGAAGAACCTGGCTGTCACTGGTGCAGCAGTCAGGGAATTAGGTCCCTCCTCTCTTTGCGAATCCTGGGCGTCTCGTGTGGCCTGATGAGGAGTTTGCACATGGTCGGACTCACTTTGGCTATCAGATTCTCTCCAAAGAAGACCATGTAATCTTAGAGGAGGTGTGTGATCCCTTTCGGGACCATGACCACCTCAGCAGGAGCATCTAATTTGCCATCCCCCAGATCGCCTGGTACCCCGACCCGAGATTCAAAGTATCTATGGCCCGTTACGAAGCCCATTGGTGTTAGCATGCCGACCTAGCTGGGATGGGAGAAGGGGTAGGGGTGGTATGCCAGCTGTCAATAACGTCACAAACCTCGGCTCGACGAAGTGGCTTGTTAAAGTTCATGGGAAGACGCCCTCATTACCCCTCTAAGGGAGTTGAAGTGGTTCAACTGCCACCATCGGAGGATTGGACGGGAACCGCTGCAACTAGACTCAACTCACCGAAAAGATATAAGTGGCAAACAAATTAACCTGTTACAATTGGAGAGGGAGAAATATAACTGTCGGAAAATATCATTTCCGAAATACAGTCAATTGAAAATTATATTAACCTGTTTTTCTTTATTTATTTTGAGTGGATCTATATAAAAGATTGGCCAATATAAATGTCTTAACTTTTAGTACAAGTGTCATAATATTTCGAGCAATGCGAGTTAGTTTCGCACGTTCATTTTTTGCCATTTAATCACTCTATTTTTGTTTCTCTCGTTGTCGCAAGCCAAAACGCTACCTTCCTGTCTCCATTCGTTATTTAATCCGGTTACTCCTGAGTATTTTTCAAGTAGGAAGCATTGACTCCTTCTTTGGAGGTTGGTGGCGTACAAAAAGGGTCGTGTTACATATATATATATATATATATATATATATATATATATATATATATATATATATATATATATATATATATATATGATAGTGAAACCACTGTATAGGAGCCAAAAGTTTAATTCACGAGACTAGTTTCAGTATGTAGATTATCATACCCTCTTCAGTCGTATACAGAGAATGCAATTGTTACAAAAGTCTATAAATAGTGTACAGATCAGAAAAATTTTTTAAAAAACCCACAAAGAAACACAAAACTGGGTAAAAGGGTCATTAATCAGGGGGTGTAAGTCTAAGATCGTTGACTAAGCTGTTTACGATGAGGTTACGAGAATGAGGGCTGCATTTCAATTAACCTATCTGACAAATTAAAATTGGGAATTTCTCCTATTAATATAGATTCTACTATTTTTCTTTGACGGAAATATTTACAATTATATATGATTTGTGCCTTTGAATAGTCAATTTGGTGGTTGAAATTGCTAATATGATTATAAATACTGGATGTGGTACTGCCTCGTCTGACATCACCTTTATGTTTATAAATTCGTTTTGTTAAGGTTCTTCCGGTCTCTCCTATGTAGAATGAGAGACAGTTTGTAGAGCCACACGGGATTAGATATACACCCGCTTCATTTGGCTGATCCACGGGCTTAGTCGAAGGGAAAGATTTAAGGATAGAAAAAGTCTATTTAGATGTGTTTAGGCCTGGGGAAATAACTTTGTTCACTCCTTTAAGGAGGGAAGGAAAAGGGAGGGATAGACACTTTGTATTACTAAATTGTTTTTATCCTTGGGACGGTAATGAGTAGACTTTGCTTTAGATAAACTTTCATTGATCACGTAGAGGGGATAATCTAATTCAATGAAACTACAGGTTATATATGTAATCTCGTCTTCCTGAAAGTAAGGGTCACATATCCTAAGTGCTCTCAAAAACATACCTGATGCAATGGCTCGCTTAATGTTAATATCATGATGAGAAAATAAATGGATATAAGAGTTAGAATGGGTTGGTTTTCAGTACACAGTGAAGCTAATTTTGTCAATGACTCTAACAATTTTTACATCGAGAAAGGATATACAATTATCTTTTTCCCACTCTACTTTAAAATTGATAGTGGGATGGAGGTAGTTAAGATTTTTAAGGAAATTGTCAAATAAGTTTAAACTATTTATAGGACAAATCGATATGACATCATCTACATACCTATACCATACAAAAATATGATGGGGAATCACAAAAGGGAGTAATGATACTTCGAAATGCTCCATAAAAAGGTTAAATAATATGGGCGATAAAGGATTACCCATGCTAAGACCATATTTTTAACGGAAAACACCCAAATCGCTGATAAATACATTGTCAGTAACACAAAGTTTAACAAGATTTATAATTTTATTTTTGCCTAGAGGGAGGTTTAATTTTTTTATTATCTAATACCTTAGATAGACATCAAGAGCTTTGTTAACTGGGACATTAGTGAACAGGCTGTCTATATCAAAGCTTATTAAGCGGCTTCCTTCTATGTTGATTTTCGTAAATTTTTCAATGAAATCAGAGGAATGGATTATGTGTGAAGAAGAGGTCAATCCAACAGTGTCGGCATAAAATGAGCTGCTTTCTTTCCCGCGACGGACATTATATTTATGCTGAGAAATTCGTTTTTTTAAACATTTACCTGTTTGGCCAACGTAATATTTAGAGCCATCGATAAATTTTACGCAATATACATTACCAATAGGGGAAGGGGCGTTCTTAACTAATAGCTTAGAGATAGTATTATTATGGTTAAATAGGATACAAATGCCTAGAGATTTTAAAATATGAGGAAAAGAAGAAAAGGATAGATTAAAAGGAAGTACAAGAGTATTCTTGTTTTTAAAAGGCGCGCGAGGTTCAAAACGATTAAAAGACTTTTTAGCAAACTGAAGGCATTTATCAAGGAAATTTTTCAGCATAAATATAATGTCCGTCGCAGGAAAGAAAGCATCTCATTTTATGTTCATATGTCATATCTTAATCACAATATTGATTTGAATTCTGCTAAAATCATGTAATAATGATACATTTTCATGAAATATCATTGAATCGACCTATATTAGTAAATTCCCAAATTTTAATTTAGGTCCTGGTTATATAAACTCAATGGTTATTTTTTAAAATTATATTCACAATGCAATGTCGAAACTTTTAATTTGAGACTAAATATTTATATTAATCTTAATAAACTATTTTATCTTATTTTTTGTGCATCTATGTAGCCTTGTTTATGTATGTGTATTTATTTTCGTTTGAGTCAAGTCTTTAGAACATTTGTACTTATTCTACCTTGGTTTTTCAATCTTGACCTCTGATGATTATCTCTCGCTCAGAATTTCTCCCTCCCTAATTGCTTAGGTGGTATTTTAATCCTCTTGTCAAGCTTTAGTCTTTTGAATTCACCTGATTTAATGATCTTAGTTTGTATTTATCTTCCTTTTTTCTGTCACTTTTCGCTCCTCCTAATGTTTCCATTTCATATTAATTCATTTTGTTGATTGTTTTTTTGCCTTTTTGTGGGCGTTCCCTCTCCTTTGTTTCTTCCTTATATATATTAGAATTTTCACTACTTTTGTTACTCCTTGATAAAGATCTCGAAATAGTGTTCGAAAGTAATTGGAATCCTCTAATTTCAGAGATGGGTTTTTTAAACGATACTTTTAAAAGAAAAATCCTATTCATTTTTAAAAGATATTTTCCCCAAATCAACCCACAAATAGTTTTTATAAACAAACTATCGATAGGAAGTTTTTTTTAGCAGTAAAGATCCTATCTCTTTAGAGTTCCGCAGTGATAATGTTTATTTATTTAAATGTCCCAGTTGTACTGGAGCCTCTTAAATTGACAGCACTGTCAGGTCTCTTGGAGCTAGGTTCTCTGCTCATATGGGGATTAGTTGGCTCACAAGCAAAATCTTAAATAAAAAAGAAAAGTCTTCTATTAGGGAACACACCAAAAGCTGTAAAACTGACATATCTATTGATAATTTTCAAGTATTTGCTTTTAACAACAACCAACATTGACTAATAACCCTCGAATCTTTATATATCAAACACTACAAACCTACACTCAATGAAGATTTAAGTGCAATATCTTTATTAATTAACTAATTTTAACTATAGTTTGCTAGTTGGTTTGTTTTTGTTTTCTTAACAAACCAAGCGTTACTGTAACCTATAAATATTAGCCCCTTGTTAAACCCACCATTCAATCTCTAGGATGGATCCACTTTAGTAAGTACCCAAATTTACCGTTTTTATATTAAATGTTTTTTAACTCTTACAGTCTTTACAAAATTAAAATCAGAGTTTAAATTAAATATCTCTAAATAATGCGAGGTCATTTTCTCTTATAGTTTTTAATTAATTTCTGCAATAAACCTTAAATTTATTCACTAATTATTGAGTCAGTTTTAAATCAAATTTAACTTATAGTACATTTTTACTGATATTTTATAATTGCTCACCTTTTAAAATAATGTCTTGTTGGCCTTTTCAAGTTTTCTTCTTATGTATTAACAATTTTCGAGTCAGTTTTAAAGCAAATCTAACTGTTGCCAAGTCATATTTGAAATTTTAATTTATAGTACATTTTACTGATATTTTATAATTGTCACCCTTTAAAATAATGTTTTGTTGGCCTTTTCAAGTTTTCTTTATATGTATTAACTTTGTAAACTTATTCTAGCCTGAATATGAAAGCTTGTAGTTTTCGAAACGTTGTGGAAAATTAAAGATGCTGCATCCGTTTCTCGTGGCTCTAGGATTTATCCTCAATATTAAATGCAGGCTTCACGGCTGAGCTCCATATATATATATATATATATATATATATATATATATATATATATATATATATATATATATATATATATATATATATATATATATATATATACAAAAAAGAGAAATTGGACGCGAATGAGCAATGAGACAAGAAACATGAGTTTTTTAAAGGTAAGAGAAAGGGACATTAAAAGGAGATTAGAATCAAAGAGAGCAGAGGGCGGCACAATGAAGGCAATCCTTTACCGAGAAGACAGAGATAACGCCAGGGGAAAAAAGTTTGAAATTCATGGCCGGGACTCGAACCCGGGTCTGCTGATTGCCGGTCAAATGCTCTACCGCTGAGCTACCAGGCACAGTGACTCTACTTCGCCCAAAGCGTTACCCCATCAAACCCAGTATCTCTCTAAGCTAGGAACCTCCAAGGAATTTTTATACCGCACCTTCTTACCCGCTCACAATTTAAAGGCTCATCCCCCAGGTCACATACAAAGAAGGAGCAATGCAAGTTCTGCGGGTGATAAGAACCACCACAGGGCTTTCGCCATATTTATTTTCTGCCTTTCAAAACAATTTACAACGATCTTACGTTATCTCCCCTCCTGTCTTATTTAGATGTCTACCCGTGTCGACTTTCCATTTTTCTTCTATAAATAGTACAGGAGGCGTGGCCTCACAATGGGATCACAAGTTTTGAGCTCAGCCCACTGGCGGGGATTTTCTCATCCAAGGTTCTCCGAATCTAATCATTTATGGTGCCTACACTTTTTCACTTTTTCAGTATAATTTTGTCATTTCTGAGATGCAGACAGCTGTCTAGGCCTAATTCCATTCTCAGGTGGGTAATGTTCGTATTTATTACACTGTCACCAAATTTTACTGCTATCTGAATTCTCGCTTCCTGCTTAATTCCTTGACCAGTTTACAAGTATATATATGTATATACGGGTGAGCATTTGTTACAATTCTTCCTTTTCTTGCGAGGCACTTTGCTGGTGCAATTCTAGTGCCAGGGTCATGTTCTCCACAGAACTCCCCTTCCAGTAACGGAGTTAGAAAGAGGTACATTTTCAACATACTTAAAGGGCAATGAAATTTTACATCGCTTATACATGGATACAGCTGTACTCAGAAAGTGCCTGTATAACCTCCCCCCTCCCAAATAATAAAAGAAATATCACTAAGTTGTTGCTATAATCATTACATTGTTTAATTTTACAAGGCAAAATGGTTCAGCGAGGCATGTATTTATATTTATGCCTGTTATAACATACAAGTTCTAAGGCATGTAAAATAAATAACATGGATCAGCGAGACCTATATGTATTTATGCCTAATGAAATACAAGACTAACGACCTATTTATGTTTATGCAATGCTGAATAATAATAATATAAATTATTCCTGGCAAAAGAGACACTTCTCCCGGAGCGTGAGACCATTCTTGGCTGCTCATTTTATTCCCCTGTTGTCGCTCTGGCGTCATGTGCGTTGCCAGAGGTCGCATCTTCTCCTGATGCAGGTTTTCCGCGCGGCGAACTACGACTGCTCCTCATGTGCCCGTCCTGCGCTCTTGCCAGACGCTGATTACCCGACACGTCATCATCACGTACGGTGGGCAATTTCTCCGGTTTTAATCCATCTGGGTATTCCAGCTTGAATACCTTCTGCCACGCTCGATCACCGGAAAAGGGCAAGCATATGGCGCTTCGAGTGGTTTGAGTACGCAGTCTATCCGGACCCAAACATGCGTTGCATTCTGCAGATCTCGGAGCACATAAGTCTTAGGCACCGAGTGCAGTTGACCTAAAGATGCTCTCCTGAAATCGATCTGGGCCATTGTCGATGCCAGCTCTTTAATAAACTTAGCATCTGATTTCGATGTGGATGACGAGAATAAAGGTTTTGGACACAATAGTGTGGTGCCCGTTACCTCCGTGAAAGGGAAAAATCCCGACTCGGTGGGCAAGGCCAGCCTTTTCGACGGATCATTATGGAGTCCTTCAGGGTCCCGTTGGCCCTTTCCACCATCCTGTTAGTGAACGGTGTGTATGATGTAGTGCGGAGCCGATGAAAACCAACGAGGGCTGACAACTCTTTGAATAGCTCGGATTCGAACTGGGCGCCTCTGTCGGTTAAACATAGATCTGGACACCAAATCTGGACATCGACCCGTCTAGGAAGGCCAAAGCAACCGTCGTGGCACTTATGTTCGGGATCGGCATTGCTTCTACCCATCTTGAGGCTCGGTCAATACACGAAAGTAAATATCGATGGTGCGAGTGGAAGGATTGACCCGGAATTCGGTATGGTGGGAGCGGTCCGACTTTATCAATATGCACAGTTTCAAACCTTGAAGATGGAATGTCAATGGGCAGGATCAGGGATTTCGTGTGACTGCTAATCGTCGAGGATTGACATGCGAGACACTCCCTTGTCCAGGAGCGAATCTTCCTGTCCATATTGGACCAGAAATATCGTGGTTTGACAAACGAAGCGAAGCCTTGATTCACGGGTGTGACAAACTGTGTAGTTAATTGTAAATCGTCCTCCTACACACCATAGGCACGAATGGTCGTGGGTATCTTGATGTAACTTCACACCATAGCTGAGCTTCCCCGGGAAGAGGGAAATATTTTAAATGCGAGCACAGTTCCTTGGTTTCTTCGTCATTTGTCTGCGCTACTACCAAGGCTTGAAGGTCAAAAGAGTCAATTTGGACTGAGTTGACGTCCCTTGAAAGGCAATCAGCGACTACGTTGTCCTGACTACGCAGGTAGACGATATCGCTGATATACTCCAATATGGATGTCCAATGACGCTGCTGTCTATCAATTTTGGTGCTCAATGGCGACAAAAAGGCAGACACTAATGGAGTGTGATCCGTGCACAAGGTTACGTGGCGCCCTTCAATCATGTGCTTGAAGTGTACGACACCAAGATACGCCGCCAGGAGCTCTCTGTCGTAGGTAGAGTATGCTTGCTGCGTCCAGCTTAGCTTGCTCGTGAAGAAAGTAACTCGTCATGGGAATCTATCAACCATTTGGTGCAAGGCAGCAGCTGCTGCGAACTGGGAGCAATGTCACGAGCTGGTATGGGAAATCGTTGGGGAGCTGGTGGTAGAGTTTAACGGATCCAATTAAAGCGGACTTGGTCTCCTCAAACGCTCTCTGTGCTTCTTCACCCTCATTCGAGCTCACGAGCTTTGGGTTGCAGGAGTATAAGCTCGGTCAACGGGGCTGCAATTGCTGCAAAATTGAGCATCATTCCACGATAATATCCCAACATACCCTAATAACGGCGCAGATCCTTTGAGTCTTAGGCAATGGCACGTCTGCTATTTCTTTTACCTTTGTGACCGGTGAACAGATTCCTTCCACCGAAATGTGACGCCCGAGGAAATCAATTTCTTCGCGAATTCACATTTCTCCAATGAAATCCTTAACCCATTTTCTACCAAAGTTTTGAATATTTCTTTCAAATGCTTCAAGTGGTCGTCCATGTTATCCGAGAAGATCAGAATGTCGTATATATATATATATATATATATATATATATATATATATATATATATATATATATATATATATATATATATATATATATATATATATAAACGAATCCCACTCCTCGGAAAATGTTGTCTATGTGCCGTTGAAATGTGCTACTTGCATTCCGTAGGCTGAAAGGAAGCTTGACAAATTACCACAGACCAAGATTAGTTGCTCTTTTTCTTGTTGGCTTATTAATTTCTGCTGGGAAATCTAATTCTCCTTCGGATAACGAAAGACTCGTCGCTCCATTCCAGATCCATGCAAGATGTTGACACCTTTTAACTTTCTTTTATTTTTTGAAAATAAAAACAGGAAATACTTATTGGTCTATGACATATAGCATCAGATAGGGATTTTAATCGGTAAATATTCGTTTAAAGACATCTCTTTTAAGGAATTTAAAAATATGTTTTTCTTATGCACTTTTATATGTAATTTTTAGATCTGAAGCGCGTTTTCTCCAGAAATGCATACATTGCCCATAATTGACTGAAGGTGTATTATAGGAAAAGTGCATCATTTTCAGTTAAAACGAGTTTCAGATCTGAAAAGTACACATAAAACTGCATGAGAAAAATACATTTAGAAATTCATTTAAAAGATCGAGAATCAGAACCAGACCTAACCTAACCTAACCTTACCTTACCTTACCTTACCTTACCTTACCTTACCTTACCTTACCTTACCTCATCTCACCTTAGCTTACCTTACCTTACCTTATCTCATCTCACCTTAGCTTACCTTACCTTATGTCGTGGTATGACATTACATTATATCGGAACCATATTATATCTATCAGGGAGGGACCAATAACTTGAAAGCGAACCGACAAAAGGGACGGAAAACCACGAGTTTAGACGGGCTGAGTAGCGAGAGAGTGCAACGAGGTCAGGTAAATTATGGCCATGGCAAAGCTCAAGGTTATTTAAAGAGGCATGTATAAAAATATGATTTTATTTACACAAAAATAATGAGAGAATTTATGGGTAAAATTACCTCGGAGAATTAACGGGCAAAATCACATCAGTAAATGAAAGGGGGAATTGTAGTTATAAATCAGACTATGAAGTTAGAACTTAAAGTATTCCCGGAGGAGACTATTCAAATGGGGGGGGGGGATTAACCCAATTGGGTTACTAAAAGGGGGAGAGGGGTTGGCTTACGGATGTCTTCTGCACTTGAGGTGAGGCCACACGGACTTCAAAGCGGGAGGTTGGAGTGATGACGGTTTTCCAAAAGCAAGAGGGGGGGGGTAATTTCCGGTCCAAAAGAGAGTATTTCGGCTACCCGAAATGAGGGCTTCGACAGGAGTTGATGAAAGAAGTCGGAAAAATCACTCGGGGCGATCTTTCAGTGAAATTACCTCCTGGCTGGGGCTAATTCCAAATACACAAAATAGTCCAGCTGTCACTTTGCCTTGTTGCTAGCATTTGACTTGGAACCATGGGAAAATCTTCTGGGTTTTGGGCGAGACTTCTCAACTCTGTGTCTCTTTCGGGGAGTCGAGCGTTATTTATGTCCGAGGCTCTCCCGGAGTTGGGGGTTAGCGGGAAACAGCTCTACTCTCGAAGGGCCTCGAATCTTCTTGCAGAGCTATTTTAGCCGGCATAAAGGTGAATCGTGAGGGACTTGATTCGAGGCTACCGCTTGTGGAAGGGGGGGAAAGGTAGGCTTACCACTTTAGGCCTAGCCGGGCCTTCTGCTGAACATGAGAGTTCCTTTCTGCTAAAAATCTTCCACGTGGGGATTACCTCACACATTTCCCAACCGAAAGATGATGCTTTACAGAGCAGTTGCGTAGGAAAGGATCATCCCAACCCGCAAACTAGAATTATCAAAGGTCTAGGGAAATTCTGACCTGCTACGACATGTGTACACACACAAAAAAACGTAAATCTGAGCTCAGCGGGGAATTTACGAGCATAAGCCTTAAACAGGTCGATTATAGAGAATTTAACTAATTCAATTTTAAACAAAAGAAAAATCACAGGAGAACATTGGCAACATTTCAGTGGAACCACAAAAAAAAGGATACAATTAAATGGAGGCATAAATATGGGACAAAAATAAGTTAACAATTTAGTGGACCCCCAAAAAATCATAATTAGGAACATTAATGAGATAATATATAGACAATTCACGTGGAAAACCTTCGCTCCTGCCGGAGTATGGATGAGGTAGTCCACGGGTCCTCTAGCCTCGATGACGGGGTAGGGTCCCTTTCACTGGCTAAGGATTTTGTTGCTTCCCGTGGGAAGTAGCACCAGCACCTTCGTGCCAGGCTTGAATTTCCGTTCTCGTGATTTAAGGTTCAATTAGGTCTCAAACCTCTCAATAAGTCCTTCTTCACGGGATACGAGACTCGTTTGTTACCTCGGGTGGACTCACGCTCGAGGGCTTTAGTTTTCTCCCAAAGGGGAAGGGGGAGAGTTGCGCACTCCTTCTGGGCGCGGGAATACCTATCGCTCCGGAGGGCTTGGAACTCCGTGTCGATAGGGGTTTCAAGGGAAACAGGTGCACGGGATTCCAGAGCTGCCTGTGTACAGGTAATCACGGGCTGGGCCACGGGGTGGTCGTGAATTACGGGGTTCTGACTGAATAAAACGGAGCACAACTGGATTGGGGCCGCTACCACTTCGGCCCAACCGGACATATAGTCACACTCGATGTGACAACGAATTACTGGGAAACGACTCGCCCGGCCAAGGTAGTCGTGAACCACCGCAAATTTCTTGTGGCCGGGTTCAACAGGAGGGAGTAGGTCCTCAGACACTATAATACAGGTGAACCCGGTGTCACGGACGAGGGTGGATATTCGGTGACCGTTCACAGTTCCGTTCTCGAACTTCAATCCACCAGGGGTTTTCTCATTAAAGAGAAAATTTACCTGATGGACCGGGTCTTTGGCGGGCGAGGGAGATTCGGGAGTCTTCTGAGGCGACGGAGGAGGATCAGGGGCGGCCCAGATTTGGTGTACTTGGTGGGACTGAGAGTTTGCGAATCGGGAGTTTTGAGGACAGTTCGTGCGGTAATGGCCGATAACTCCGCAGGTGTAGCAGACGATCGGGTTCTTTTGGTACGGCACAACCGGGGGAGAAGAAACTAGGGGCTTAACGTCTCGGTGTTCCGATGGATAGAAGTTTCTTGGCTTCGAGGGACTAGGAACTTTGGTAAATCTTGGAACCAAATTAGGGATGGGGGTCTTAGGGCCATAAAATTTAGTTTTAGGGGGTGATTGGGGAGCTTTTTTAACATCCTTAGGGTATAAATCGTGACTACCTGCGTAAACATCGGCCTCTTCCAAGCACTCTTTGAAAGTGGCGCAACGTTTATCCTTAATGAAGGCGCGAATTTCGGGAGCCACGGCAGCTAAAAGCTGATCCCTAAGGAAGAAGTCCAGTAGGGACTCGTAGACCTGGGGAATTTTGCACGCATCCAGCCAACACTGAAGGTTTCTTTGGAGGATCTACCCGTGTTGTCGAAATGTTTGGCCAGGGCGGATCCTTTCCTGGCGGAATCGGGAGCGGTAGAATTCGCTATTCATGTGAACAGCGGCTAACAATTCGGACATTAACGTGGAATAGTCCAAAGTTGCTTCCGGGGGAAGGGATACGAAGATATCCCTTAACTTGGCATTTAGGAGGGGAAGTAAGCGAGCGACGCCATCATTTTCGAGATCCCATCTATTGATCTGAAAGATTCTCTCAAAATGGGCCAAAAATGATCCAAAGTCCTCTCCATCATTAGAAGCGGGAAGGTGGACTGAAGGAGTTTTGGGAATTTCAGCCCGGGAACCGATGGACTGAGAATCCATTTGATTTCGGCTCATTTCCAGCTCATGCTGCCTAATTTGTTCACGTTCTTCCATCTCCATTTTGTTCTTCTCCATCTTCATCTTCAGTTTGTTCTCCTCAATTTTGTTCGTTTCCATCTCCATTTCCATCTTCAGTTTGTTCTCCATCTCCGTTTTCAGTTTGTTCTCCTTCATCTCCATCTTCAGTTTGTTCTCCTCCATCTCCATCTTCAGTTTGTTCTCCTCCATCTCCATCTTCAGTTTGTTCTCCTCCATCTCCATCTTCAGTTTGTTCTCCTCCATCTCCATCTTCAGTTTGTTCTCCTCCATCTCCATCTTCAGTTTGTTCTTCTCCATCTCCAATTCCCTTCGCTCTGCCCTTTCGTTCCTCTCTTCTTCCTGGACGTAATTTAGCAGGTCTTTGCCCGAAAGACCTAACATTTCACCCTGACTCTTGAATTTTGCGAAGGATGACATTTTTACGCAGTTAAGTGAGGGAACACTGATACGCGAACGATCTAGGACACTATCCTCGCGAAACGAATACTTGAATATTCATGAAGGCCTTGTTCACACAAAAAAAATAAGATACAGCTACCTACCTCTGCTGTTTCTAAGCGGGGAAAAAAATTAAAATGGTCCTACCGGAATTAGGACACCAAAGACCTTAACTCTTTTGGATTAATAACCAGGAGAGTCTCCAAAATTCGAACACAATAAAAAAAAATAATTACCTGGGGTCCAACACAAAATCTAAATAGATTACGTTCCACTGCTCTTCAAATAACTCGAACTTGCCTCCTGCCAGTACAATACGAAAATTAAAATAAAAGGGATGTATGTGAATAACAAGGGAACTTCTAATGTCGAAATTAAAATGACACGGGTTCGTAAAAACCCCAACACACTTGACACCAGATTTATATAATACGTATATTAATATATATATATATATATATATATATATATATATATATATATATATATATATATATATATATATATATGT
The DNA here is from genome assembly GCA_963969495.1 of Ceratothoa steindachneri. Lineage (NCBI taxonomy): Eukaryota > Metazoa > Arthropoda > Malacostraca > Isopoda > Cymothoidae > Ceratothoa > Ceratothoa steindachneri. The sequence continues at coordinate 96,521,618 of OZ018333.1, read as the reverse complement.
CGTGGTATGACATTACATTATATCAATACCATATTATATCTATCAGGGAGGGACCAATAACTTGAAAGCGAACCGACAAAAGGGACGGAAAACCACGAGTTCAGTCGGGCTGAGTAGCGAGAGAGTGCAACGAGGTCAGGTAAATTATGGACAATGGCAAAGCTCAAGGTTATTTAAAGAGGCATGTATAAAAATATGATTTTATTTACACAAAAATAATGAGAGAATTTATGGGTAAAATTACCTCAGAGAATTAACGGGCAAAATCACATCAGTAAATGAAAGGGGGAATTGTAGTTATAAATCAGACTATGAAGTTAGAACTTAAGGTATTCCCGGGGGAGACTATTCAAATGAGGGAGGGGGATTAACTCAATTGGGTTACTAAAAGGGGGAGAGATGTTGGCTTACGGATGTCTTCTGCACTTGAGGTGAGGCCGCTCGGACTTCAAAGCGGGAGGTTGGAGTGATGACGGTTCTCCAAAAGCAAGGGGAGGGGGGGTAACTTCCGGTCCAAGGGAGAGTATTTTGGCTACCCGAAAAGAGGAGGGCTTTGACAGGAGTTGATGAAAGAAGTCGGAAAAATCACTCGGGGCGATCGTTCAGTGGAATTATCTCCTGGCTGGGGCTAATTCCAAATACACAAAATAGTCTAGCTGGGGAAATCTTCTGGGTTCTGGGCGAGACTTCTCAACTCTGTGTCTCTTCCGGGGAGTCGAGCGTTATTTATGTCCGAGGCTCTCCCCGGAGTTGGGGGTTAGCGGGAAACAGCTATACTCTCGAAGGGCCTCGAATCTTCTTGCAGAGCTATTTTAGCCCGCATAAAGGTGAATCGTGGGGGACTCGATTCGAGGCTACCGCTTGTCGAAAGGGGGGGGGGGCTAGGCTTACGACTTTAGGCCTAGCCGGGCCTTCTGCTGCACATGAGAGTTCCTTTCTGCTAAAGTTCTTCCACGTAGGGATTCCCTCACACCTTACCTTACCATCTTACCTCACCTTACCCTAACGATATTTTTCCTCGGCTTCTCTCGAAACAGTTTATAAATAAAACGCTAGCACTTGGTCAAATGCGGGTATTATAAAGTCACGTGCCCTTAAACGCACTAACCTAAAATTTGCATGTAGTTTTACTGCGTTTCGAATCCTTTGCAATTATATTACAGTAAAAGCAACTTCGATCTTGGGTAAATTTACTATTCCTGCATGTAAGGCAGTAAATAACTCTCGGGATTAAATTGTGAGCCCTCTATATTTCTAAGGCATTAAAGTCGTCCTCAAAGATTTCACGTATCATTTGGTATTGTGACTTACAACAACCAAAGCACGCGATTCTAACAATTAAACCAAAGACACAGCCATGTGTAAACCGTCTGAGATATAACGAATCATTAAATTGGCCGATCATTTAGAAGACGCATGCGCAAATCGTCATCAGATATAACATAGCATGCTATTGGCTAACTAGTCAGGCCAAAAGTTGAAGGAAATAAGGCAAATGGTGGGGAAAGATTCAAATTTTGCAAAATTATGTTATTTTCGCAAAATGCATAAATATGTTATTATTAAGTTTCGGAAGGTGAAGATGACATCGGTGAACAGCATTTTAAGAATTAAGAACGAATATGTATTTGAAAATTTTAATATTAAAATGTTTGTGGAAAGAGTAAAAAATGAACCTAAAAGAATCAAATCTCTCCGACCGCCGAATATTAGTTACGAGGGGAGGTCAATAAGTTTTGCGAATCGGTAGGGCAAAACAGAGGAAGGGGGATGGCTGTTTGTGGGGGTGTTAGGACAAGTTATGACAAGTCAGATCCTGCAGCCGCACGCTCCTGCCTCGTCTATTTAAGAATCAGTAGCTGATCGCAGATTGTCAGTCACATGTTTTTCAACAATGGAGAAGGTTGAGCACCGCGCAGTGATCAAATTTTTGACCAAGGAAGGCCAGAATGCAAAAGAGATCCATGAACGCATGGTTGTAGTGTACACCGACACCACCCCTACCTATGCAACCATTGCTCGCTGGAATAGGGAGTTCCGCCATGGTCGTGAGTCCCTTGAAGATGACCCCCATCCAGGACGCCCGTCAGACGTGACCAACGAGGACAATGCGGCCCGTGTGGAGAGGATGATCCTCGCAAATCGACGGGTGAAGGTCGAAGAAATCGAACGAGAACTTGGAATATCACATGGAAGTGTTATCAACATCATCCATCATCCACGACAATTTGGCCATGACCAAGGTCTCTGCCCACTGGGTCCCTAGAAACCTCACGAAACCTCACTCCCCATGATCGATTTCAACGTTCGAAGGAGCTGCTGCTCCTGTACAACCAAAACCCAGCGGGATTCGAGTCACCCATAGTGACAGGTGATGAAACGTGGGTCCATCACTGTGATCCCTAGACCAAGCTCGAAAGCATGGCCTGGAAGCACAGGGGCAACCCTCAGCCGGGAAGATCATGGCCACCATCTTCTGGGATTCTGAGGGAGTGTTGATGGTGGACTATGCGCCTCGTGGAAGGACCATCACAGGCCAATATTACGCCGAGGAACTGGCTGGGTTGAAGAAGTGCATCCTTCAGAAGCGGCGCCGCAAGTTCACACGCAGTGTCCTCCTCCCCCACGACAATGCCCCTGTCCACAAGGCCAGAGTTGCACAAGCTGCCCTGCGCGAGTGCAGATTCGAGGAGCTCAACCATCCCCCCTACAGTCCAGATCTGACCCCTAGCGACTACTTTTTATTCCGCCAGGTCAAGGCTGCACTGCGTGGACGCCGGTTTGTGGACGATGAAGATGTCCAGCTCGCCGTCCAGGAGTGGATTGAACAGCAGTCGGGAGATTTCTGGTTGTCGGGAATTCGAAGCCTCAGGGACAAGTGGCGCAAGTGCATTGAAGTCGAGGGTAGTTATATTGAAAAATAATAAAACACTTTTCCTCATATCTCGTTTCCTTATATCCGAATTGCAAAACTTATTGACCGCCCCTCGTATATCTAGCCAAGAGACCAAGTTGGCGTGAGGCAGCAGGAATCGCTATATATTCAAGATGCAGATGAATTCGTGTAGCGTCAAGAAAGTGACAGAAATATTATTAAAAAACAATAAAACACCAATACTTATGTTTGTGTGCACCTGGTAGTTTCCTATTTGACCCGAAAACAAAGAAAAATATTCTTCAACTATACATATTTCTATTACGTAAGGCCTAAGAAGGACCTCTTATCCCCGAAGGTATCTCCAGAACTATGCAATCATACATATTGCTATCGTGGCAGCAATACTTAAACACTTACCTTTGATAAAAGTTACGAAACAAATGAAAAGAAGAAAGAGCGAACAAGTAAACGAACCATATCCATGAGCAAACGGGAATGAATGGCGCCCAACTCCGGTTCGCGGGTTTTTAATCTTTGCAATTCCCGCCAAATATGCCTCCTAAGGTTGGGGATTGTCGGTTGCAACATTTATATGCAATCATAATTAGCTTGAGCGCTTATTGAAATAATATTGAAATAATAAGAAATTAGAAAGATAAATTTTCGACGTTTAATTTGGTATAACTTTTACTTCGCCCATCCATTTACTCTCGAAGAAAGGGGCGATTAACCTCGGCTGAGTGAACCTAATAATTGCAATTATAATGGCCAAACAGGTAAATATGCACTGTAATAAGACAAACACTATATCATTTGATAGGTAATTATATACTTTTTAATATGGTATATGTTTAATTTCGATAAGAATCCTCGCGAGAAGAATGGAAACTAGTTCGATAGTTCAGTGTTCAACTTAGGGTAACCAGAGAACAACGAGGATTATCGTCTACGATAACTAATTTATCAATCTTGAAATCTGTCATAATGATAAATGGAATTCCGCCGAACAGCCTCCATGCAATTGTCTCTTACCTGTCACTTAGTAGTGCGAACTTGAGCGGCTCTGCCCCTATGAATTGGCAGCGTCCGGGACTTCTATCTCTACTCTCGGATAAGGGATGGGATAGCTCTATGGCTAAGCTTAAATATCCTTTTTCCATAGGATCTGTCGTATTGCAGTTATGAGTTTATAGTATTTTTACTGCAATTTCCTTCTCTATACCCTGATGCAATTTCTGGCGGGATTACGCCGTGTCGATTTATTATATTCTGTAATATCCGATTAGAAGGGACTTCTAGCGAGCAAATTCTTGGGATTATTACATTTCTCCTCGCTGCAAAAGGTGTAATTTGAGAATTGTTTTTTCTCCCCGGCTGATATCACGAAAACTCTCCATCACAAATCCAGCTGCTGCTAATTCCTCATAAGGGGTTTCCAATTTGGACTTCTGAATACCCCGATCTCATCTTGCTAGATTGATGAGTAGTTTTTGTATATGTAGTTCGCATCACCTCTGAAGTGGTTTTATCCCTCTCTTTTTGTTTAGAGTCTCACGACTAATGTAATCTTTGGTTCTTATAACATGGTAACTTTATAATGTATATATCAGAGTGTTGTGTGTTGGTAGGCGTGATTGATATTTTAATTCTATTCAAAATTGTATCGTAATTTTAGATACATCATATGCTTATTTTTTGTGGAAGAAATAAAATTTGTGATTGTCCTTACAATCTTTCAGGCGCCCTAAATTAGAGGTAACTGCGGTTTTGGGGGAACACTATTCTAATATATTTCCTTATTATATTTAAAACAAGTGGGTGAAAAAAATGAAAGCATAGAGGTGGAATTAACGCGATTGAGAGATGTGCTATGGCAGAAAGAAATGCACAGTCGAAGAGTTTTGGTCAGTTGATGAGGCCGTTGATTTATTCTCCATCAACTTAACCTTCATGGACCTGACTACCATTCTTAGGAGGTTATTGGGTTTTGCATACCGTTTGTCTCCTTCCTGGGGGGTAAGTGTCAAATGGTCCTTAGAGAGCAGCAAGAACTTGGCCAGGTACGTGAGGTGAGAGAATACATGTCCTGTGGAGAGGAGATGCAAGAACTAGCGCTACTAGGCAACACCCCTGTCCCATCTTCTTGTAAGTTAGCACCCCAATTTCTCCCCCCCGTGTTCATGGTTTACTTCTTTACACCCTCTTTTTACGTATTCTACACCTTTTCACCCTTAAATTAAAAAAATTGAGCATTAAATTTAAAAAGTTTACTTTCATATAAAAAAAATAAGCTTTACATTTAAAAAAGTTGACTTTCATATTAAAAAAAATAAACCTCAAATTTAAAAAAATGAACTTCGAATTTAAAAAGTTGACTTTCAAATTAAAATACTTGAATTTCCCATTAAAAAAGCTTCTTAAAAAGGCTGACTTTCAACCTAAAAAAAGTTTCTTTCAATTGAAAACAAATACAATTCAATTAAAAAATGCAATATCATCTGAATTTGTATAACGTCAAGAGCACTAATTTCGCCACCAACCTACGCAAAAATATCCTAGTGTTTTCGATTCTTGGTAACTTATTTCTTCATACAGTACCATCTTTTGTACATAAAAACATTCGTAAGAGTCATATCTACAGTATTACTAAACATATGCGTATCTAATGAGAAAGTGCTTAAAATTAAAGAAAATATAATTCTCCATTAGTAATCTTCCGAACGTTTCCAACATTTATGCCACCTCTCTACCGTGACGTTAGAGAGCCTATTTTCATAGCTTATGGGATTTCTTCTCATCATATCTTCATTGGCAGCTCTTTCACACCCTGAGCAACCGTTCCCATACATAACTCAGCCCTCTCAGTAACCAAATGAGTATTTTTTAAAATACTGCACTGGAAAAATATGTAATATTGTAAATTTAGTATACTGGTATTTTCTACCTGTATAAAATTAAGAGATCTCTGAAAAAAACGAAAGAATATCCTGTAAAAAGATAAAATTAACTGAAATAAAAGATGAGCTCAACCACCTCCAGGAGTCAAGGAACGACCTTACAGCACATGGCCAACCAAATTGGGACCATTGGGCGCTGAAATGTCCTTATGGCTCGCAAAAGCTTCGGTTCGCCCTCCTACTAAAGTTCGAATGGATTGGGCATAAATTCTGGTTACCCTTCAGGTGGGGGAAATACACTTATTTTAATTTGAAAATCAACTTTTAAAAATTTGAAAGTCATTTTAAAAAATTTAAAATGCAGCTTTTTATATATGAATGTCAACCTTTTAAATTTGAAGTTAATTTTTTTTTTAATATGAGTCATTTTTTTAAAACTTGAAGTTCAATTTTTTTAATTTGAAAGTCACCTTTTTTAATTTGAAGTTCATTTTTTTTTTTTTTAAATATGAAAGTCAACTTTTTAAATTCGAAGGTGAAAAGGTGTATATCCGTAATGCTAATCAATTAGCATTTAATTCACGTCGTTGAATCAATGAATCTTTCCGAATGGACTTTCCCTCCAGATACGGGGAAGAATTCAACGAGCCATTTATGCTAGGTGGGTGGCTGCTCCGCTTTCACGTCGGTCGCGAATACTTTCTCTGTGTTGTTTAATATAATGCGGATAAAAGGTATTTGTTTAGATTCCTGGGCGGGCTACGGTGCTTTATGTTTGTAGCACTTTTCCATTTTTGTCAATTACATTTTTGTATAAATTATTGTTTTACAGTTTTTTTCAATATCGTTTTTTTTTTCTTTTACTATCGCCATCAAATAGGCTAAACCTGAGTATCGGTGGTTCATTTCTTTGGTGGCGGTCGCCAGGTGACACCACATTAACTAAAACATTTTTAGTGCCGGAACCTTCATGTTTGAGGCTTTTCCCATAGAGGTGTCAAGTCTATAGTACGGAACGGAGGCACTTCATCAATATTGACAGTTCATTTATGATGAAGATTAATTTTGACATTATTAGAAATTTTTTAATTTGACGTATTGATAAAAACAATTTAGCAGCTTCACACAAATACACATCAGAAAACCCATTTAAAATATGTTTGCTACCTATGTACAATGTGGCTCTACACTTTATTAGCACGTTCACGGCCTCCCCCTTCACTGCAAGGTGGCTTCTAGTTCTCGAGCGGAAATTTCCGTCAATTGATAATGTTTACAGATAGGCACAGAACGGAAATATTAGGTGAAATTGTTAAATTGTCTAATGTGATAATTTGGTGCGGAGCTTCTCAGACTCGCACCTAATATGACACCATCTGGTATCTTTGGGAATATTTGTTCGCATTTCCCAAACCTTCCCTTCAGTACCCCAGAGGCCGATGCTATGGTTCAATGAGAAATGTTTTTACGTGAGAGCATGAAACAATGAGTCAACCCCCAAGGTAACATTTATACGGAACACATTTAGATGAATTGGATTTAGCTTCAGTGAAAGAATGTCGAGGAATAGGTCACATCCCCAGACAATATGTCTATATATAGATATATGTATCTATTGGTTGGGAGGAGAGAGATAAAAGCCACGAGAATATGTATATATACAGTTATATATACATATATCCTCTAATCTACGTACGCGTCCTTCGCTACGTACAAGTAAGTTCACTTTGTAAGAGTAATCTGTTGATTACGAGGTATAAGAGTGCGATTTACTACAGGGGCCGATAGCGTTTAATGAGTTTACCAAGTTGCAGTTAAAGGTATATTTAAAGAGTGAAAACCAAAATATAATTTTAATAAGTCACTAGTTAACATATATATTCATACGGGAAATATAGGTAAAGTAATAAGGATAATTCTGACAAAATATAGATTAATTGGCAATCGAGTAACGTTAATTACTCGTTAATCAGCTTTTAAATGGGATACTATAAATCAGTTATACGGAGGGAATATTTATATGTCGGAGAGTGGGTCGATTAACGGGAGATACAAGCAAGGGTCGTTTTACCTTAATGGGCTCACCTCGAGGAAGGAGAATCTTTTTGCGAGTCGGCGCGGGGAAATGGAAACGGACAATGGACGTGACTCTCGGCTGAATATCCTGATGATGACGAAGATGAAGGGGAGGGGGGACGAGAAGACGGATTCACTATCCTCCTTGAAGACGGACGATGGCACCTCTGCTCCAGAGAAGTGGAACCTCCAAAAATCTAGACTCTGGCGCGGCTCGGTGCGAAGTCTCACACAGGAAACTGGAGATCCTTGGGGTGAAGGTACAGATGAGACAAGAGGAATCCCGGCCAATCCTTCGGGGACGAAAACGATTCTTTGCTTGCTCTGAACAGAGTAAGCCTTCACAAAATACATGGATCAGCCTGGTGAGATCCAACCTCGATGGTATAAGCAAATGTCAGGGACTTGAGGAAACAGACACACGATCTGAACCGAAGGCGACGGGTTCTCAAACTCAATCTGCCGATATTCGAAAACTCAGGGGAAATTTTATATGACGGGCAATTTTTTAGTTTCTCCTCGTTGGCAGACTCAGACGACTGGCTGACCAATACCGGCCGCTAGATGGATTAGCGTTTGTCGCCTGACCCAAGTCTTAATGGCCTTTACGATGTGGGCGGGAAACTTTCGGCTAGCAGTTTCCCGACTACGGAGATTAGCACTTCCTCGGCGAGGTAAAAGCTTTTAACACGCCCAACTTAATTAACTGGATCTGTGAGGCGGCTGACGGATATTCAAATTCTTCCTTCTTTTTTTTCTCTTTGGGTTCAGAGATGACACCACGTAGAGTTAAACTTAAGAGACAGAGAGGGAAGGAACTCATGAAACAAATGAATTGGTATTCTTCTTGGCTCCCCTTTCCCTCTCTCTGCAAAGGTAAACTGAATGGATTTATACACCATCTATTAACAGACACGGATCCAGGGAGGTCTAGGGGGGCTGAATGAAGCTCCCCTACAAATTTCAAAGGAGTTTATGTTTATATTTCTTTATTAAGCCATACATGTATTCTACTATTTAAAAAGAGTTATGTAATAATATAGAATATATATAAAAAGGTTTTTTAAATGTTGCAATCGAATGTACCTTATATGATACCTGTATAAAAAAAAAACAGGTAAATCTCAAAAATAATTATTAAATTCAATTTTATACCTTAGCTAAGGTCCTAAACTACAATTTAGAATTTTCTGATGTATGGAAAAAAAATCGGATTTGAAAGAATTAGTGCCCACTCCTGCAGGAGTTAGTGTCATTGATTACACTGGTCAACAGCCCAAATGGTTCACATATGAGATTATACCTGCACAACTAATTTCATATTGAATCTGATATTTGTTTTGTTCTATCCGATTAGGCTTTAGAAAAAAAATCAATAAGTACAAATATTCAATATTCCGTCACTTGTGTCGTGCAATAGATATTTAACCCAAAACAAACCAGCTTGTCTCATATGTGACTCTGCTTACATGACTAATTTCATATTGTTGAGTATGATTTAGATGTTTTATTCTACTATGAGATCTACTTTCTTAAACAATCAGAAAAAGAGTAGATATGGTTACATTAATTGTCTCCCTCAAGATAACGATATTAAACACGTCAGAGATAAGCTCATAAGAAATTGTACAAGGAAGCAATAGTTCAAATCATTTATAATTGACAAAATATGAAGTTTCTTAAAGTGCTTCTGAACTTTGCCCTTTCGTTTGTACAGCTCCCTCTTTGCTAGTTGTAACGTCAGCGTCCAGTAATAGTCACCCATCATGTTAGGACTGAGTTGTCCCTGATATCTGCTCCTCATTATGGTGATGTCTTGATGAAATCTTTCACCATGTTCATCACTAATGTCTCCAAGCTTATCTGGGGAAAAATCAATATGAGAATGGAAAAAATGCAATTTCAAGGACATCCTTGCTCCCAATGCAGATAATTCTGCAGAATGGTTGCAACGATTTCTTTGTAGTTCTCAGCACGATAGTTCCAAGAAAAATCTTTGACACATTGACAAATAATTCCCATGGGTTTTTCTCTAGTGGGTTCAAGGCCCTGGTGAATTCGCTATCATGAACTAGTATGCGAATCTGTGATCCATTCAAGACACCTGCTTTCAACTTGGCTTCTGACATAAACATCGAACCAGGCACCTAATTGATCAATGGCCTTGATGAAATTTTTAGCCAAACAGAGCTTTAGATGCCGTGGAGGCAAAAATATCTTTTCTGGATCTACAAGAGGATTGTGAACACAGTTGAACCTTCCAGGCGCATCTCTTGGTCTTGCCGGCGATTCCTTTCTCACATAGTGCTCTGCATCAGTTCTGCTGTCCCACAAACACAAAAAGCACATGTGTTTTTGTAGCCACTCTGAACGCCCAGTAGTAAACATATGATTTTGATATCCCCAGATATCTTCCACTGGTGTTTCTTGTACTCTATAGCGGCTAACAAAATCTTCATTGTTTCACAGTTCTCAGCCATCTTTGCTGCATTTGCTATTGGGACAGATGGAAACCTATTGCTATTGTGTTAAAGAACAGCTTTCAGAGTCTATAAACAGCCTCCAATCATCTGACTTGTATGGTTCAGGCTTGTAGAATTGTTGCATGAGAGATATTGCGTCCTCAAAGTAACAAAGGTGGTTTGCCATCTTGAAAAATTGCAAACAGCTCTCTATGTCAGTAACGAGCTGTGATGATACGTACTCCAGCTTCCAGCAGGTTACGCTGCTTTAGTCTGGATCCCAGAACTTCGGCCTTTTCTTTGGACAAGTCTAGGTGCCCCTGATGAGATCATGAAGCGCTTCTTGAGTAAAGAGTTTAGGCCTGGTATTTTCAGAGTCATCCTGCTAGTCGTCTTCATTTGAGGTAGAATTAGAATCGGAATCACTCATCAATTCTTGTTCACTCAGTGGATTTAGGACTGGGAGTTCAGCGCAGTACGGAGTTGGTCGGATTGCAGAAGTAATATTGGGTACTGCACCTTGTCTCGTGTTTTGATGCTTATTCCCTTGATGTTTGTGAGACAGAAGTAGCAGTCACTGCTGTAGTCTTTAGGTTCACGCCATATCATTGGTACAGCAAACGGCATTCCTGAGCTTCGCTTACCACACATCCACTCGCTCAGGTGGTTGACACAAGACTTGAGTGTCGACTTCATATGTTATAAAAGGTGGCTTGGGTCCATCTAACTCTAAAGTACTACTTCTATTGAATAGAGGAGTAAAACTTGAGAAGCAGCTACCATATATTGACAAGCCTTTCAAATGCAGTTCCTGTCTCTTTCAAGCAACTATGAAGGGTAATCGTAAAAGACTTGAAGTAAATCACAAGGATGAAAAGCCGTTCAAATGTAGTTCGTGTCCCTATCGAGTAGCCAACAGCGGGAATTTTAAGATACAAGGAAGAACCTACACAGTAAGAAGCCATTCGAATGCAACTCCTTTCCCTATCAAGCTTCTGAGAGGAGGGGGGGGGTATTCGGAATCATGAAAGAACTCACTCAAGTGAAAAGGCTTTTAATTGCAGTTCACGTGCCAACCAAACAGTTGAGAAGGGGCATCTTAAGTGGCATGAAGAACTTATATGGGCGAGTAACCGTTCAAATGCAGTTCTTGTCTATGTGACGTAGCCAAGAGAGGACACTTCAGGAAGATGAAATAACCCGCACGGGTGAAAACCCCTCGAATAGTATTATTCTTCGTATTGCTGTGCTAGGAGTGCTGTAATTCTCGTATCAATCACAGTGAAATCTCGACCCCAATAGATCTCTCGCGAGTGTTTCCCCCCCCCCCCCCCATCCCTTTGTTGTTCGAGTTTTCGTTTGTTTAGCAAAACTATTCGCGCTCTCCTCCGTGCGTAAATAAATGCATAATTCCACCATATTTATTGTCGTGCGTTAATTTATTTTTTGTTGTTGTGCTCGTCGTGTAAAACCAGCATCGTGTTGTCGTTTGAAATTTCCAAGACCAGGGGTGAGTCACTTGGAGTCAGTGGCAAAAATCTGATAGCCTACATCCAGGAAGAAGAAATAAGAGAAAGAGCCAAAAGAAGAGAAGAAAAGGAATAAGAAGAAAGAGAGAGAATTCGTTCTCACGAACTGGAAATGAGCAGAGCTAGGAACGAAACGCTCTCCAGAAGCTCCTCAAGTTCTAAACTAGACGCACCGCAGTCTGCGAGCATAAAACTCCCCGTCTTTATGGAAGGCGAAGATCTTTGAGGTGAACCAGTGGGACATCTAGATGGACGGCGTAGCACAATTATTGCCCCTGCTGAGCTCCCAACTCAGGGATATTTTGATCTCCCTCTCACGAGAGGCAACAATTAATTACTCATCGTTAAAAGCCGAGTTGCACGCCGCTTATTAAATAACCCCGGACTTCTACTGAGCTAAATTTAGGCACTGTCGCATTCAACCAAACCAGACCTTCCAAAAGTTCCCCTACTCCCTACAGCGTCACTTTAATTTTTGGATTTAAGCGTCCAAGGTTCCTCATAAATACGACGCCGTGGTCAATTTCGTCCTCAAGGACCAATTTCTTGCGTCGTTCCCTTCGGAAATCAGATCCTTCGTGAAGGACCGGAGATACCGTACTCTCAAGGAATGCATCGAGGAGCCAGACGTATACGCGGCCTGCCACAACTGCTATCCGAAAAGGGGAAGAAATCAGAACCCCCATCTGCTAAATCCAAAACCAGCAAGAACAAATTTGTTCCTAATAATGGGAAAAAGTTCTTTAAGGTGACTAGGCCCGCCAAACTCAAACCTCCCTTCTTGTCGGTCCGCCGTGATGTTAAGCCCTTTGCTCTCAAACCCCTGCTTCGCCGTTCCCCAGGAGGACCATTGTGTGCTATTCCTGCGGAGTTCAGGGTCATATCAGGTCCAATTGACCTCAAAACTCGCAGTTTAGAAGCACCCCTTCTCACCTGAGTACACCAAGTCAGTACCACTTCTACCGTGGAAAAATGAAGCCCCCCCGTCCCTCTTCTTCAAACCCGCCGAATACTGGTGGCCATTAAGTAAACGTTTTGTTTGATAAAATTACCCCTAGAGTTCTCCAATTCGAAACTGAAGCAATGAATGGGTGCCGGATCTCCACCATCGTCCGTGATACAGGATGCACGTGCATTGTTGCATGAGATGAACTAGTTTCCCCTGTGGCTCCGGACCACAATAAGTTTGCCGTAGTGAATGATTACCTGGGGCGCACCAATAAATTCCCCATTGCTCACTGCTACATTAGGTGCGCATATTTCACTGGTTGGGCTGAAGTCGTTGCAGCCCCCATCAAGTCTTGTGTCGTCCTAATTGGTCAGTCCCGCCGGATTTCTTCCGCCCCCCCCTCTCTCAATTCGTTACTACCTGTTCCTGCGCGAAGAAGCAACTGAAAGCCCCTACACCTCTGGAACCCCCGTGTGCCCCAAAATTCCAGAGTGCGATGAACCATGACTTTGCCAAAAGCAAGACGAAATATGAGTCTCTTTGTCCCTTGTGGTCAAAAGCCCAGATAAAAACCCGCGAAACCGTCAAAGGGAATAAGGTGATTTCCTTCTTCATCACCGAGGTAAAGGACACCAAGTCCCGCACACTATGTGTACCCCACTCCCACGTCCCTCCAATCCTGCAAACAGCTCACTATAGTTTATTTGCTGGTTACTTCAGCCACGCGAAGACCGCTCAGAGGATCTTCAAATATTTTTATTGGCCTGGCGGGACCGACGAAATTCTGCGATATTGTCGTTCGTGTGACATTTGGCAAAATACGACAATAAAAGGACGAGTCAGACCAGCGTCTTTGCAGAAGGGATCGCTAATCTCTGAACCCTTCTCCCGAGTAGCTATCGACCTGATCGGACCGATCCAACCCCCGCCGAGCGAAGGCCATAGTTACGTTTTAACGTGGGTCGATTTTGCCACCTGATTCTCCGAGGTTGTGCCCCTCAAGAAAATAGATAGCATCTCCTGCGCCGAAGCCCTTATTTCCATCTTTTCCCGTGTTGGCCTACCCAAAGCAATCCTCTCGGATCGTGATCGTCAATTCGCCTCCGAATTAATGGAGTACGTCTGAAAATTATTGATGATCAAGCCCCTGTTTACCATTCCTTTTCACCCGAGTGGGAATGGAATGTGCAAGACGCTAAATGGAAGCCTCACGGCTATTCTCAGGAAGTTCTGTGCAGACCAGCCCACTGAATGGCACCGCTTCCTTCCGGTGGCCCTCTTTTCCTACCGTAAAATCCCACATCGTACATTAGGATTCGCCCCCTTTGAACTTTATAGGGTAGGAACATCAGAGGCCCCCTGAGTATAGTAAAGTAACTTTATTCCAATTAGAAATTGGATTAAAATATCCAGACTTCTTATTCGTATCTACTGGATTTAAGAAGGAGGCTCGAAAAGTGCGCCGAAATTGCGTCTCAGAACGCCGACATCACTTTTGATAAGTATAAGACATACTTTGATTGCAAGTCCAAAGAAAGGAAATTTAACCCCAGAGAAGAAGTTTTGCTTTTCCTCCCCAAGCGGTACCACCGGCGCGCGAGCATTAAGCAGATAGTTGCAATAGACGAAGAATCACCCTCATTGAATCTGACTACCCTCTGGGCCCCTTTTGCGCAATTCAAATCGCCTGTGTGGAGTAAAACAAGAATCCCCGTTGCATGTATTGCCCGACTTTAATAATTCCCCGGCTGCGGAGATTAAGATATACGACCAGCTATGATCCCTTCAAAAGGGACAACTGCAAGCGCTCCTGAGTCGTTTTGATGAAGTCATCACCGAGATCCCCGGTTGTGCTACCCACTTTGAGCACAATATCCAACTAACCACCCTGGAACCCATTCGTTCCAAACCATACCTCTGCCTATACACCTCCAAGAACAGAATTTGACAATTGGCCGCAGCAAGTGCGGCCACTATCGATTACCTCGGCTTCCATATCGGGAATAATCGGTTAGCCCCCCAGCAAGAAAAGTTCCGGGCCACCGTAGACATGCCTTTGCCCACTAACAAAAAGCAGCTGCAATCCTTCACAGGCTCTGCATCGTTCTATCGTCGCTCCATATCAAAGTTCGCGACTATCTCCGCCCCCCTATGCGAGCTATTAAAGAAGAAGGCCCCCGAACGCCTCGCGTGGACGGCATTTTCGACTCACAGCTTTAACCAACTAAAGGAGTAGTTGGCATCCGCTCCTATCCTCCGCCTCCTTAACCCGAACAAACTGTTTGGCATTCGCACCGACGCCAGTAATGGCGGTATAGTATGTGTCCTCTCTCAGTATGAGAATAACGGCGAAAGGTTTCCTCATTGCTTACGCAAGCAGAAAATTACTCTCGTGCTAGAAAAATTATGCGGTTATTGAGAGAGAAGACCTTACTATCAATGGGGGAATCCGTAAATTTAGAATGTATTTAGTAGGCAAAGAATTTGTAGTGGAAACCGACCTTCGTAATTGTAAGGGAATGGTCACTTCCCCCCCCCCCCCTCGTTCACTCGTGATGCAGTCCCAAGGCGGTGGTTACCGCAAGGACATCCGCCCCAGGCATCGGCGGGTCAGCGTAACCACAACGTGGCACAACCCAGTGCCATGAAAGACCCTAAAGGTCAAAAAGGTAAGATCTCCCCCAGGAGAGTGAGATCCAGTTTCACGTCGAACAAGAAATTGGAGACGGGTTTCTCCCAATCTCGATGGCTAACGAGGAGCCGATGTTTGACTTCGTGGCAAAGACCGTTTGGAAAAAGAACTCTCCTGGGGCCGTCCTCAAGCCCCTCCCCCCCTTACCACTCCCCCCAGTGGGGGGTGCGAGGTATAAATGAGGAACTCTGAGGAAAATCGAGGTAGTATACGTCAATCTCTAGGTGACGAAGTCCTCGGATCCACAACCGAGCTACCGAGACTGGAGAGGTAGTTTACTTGTGTCGCCAGACCAAGAAGTACCCTGCAAGAAAGGCAGGGCTACCTACTTTAAGGGACTAAGAAAAAGCTCATCCTTGAGCTAAGTCCCTGGTTGTCAAACCAAACGATAAGTTAACTTTGGTAAGTTCGACTTACTCTCGCCAGAGAGACTCCTCATATCCTGGTGCACCTTAAACACCAGGGATATTCCTCGTCCTTGAGGAATAAAGAAAAGAAGAAGGAAAAGGCTCCCCCTCGAGCCCGTTATTCGGTGGCCACACCAAACGTTAAGTAATTTATTCTCGCCAGAGAAACCCCCCTCCATTATCCTCGCCCTTGAAGAAGACCCTCCCCGAGTTCAGTCCTCGTCCATAAGGAAATTAGTAACGAAGGAGAAAAGCTCCTCCTCGAGCTCGTTACTCGGTGATCACACCGCACTCCAAGTTAACTTGAATTAAGAACCAAGTGCGACTCACTCTCGCCAGAGAGACCACGACTGCCTGGGTGTTGCATAGAGCACCGTATTGGTTCTCGTCCTTAAAGAACCCTTCCCCCCCGGAAGAACGTGTGGACCCCCCAGCTGCTACCCTCGCCAAGACGACCGTGGAATTACGCCCATCTACACGCGTCAAGAGTAAATATTTCTGAGGCCCTTTAAATTCCACGAGTCCGTAAGCCTAATTTGTATATTATTGTTGTGTAGAGAAAACGTTAACCAAGTTTTGTGGGTAAACTAATTTAATTAATTTTTGTTTAGGATAATCTTCAGAGTATTGCTGTAATTAATGTTTAAATGTTATGTATTCAATTGACAAAGGTAAAATATAAGTTTATTTTGGGATTAATGTTCGTTTCTCTTATATATATCCTTACGTGTTTGGTAACGCCTCTGTTCTTTAAGATATTCTTATAATATCAATATATTAGACACTCTTAGCACTCTTAGAATAGCACAAAAAGGAGGGGCATTCTACGACACTAAAAAAAAAGTGGTGTCAGGTAAGTAGGGTTCTTATCAGAAAGAATTCTACGACAGTAATGACAAGAATAATAACGGACGGTTGATGCGTTTAGCTTGTTCCTCCAGGAATTTGAATTCCACATTTTGTTTTCAAAAGGCACCGATAACTGTATGGCTGATAGTTTAAGTAAAAACCCGTTAGATCCTTTTCAAAACTAATTCCGAGCCATTTCCACTTTTTTTATCCGTGCATTATTTTTTGTTCATGAAATAAATTTGTATATTCAACCATATAATAAAGAAACGCGTATCCTTTATATATATATATATATATATATATATATATATATATATATATATATATATATATATATATATATATATATATATATTGTTTATCTGAGTACAATGAATTCCTTTTATATCCTTATTTTTTTCAGTTTTGTATAATTGTAGGATAAACTCACCCGCAAAATAGTGTGCCTCACTTAATGGTAACATAGAAAAAAAAATTTCTTTGTGTGGTGCCCCCCCTCCCCCATCCAACTAGCTCCACTCTTTTGTACTTTTTCCTCCATTTAAAAAAAATTGTCCTAGGTATTCTCAACATTATCCACTATTGGCATGCGACTTTAAGTTATAATCCCCCCCCCTTAATTATTTTCCGATGTCACTTCTTCCCCTGAAGTTCCATCTGGGGATGTTGGAGTGTCAGAGATCAGAGAGAGAGAAAGAGAAAGAGAGAGAGAGAGAGAGAGAGAGAGAGAGAGAGAGAGAGAGAGAGAGAGAGAGAGAGAGAGAGAGAGAACAGACATCTGGTCGACCCTTTTGTCTGCACTAAATGGTGGCCTGAAAGCCCGCCATCGCAGAAAGCCGCGACAAGCTCGAGAGCCCGAAAGGTCCCATTGGGAGTCGAACAAAGTTTTAACCTCGCCGGCTTAGGTACCTTCCCACGATCGTGCTAATAGGGCGATACTACCCTCGCCTGCCGATGCGTCGGACACTGAAACCCTCCCCTTCGGACGGAGGGGAAGGGGGAATCCCATTCGACCCCCACTATAAATCATCCGGCGCCAGAGTTGGAAGGCAGTATCCGCCGCCTGCACGCCCCGTCAGTATCCGATGTCGGCCCGACCCCGTCAGTAACTGTCGTGTGCACTTCCTCGTTCGTTCTGATATTCCCGTCACGTTGGACTCTGCACAATTCCTCGCAGAACTCCTTAAGCTCCGGGTATTCCCGTTTAATTCGCGTGAGTCTAACCTGCACTCGTTGTTACCCGCCCCTCGAACGCAACGCCCCCAGTCTCGACTCGGTGTTCTAAACTCGACGGCAAGATATAAGTTCATCCCGTTAGTGGTAATTGTCAAGTGACTATTATTTGAACTTTGCGCCAAGGCAAGGATTACTCCCTCAGACCAAATCTTCGAGGTAACAACAACGCGCAACTGTCCTGTACAAATGCTCTCTCTACTTCCCACCCGCACAGTGTAAGTAAGCCTCCATCGTCGGCTTCGTGTACGCTCAACGTCATTCGAGCGACCCTTCGGTCAGCATTGTTCGTTTGTGTGTACGGCGACTGTCACGCAGAGTCCCCTCCCCCAAACCCTTTAAGGCCCTGAGACTCGTGAACGTTTAAGGTGTTATATAGCTTGTTTCAATGCCACTTTTTAACCTTTGTAAAAATAATATTAATTTGCATATTAGTGAAATTATTTTTGTCCCGGAACCTACAAGATGGCCGACTATTTGGCCAACCTAAAACTCAGGTAATTTGCACTCTGTCTGTATTATAAGTCTACCACGCACATAACCGTCATCTACTTCGGCTAAGAAAGGAAGGACGGGTTTAACTCGACCCTATTCTACGACACCCAGCCTCATCCAAAAAGTCGTAATAGGACACAAGTCTGTGTGCACGAACCAGTCCCGAGTAAAAGGGACAAGCGGTAGCGACCACGCTCGTCTCGGTACCGGGACAGGTAACGTGCGCGAAGGTCACCCAGACAGGTACATTCAACAAGAATGTGCCGAACAGTCTTGGGAACAATGCAGTCGTCGCAATAAGGCGCAAGCGGACGGCTTATAGTCTCCATTTCGCCTTACGCGAAACGGTAACGCTGGGGGGAAGGAGTGGGAGCCCTAGATTTAGCTGGGTCTGGGTTTGAAAACTTTATGCCGCCAGCTCTACAAGGGGACCGCAATTAGTAGGCCTGGGTAGGCTAGGAGCAGAAGGTGTCTTTCCTAACAT
Source organism: Ceratothoa steindachneri (assembly GCA_963969495.1). NCBI lineage: Eukaryota > Metazoa > Arthropoda > Malacostraca > Isopoda > Cymothoidae > Ceratothoa > Ceratothoa steindachneri. Next base: position 96,502,664 of record OZ018333.1, on the reverse strand, counting down.
TGAGGCATAATACGTCCCAGGTATCGCCGGCTGCGCCAGGACCAAGTCCTTAGCCTCGCGAAATCAGATTCCTTCTCAATGAGATATGCCATTGCTTCGAAGAAGCTGGGTGCGGCCATCCGCAATTGACACACGATTTGGACTAATCGTGTACGGTCTTGGTTGGAGCAACTTAAACAGACTTCGGGGACACCCGGACTTTGCACGTTACAGGAGCGATTCGTAATGCCGAAGCGAGGCAGTAGTAGCACCTCCGCGGCAGTGGTACGAATGCCTTCACGCGGTAGCAGTACCAAACGGCACGCACCGAGTCAGGGAGCTTGTTACAGTCAAACGTTACGAAAAGTGTAGGGTTAGGTCTCGAGGCCCCTCCCTGTTTTCTCATCATACGTTCGAACATGACCGCTCCATGGTCGGCCAGCTCTAAGGTGATGTCATCAATGGAGTAGTCTACGGGCTCCCTCGCATAAACCACTCCTTTCACGAATTTCATGGTAGAGTGCGGCCTCACACTCACCGGCATGCCATCCAGTGCCCGAATGTCACTAATCATGGCCAGCTCGGAGAGATTCAACGCATTCGCCAGAATACACCGGTCCAAGAAATGGGTCACATTCGGCTCTCTACCAATCACGCTATCTAGAGCTCTCCTCTAATGGGTCATGTTGCCCTTAGGCAACATACTGCCATCAGTAGAGCGGATAACAATGAAGTGTTTGAAGCCGGCGGGCTCGAAAACGCCAGCTAATCTATAAATGGGGGGCTTGAACGTAATCGAGGTCGCACTCTGCGTACTTTTGATCTTTATCGGGGACTTCCCACCTGGGGTAGCACCGGAGACAGACGCGCCATCTTTGGCTTGTTTGCATACCAAAACGGCATTGAACCTGTCCGTGCCTGTGGCTTCCGCTGAGGGAGAGGAGCCCCGAGGCTTTTTTTTCTGCGCTTTTTCTTTTTAGGAGACGAAAGCGGGAATGAACCCGCTTCTTTCCTTGCCGGCAGGAGCACCTAGGCAAGATGGGCCGGCCTTAGCAAGATCCTTCACTGAAATGTAGAAGGTCTTGGCCCCATAGGGGCACCAGACGTGTGAGGAGATCTCTCCTCTCCTTGTAAGCCGTCGGGCGCCCCCGCCTTCAGAAGAGAAGCTTTCACAGGGGCGGACTCGGGTTATGTGCTTGGCACCGAGCCTGTGTTCGACCTCATTAAAGATTCTACCGTCTGAGGTTGGGTCACCTCAACGCCCATGTCCATCTCAGGGGGGAGTCCATGCGGCCATCCGCCTGCAAAACATCACGGGTCCCCTTCGAGTTACCTTTCGTCCTATCCATGTGAGACGAACCGGTATCCGTCGGGGAAGAGAGGAAACTACGTCCAATGTACACTTGTAACTTGATATGCACGCCATCAGAACTTTGGGGGGCACAGGCCGACGAGCCCTGTCATCCCTCGCCCCCCCCCCTAAGGGGGTTAGCCATATCAAGCCGCTCGAAAACGGGAGCGGTTAATTATGTGCTTCTGGTGTGCTCTTTTGGCAGTGCCCTGAGAAAGTAAAAGGGAAACTGCCGCTGTAAATAGGGAGTCGCTCAACGCGACTCCAGAGAAGGGGATGTGGGGGAGTCCCCTGCAACGTTAAGCTTAGGAGCGGAGTAAACCTCTTCTATGGTAGAAGTTTGGAGGGTCCCCTGCGAAAACTCAGGGGGACGGGGGTACCTCAACATTTTCCGTGGAGCCGACCGAGGGCGGCTTCGTCGCTGGTCAAGGGTGAGTAAAGGAGGAGATTTTATTTGTTGTTTTTTCTCATTCATGTGCATGGTGACCCTGGTGTTTTCCCGGGGCGCAAACGCTAATCACCCCACGCAGTAGTCCGCTCTGCGAGGGATGAATACGTGGGCGGAAGAACTAGCTGCGGCCATTTGAGGCCACTACTTCCGCCTAGTAGCCTGGCAGCCCATCCGCATGGCGGCTTCACCTTAGGCTCGGCGTAAAATCGATAGACTTTGAAAGGAGAAAGAAAGGGGATGTGAAGAAGGTGTGGGTGGGGATGAAGCAGGTTTTTAAAACCCTACGGATCTCAGGAGTGAAGGGGCGTTTTCCTCTCTCCCCTCAGCCCGGATCCAGGTTGGTTGGGTGAGAGGAAGCTGGTCGGCGTCTACCCTGTGAAATTAGAGGCCGACCAGAGAAGGTTGTGGGATAGGTTGTATGTAAAGTTTGGCTCATGGTAAGAAGACAGGGTTTCAGAAAGAAGGAGAAGAGGCTAAGCTAGGGCCGGACGGGGCGCTGAATCCCGTCAGAGCGGCGGCCAGGAAAGCAACTTACCCGTGCCCATTACGGGGAATCAACATCCAGAAGTAGTCTTTTACGACATTTAATCACCCACTAGAATTTAAAACCTTTCAATTGCAATTTATGTCCTTATCAGTTCAATTTCGAAGATAATCTTAAAATACATTTAATAAAGAAACACATGTTATGGCATCCTTCATAGTTGAGTTTTAACTCATTCCTTACCCTTAGGCAGAGGGTTTATATTCTCCATTGTCTCTATCGAGATGCTAATCTTAGAAAGTCAATTCCGATACCCCAGGACCTTGCAAATACTGTTACTGTAGTAATAGGTAGTGTTGTGGTAACAGGAATCATCGACTATAAGAATTTGCGATCTAAATGCTAGTCTTTCCAAAGGCTCTACTATCACTGGTGCCCCCCCCCCCCCACCTCCCTACCCCCTGGCAGTAAAAGTGGAATTTGAGAAGAGCGTCTTCTTCAATGTGGTGCCAATCCCGCACAAGGGGTTCCAATTCTTCTGGAGGATCTCTATAATACAGTATTGCCATGCAATGTATGACCGCCCCCTTCCTCTCGCATAACACCTAAGGAACCTCGGGTCTTTCGTCCCGAAACAAGGCTTAGCCCGACAACTCGTGAGTTTTCAGAAATAGGATCTCCGGCAGCCAAAAGTTCCGATGCAGAGGAAGGCTGGCTCCAATGGTGATCCCAACCTCCATGGATAAGTCCTCTAATGCGATAGCGCCTTAAACGGCCAGCATTTCCCGGAGTTCTGCCTCCTGGAATCATACAGCCATTCCTATATAGGTATTGACGTCAAAGATGGCCCCCCGCATCTTTTCCGAGATAGACGGGAGGGTACATTTCTTCAATGGAGGTACCGTGGTCTTCGAGGCGACTGAGAGGAGATTCGCAGACGCGTCTCTTCTTGTTTTCCATTAGCTGCCTGTTTCCAGGAGACTATGGGAATTAGGGGTTGAACAGTAGAATGCGCGATTTAAACCCAGCATGATGTCTCTGTCATTCTAGTCGCTATAATTACTACTCAGGCAGTGGTAGTGCAGCTACCTCTTTATAGGACTTATACTGTTATTTGGGCGTACATTCCACCGTCAGCCGATTTAGAAGCGGGGCATTTCCACTGGGTCGTGGCCTGTTTGCTGTGGCCCTTTCTTCTACTCGGGGATTTGAACGGTAGACACGCCATGTGGTGAGAATACACGATCAATCCCCAGAGTCAGGTCCTTGCAAACCTAATCGATGGCTTGGAGATAGATTTCCTAAATGTGACTAATGAATTTCGTCATGCTAAGTCTAGGTTCGGGTATGATCCGAAACACGCCCGCCACTCTTTCTAGCATACATGCGTGCCTTCACTTAACGGGAAGACTACTCTTCCAGAGGTGTGGAAGCAAGTCAAAAAGATTGGGGACAAGTTCTCGCATGACTCATCTTCTCTTTCCCAGGAGAACGGAATAGCAATCTCGGACCGCACCTAAATGGTGTAGGATTTCGAAACCGCTTTCTCCATATTCTCTAGCCGGGATGGTACTCCGCCAGCATCAAATGCAGATTGGGATATCGCATATGGGACAAAGTCCCATATGCTATGCATCGACACATAGGTCAGTGAGGTATGACATTTTTGCTAGATTTGTTCACGAAGATAAGGACAGTAGCTATCCTTCCAAATTCGTGGCATATGCCTAGCTTGCTTATTTTCGCAAACCGATCGAGCGACCAATCTACCCAACGGTTTCTGCTCAATTTGTTTACCCTCCAGTGTGGAAAAGTTGATGGATAAAATGGGAAAATTGCTACTTCCACTCCACATAGGATGATCTGTTATGGTTAGAAAATGAGATTTGCGAGGTTTTCCTTTGTATATGGCAGTATGCCTCGCTGTATTTTTTTTATCCGGAGAAAGCCTATTATACGGCATGACGATACAGCATTATGGAGACTGGGCGACCAAATCGGCCTTTGGCTCTTCCTCACACTGACCCACATGGCAAGAATCAGGTCAGCTCTCTTGGCTTCCTGGAGAAGAAGATGGAATACGAACGATGGGAACGTAAAATTACCTGCCATCGCCCAACAATTGTTCCCTTGAACAGACCCCTCCAATGACGTGTCGGCTTTAGATCGCTTTCTTTCGTCTCCGAAATGGGCACATTGATCCGCCATTTAATGGACGCTCCCCAGGACCTTCCTGCATCGATTGCGTTGTCCCCTCCAACTCTTTGGCACATTCTTGTTGAATCTCACCTTATGGGTGATCTTTGCGCAGGTTTCCTTCATCGGCACCTGGACGGTCTCCCTCTCTTGTCCCTTGTATTCGGGATAGGTTCGTTTACATAGACTTGTGGACTATTTTACTTCTTTTGAGTCTTGGAGGACGCTAGCCTCATTTTTATTTGAGTATCTTTGGAGGTAGTCACATACTTAAGGCGCTCGGGGGAGGCGAGCCTCCTCCCCAACACCGGAGCGTGCTTCCTTCTTCTTTTTGGTGTTGGTTCGTTGTATTTTGTTCGTGGTGTGGTTTGGTTATGTTTTTTGGGTCATGTATTTTTTATTGCTTTTTCATGTAGCCTTTGTACAAGGCTGTGAATGATTATTATTACGAATTGGCAGCCATCGCTAAATGGGCGCTTAAATAAAAAGGAAATGCATTCCGAATTTTTACGTCACTTCCATCCATACAGAGAATTATTTTTATTGTTTACAACCTTATTTATTTGAAGGGCCTTAATCCGAGCTGTTGGAAGGCAAGAGTGTTTCAGTCGATCCTTAAATCTAACATTGTTTAACATGAGAGTTATCCACCTAGATTACCTACAAACTGACAGCGAATTATTAAAGAAAATGGTAACGTCCGAATGGAGTGGAATTTAAATGTTAATAACCACCTTTCTACCTTTCGATACTTTTTTCGTAACCACCATAATAAAACTGTTCTTCTTTGACTTCAGTGGTCAGATTTAGATGATGATCTGCCCAGGAGTGACCGTGTCCTCGATGTCCGAACATCCATCCACTATTACCTTGTAACTCACCTACAGTGGCGGATCTAGGATAAAATGGAGGGGGGAAACCTGAATTCCTCCTTTAACGAGTCTGATAAAAGGGCTTTGATCATTAATACTGGTTACCTTACACAGCATTGGTAATAAATAACAGTATCTCACATAATTGGGTATTATATCAGATCCTATTTTTTTCCACACCGGAAAATTATGAATTATAGATTTTGGACGTCAGTTAAAAGATAATAGTGAATTTAATAATTATTTTTGAAATTTACCTGTATTTTATACTCTCATTGATTTCAAACGAAACAAAGATAAAATAAAATCTTATGCATCTACTCTGAGTGAAACTACTGGTGTGCAAAGCCAGAACATCATGAGGAAATTCATAAAGTTTGGTCAGAAACCGAAGTTAGAAGAAGCACAGCTCAAATGGTATCAGCAACATATGAGCACAGGTGTTGGAGCGTGTAGCGCCGATATAAAGGATGCTGCGGTACGTTTGGCCAAGCAAATGAACATTAAAAAATGTCAGGCTTCAAATGTTGCTTATGGCGATTAAGGAAGCGATTTGGAATACAAAATGCTCGTAAGAGGTGAATCAGCTAGTGCCCCTACCGAAGAGATCGATGAATTTCGCTAAACTGTAAGCAACATTTTGGATTCAGAGAACCTTTTGCTTCTCATGTTTACAATTTGGATAAAACAGGCTTGATCTGGCGTGCTTTGCCTGAGAACACTCATGTTAATGCTCGTGATGGGAAGGCTAAAAGGCGAAGACTTGCTCTCTAGAATATCTATTCTGTGCGGGGCGAATGCTGATGGGAGCCGTTGCCTTACTCCTGTTGTTGTTAAATAGGCTAAGCCGAGATGCCTTAAGGACTGCATATTGAATTTACCAATGCATTACTACAGCAGCAAAAAGCTTGGTTTACTAGCTTTATTTTAGGGATTTTTTTTATTTACCGTTTAGTGCCCTCTTTCGCTCTTTGACTGGTCTATACAGGCATCTTCTTTTATATGTCTTTCATATTCACTTCACTGTTATCACATTTTTCCAAACAGCTCCGTATCTCTTTAGGACTTAAACAAAGTGTTAATCTTTTGGGGGGTTGTCTTCTAAAATATTTTCAAGGGTTAGATTGTCTCCAAGATGGTTGGTTCTGCTTTGCTGGTATTTCCTGCAACTTAGTAGTATATGGGATATGGTCAGTTAGGTATTGCATATCGTACAATGGGGTGGGGGTGGGGGAGGGTTGGAAAAACGATAACTATGGGTTTAGGTTTGTATGGACCATACGTAAGCGTCCTAAGACGACTTCTTCTTTTCTATAGGACGTCTTCCATTTTTCAACTATCTGTTTTATTTGGCGCAGATGTTGATGTCCTTCTGTTCGACATTCGTTTTTTAGTACTCTTGAAAATGTCTTACATTAGTAGCTGCTGCTTTGACTGCCTTGTCAGTCCCTTCAATGCCCACATGAACAGGGCACCAGCATAGTGTTATATTAGTTCGGGTCGAGGCTAGTTGGTCCTGTATTTTTATAGCCAGCGTGTGGGTTTGATTTCTGGCTTGCAGCATTTCTAACGCCCTGTTCGAGTGAATAAAAATAGTGTTTTTTTCGGCCTTTAGACCCACTTGGTGAATCGCCAGCGAGATGCGTGTAACTTCTGCGGATAGAACTGAGGCACATTGCGGAAAGCGGGTTGTTCGTACTGAGGGGAAAGAACACCTGCGCACGTTACTCCATTTATAGACTTGGATCCATTCGCGAAGATGGATCGGGATGGTTGATGTGATATTTGGTGACTGAAATGATGGGCTAGTACCGTTGTCAGGATTATTTGTTTCGTGGTAGGGAGATCTAGTAAGCATATTCGAAGCGATTGTGTTGTCCAAGAAGGAATTTGTGGGTATTTTTCTAAATAGATGTTTGGGTCGTTCAGTTGGAAATCTATCATGCGATTTTTGACTCTTTGGGTGTATGTAGGACAAGTAGATGTTTGGCCTTTTTGCTCTGGCTGGTACAAATCTGATGAGCTCGTGAGGTTTGCAGATGGTACGGTGTGCACGAGCTAGGTATTTCAATTCATATTCCATCCTTTGGTAAGCTAGTCGTGGGAATTCTGTTTCGCCACTAGGTGATGAGGTTATAGTGGATTTAAAGGCACTTGTAGCCAGTCGTAGGCCTTGGTAGTGAAGCGGGTCTAATTTGCCTAAGGTTGTGTTTGCAGCCGCTCCATATAGATGGCAGCCATAACCAATTGTGGATAGAAACAGCGCACGGTGTGATACAATAGCGTGTTTCTGCCTGCACCATAGTGGAGATAGGAAGCGTTTGGGGGGAGGTTCGTTACGTTGATGCAGCGTCTCCTGAGGTCAGTTATGTGATACTTCCATGTTTTCGAGGAATAGGTGACCTCCCCAGACATTACGTCTATATATACATATATGTATCTAGTGGCTGGGAGGAAAGAGATAGATGCCACGAGAATATGTATATATACAGTTATATATACATATATCATCTAATGTACGTACGCGTCCTTCGCTACGTTCACTTTTAAGAGTAATCCGTTGATTACGAGGTATAAGAGTGCGATTTAAACTTCTGGACACTAAAAACTATTGCCAGAGCCTCAAGTTCTATTACTGCAAGTTTCTCTCGCGCGGTAACAGCTTCCGGCTTGCATAAGCGATATGATAGATATTCCCATCTTCTTCGTACTGCAGCAACACGCAACCGATGCCATCGTTTCTGGCATCCGTACGGATTCCAAACAATTTGTTCGGGTTCGGGAGCCGCAATATAGGGGCAGATATTAGTCTATCCTTCATCTGCTAGAAGTGGCAAATTGCCTTGGGGCTCCAAGGCAAGAGACAACGCTGGCCACTTGCCCCATCCGTACATGCGCAATAAGCGCCGCCCGAACGATTTCCCAGTAGGTGAATTTGGTCGAGCTAGGTTTAGGTTCCGGTATGTTTCGAAGCATGCCTGCTGCTCTTCTTGATGGGCATGCGTGTCCACTTAACGGGAAGACCCTTCTAGCAGAGTTGGGGAAGCGAGTCAAAAGGATTCGGGGCAAGTTCTTGCAGAGCCCCCCCCCCCTCCCGTTTCCAAGATAATGGGACCGCAATCTCCGACCCTGCGCCCGTAGCGGAGTCCTTCGCAACCACTTTCTTCACATTCTCTAGCCGGGATGCTGTTCCTCAGCATTCAAATGCGCGTCATGATGTCACGGAAGGTGGCCAACTGGACTTTACTTCAAAGAGGAGGAGAACCTTTCAACGACACGTTTACATTGAGTAAATTGCGTTCCGATCTCGCTTCGTGTTCAGACACCGCCCCTGGTCCAGACGATGTCGCGTACGCCACTCTTCGACACCTGCGTGAGCAAGGCATGGCCTTTCTGTTTGATTTGTTGAACAGGATCTGGGTAGAAGGTATCCTCCCAGACTCCTGACGAATCGTTATTGTGCTCGCTTTTCGCAAACCGGGGAGAGATCACTCTACTCCGGCCTGTTTCCACCCAATCTCTCTCGCCTCTTGCGTGTGCAAGTTGATGGAGAAATTGGTAAATGTTAGACTAGCCTTTTTTCTTGAAGGCCGAGGCCACCTGTCTTCAGCACAGTGCGGCTTCTGCAAGTTCCACTCCACGTCGGATGCTCTGTTGCGACAGGAAAATGTCGTCTGGGAGGTCTTCCTTCGTAAAGAGCACTACGCCACATGTTTTTTTCTATCTGAAGAAGGCCTATGATACCGCATGCCGATATGGTATCGTGGACTCTCCACACGATGGAGGCGAGGAGACGCCTCCCAATCTTTATATCTGAATTTTTGAGAGATCGTCGATTCCGCATAAGGGTGGGGGCAGCCCCATCCAGCATAATGGAGCAAGATGAGAATGTCATGCAGGAAGTGTCCTCAGTGTCACACTCTGAGAACTAAGGATATTACCTTGGCGTTGCAGGAAGATATTCTCGCTACGCTCTACGTGGACATTTCGATCTCTTTGAGTGCGGTCCAGATACAATTCTGGAGCGTAGAGTCCAACAAGCATTAACCCACATCTAGCTATGCCGAAGAGCCCAGGTTTGGGGTTTCCTTGGCCAAGACTAAGGTGGTGCACTTCTGCCGCAATCCACGGCTCCACCCTCATCCGGATTTGTTTCTATATAGGGTTCACTTGGTAGTGGTGGATTCGCACCGTTTCCTTGGTCTTGTTTTTTTTTTACCGACGCCTTAGCTGGGTGGCTCATATTCGCACCCTTAGCGTCCATTGTTCCCTCGCCATGGACATTGTTCGTTCCGTGACGTTCAGCACCTGTGGTGCTGATAGGGTTACTGCCTTACTTTTGTATCGATCCTTTGTTCGTTCGAAGCTTGTCTACGGATGCGACTTTTATGCATCCGCAGCCGCACATGTATTGCGGAAAGTAGACTCGATCCACCACAACCTCCTCCGCATGGCGATCGGTACTTTCTGTACGTCCCCCATTAAGAGTCTACTTATCGATGCTGGACAGATACCACACGCTCTTCGCCGTGCACAGTGCATTATTCGCCTGTACGCGCGAGCCCAGCGCCTCCCTCAGTCGCCAACAGCTCTCACTGCATCCACAGCCTATCTCGACTTGCCTATGCTGTCGAGAGACGCCACTCATATCCTAATCTCTTTGGGTATAGGGCAAGGAAACTCGGGCCAGTTTCACCCTTGGTTTTGTCCAAAGCTTCTACAGCGCCGGGAGTATCGCGTTCGGACTTTTTGCAGCACACTTCGTGTCACGCTGTAACCATGCTAGTGTATACGAATTTCTCCAGGCCAGAAGAAGGGTTGGTTTCCACACAGTATCCTCTGTTTGAAGTCAGCGGTGCTCTGCCCTGGTTGCATCCGTCTTCACGTCCGAGCTGGTTGCAATACACTACTCGGTACGGGAGATAACTCGCCTTGCCCGTTTCGAAGACCGGATTGTGATCTCTAGCGACTCACAGAGCACCATGAGTGTTTTCGGGGCATTCGAATCTCTACATCACCCTGTTTCCAGGTATCCGCGAAGCCACAGTTTTGGCGAACCGGCCGGATGTCGAGATTATCTTCTGATGGGTTCCTAGACACATGGATATTGCGGGAAATGAGCGCGCCGATGTAGGCGCCAAAGAATCAGCGAGCATTGGGCGACCAGACCAACGTTTCACTCTTCCTGACACCGATTACATAGCAGGAATACTGGCAGCTCTCCGGGATGCTTAGCAAAGATGATGGGATTCGACCGAGGGGAACTTAAAGTTGCGTGCCATTGCCTCACGACTGGCACCACCATGGACCTACCCCCTAATGCCGCTACGGCTTCAGGTCGTTTTCTGTTGTCTCCGAATTGCAAACCCTCGCGAGACGCACGGCCATTTGATTTAGCGCTCTCCTGTACCATATTGTGGCCACTGCGTTGTCCTCCATTCATTTCGGCACTTTCCTGATGAATGTCACCAGTCTGGGTGATTTTTGCGCACGTTACCTGTCCCGGTCCCGGTACTGGGATGAGCGAGGTCGCTACCGCTTGTCCCTTATACTCGGGACTCGTTCATGCACTCAGACCTGTGGCCTATGAATTTTTGGAGGAGGCTGGCCTCCATTTCATTTGACTTTGTTTTAGGCCGCATATTCCTGCACCGGTGGGAGGACGGTCTAACCCCGACGCCGGAGCGCGCTACCTTCTTGCCTTTTTTATTATTTGTTGCTGTTATTCCTGTTTTTAGCTTGAGTCTTAGTCTTCATTCTTTTTTATTTTTGTTATTTACATATTTTCATTTGTTTTTTAATCTAGCCTACTAGTAGGCTGGGTTGTCATTACGACGACTTTTACACTAGGTGGCACTCGCCAAATGGGCTCCTAAAATAAACAAAAAAAAAACCCTCTGGTTACCACATGTAAGCCGACTTCGAACTGGCTCTAAACATTTTAAAGATCCTCTCCCACACTTCGTGTGGAAGTGATCGTCGAGCACTCTGGTCACTGTATACTGCCCTCGTCTAATTCAAATTGGACTATGGGTGCAAAGTTTACTCTTCAGCTTCACGCTCAGACCTTAAAATGCTGAACCCGATTCGCAACTTCGGAGATAGTCTCTCCAGTGCAGCTTTCCTCACTTCTCCCGTCAATAGCTTTTACTGTGAGAATGGCGTGGTCCCCTTGCCTTATCATCGCTCTAGCAGGCCACTCTATCAGAGATTTACAGATGCCTGTATGCTGCCGAGTCAACGGCAGCATTCAATAGGTTGCCTTCTCCACCCCGCCCCTTGAACCTCCGGATAGGAGATCATCTCTCCAAGCTGGATGCTCTAATGGTCCTTGCCCTTCCGTCGTCGCTCACCCCTAGTTGGCGTGCTCGACCTCTCATCAGTTTGTACCTTCATGTGGAGCCTGGACAAGTCGTCCTCTGACCTTTGCTCCTTTTAGAGCATGTGACCTCACATATACAACACCCTCCCGATATACATGCATGGTTCCAATTCGGACACTGGCGTGGGTGCAACAGCCACCTACTCAGGAGAGTTATTTTTACCACTGAGTTTTATATATATATATATATATATATATATATATATATATATATATATATATATATATATATAATCATTTTCATTGTGACGGAAGTGACTCTAGAAATTCTAATCTTTTGTTCAAGATTTACCCAATAATAATGGAGATGAAAATAATGTAAAATTTTCCGTCATTTATGACGACACGTGTACACTATTTTCAAAATATTTTTGAACGGGATATAGTTATCGAAATTTACGAATATTGAGTTAAACATTTAAATAAAATTATATTATTTATACCAAACTAACTGCAGTCATTCGATTGATTGCAATTAGGTGAATTTTTCACGCATGGGTAAACTAGTAGTTTGGCATGTGCTTGTCCATTTTGGTTCCCGGAAAAACTAAGGGTTTGAAAGGATTATAAAATGTTAAATTTTGTGTAAATAAATTAGGTGATTTTTTTCACGTACGGGACACAAGAATATAATCATTAAATAGAATGAATATATATTGTAAAATGATTGCATACAGTGTCTTGGGAATCAATAGGCAAGTATCGGATTTTGATATCAGATATGAGACAGAAAAGTCCCGATACCGATACTACTAAAAACAGCCGATACTACCGATATTCGATACAGGGGTCGACAGGCTTACCCTCCTGGTTGGGCCGGCACTCCGAGTAGGTGTCTCAACGGTAGACAGTGACTGCGCTGCGCGAGTTCGCACCTCCTTTCCGCGCTTGTTAGATCCCTTTGCAGAAGAGATAGATCCTGATTTGGATTATTCTCGTTTTCTGGTGCTGAATTCCGGTTTCGGGTCTCCACTTTCTAAATTGGACATGTTTGATTTGAATGAAGAGTTTGAGTCCTGCCGGATGTGGGCCCGTGGTAGTGGCGATTTAGTGGTTGAGGTATCTTCGCGAGAGCAGTGTGGTGCCGTGCGGGATTTGTCCTTCCTTTCGGAGGTCCTGGTTTCGGTTGTTCCCCACCTACGCTTTATTTTGTTGAGGGAGTGATTCGCTCCAACGAATTATTTCAATATAATGTTTCGAGACTAAAGGATAAACTTTCGTCCCAGGGGGTTACGGACGTTTATAGGGTTTCTAAGTCTGTTGATCCCGCTAAGATTCCTACGAGTACGCTTATCGTTACCTTTGAGCGTCAGGATCTGCCCCAGTTTGTTCGTGCTGGTTATCTTCGTGTCCCTGTGTCCCGTTATGTCGAACTCCCCAGACGTTGTTTTAATTGCCACCAGTTTGTCCATATGACCCCTCCTCTGGGAGGCGGGGTCTTGTAGTCCTCCTTCTTTGTCTTCTCGCGGTCCCTCTGTTACTCTTCTCATCTGCCTTTGGTCCCTCCTCGCGGTTCCTACGTTGCGCCCTCTCCTTTGCCATTGGTCTCTTCTCGTGTTCCTCTGTCGCGACTGTGAGTCTGCCCCCGCTGTTCCTTCCGTTCCTTTGCCTCAGCGCAAACGGAAGGGTTCCTCCACACCCCGTTCAGAGTCCAAGCGCGTTGCCTTTGATGAGGCTGGTTTGGCCCCCCGATTCGCTTGTTGGGGCGCTCTCCATTTTGATGTCTTCTCCTCCCCGGTATTCGCTGTCCTTCCCCGTTCACATGACCGATATCATTCTCCGGGCGGAAGTTCACCCAGTTCCGTCTTCTTTGACTCCTACCCCGGTCCCTTCTTCCTTGCCCCTTACCTCTGTGCAGTCTTCTATGTCTCCAACCCCAGTTTCGTCTCCCTTGCCTCCTACCACTGTTCTTTCATCTCCTTCTGACCCTGTTCCTTCCTCACCATCTGACCCTGTTCATTCCTCTCCATCGGATCCAATTCCCTCCTTACCCCCTGAGCCTGTTTCCTTCTAACCATCTGTACATGTTCCGAATTTGGTTCCATCTTTTTCGCATCTTAGTTCTCGCCCGTCTCTGCTGTATCTCCCTTTCCCTCCGGGCCATGAACCCTCTCACGTTGGTGGTTCTCTCTGGCTCTCAGCTGTCGCCTCCCGCCGTTCACGCTGCCAAGTTCGTGCCTGGTGCGTCCCCGGATGATCACAATTTGTTGCTTGCCCTTCTGGGCCTTTTAGTAATCGGGAACCTTCGACGGTTTCCGTCTCACAGAGCGCCCTGGGTGCTCTCTGGGCATTGGAATCTCCACACCCTCTGGTTCGCGATATCCGTGATGCCACGGTTTTAGCGAGCTGGGTGGATGTCGAAATTATCTTCTGCTGGGTTCCTGGACATGTAGGAATTGCGGAGAATGAACGCGCCGAAGAGGGCGCCAAAGAGTCCACGAGGACTGAGCGACCGGACCAGCGTTTCGCTCTTCCACACACAGACTACATGGCAGGAATACGGGCAGCTCTTCGGACTGCTTGGCAAAAAAGATGGGAGACGGTCCAGGGGAAGTTAAAGTTGCGTGCCATTGCGCCGCGACTGTTCCCATGGACCTATCCCCCAATGTTGCGACGGCTTTAGGTCGCTTTCTGTCGTCTCCGAATCGGGCACACTCGTGTGACGCATCGCCATTTAATGGAGTGCTCGCCTGCGCCCTATTGTGACGACTGCGTCGTCCCCCAGACTGTTCGGCACATTCTTGTTGAATGTCCCAATCTGAGTGATCTTTGCGCACGTTACCTGTCCCAGGACCGCGATAGACGGGGTCGCTACCGCCTGTCCCTTGTACTCGGGACGAGTGCGTTCACATTGACTGTTGGACTTATAGACTTCTGGGGGGAGACCGTCCTTCTCCCTTTAACTAGTTTTCTTTTTGTTGTTTTCTTTGTAGGTCGCACGTTCCTGCGCCTGGGGGACCTCCCATCGACGCAGGAGCTTGCTTACTCTTTGTTACGATTTTCCCTTATTATTGTTATTTTTTTCATTCTTATTTTGAAGTAGCCTAGTGTTAGGCTGTCGTGAGTGTGGCGACTTGTTCCCAAGTAGGCAGTCGCCAGATAGGCTCTTAAAAAATAAAGAAAAGTCACTAGAATCCCGACGTTGGTGTCGAGACCACAGTGATGTTTGTCATCCTACAGTGGAATTGTCAAGGGGTTCTCCCCAAGTCGGAGTAACTCCACCTCTTGCTTTCTAGCATTAGGCCCTTGGTGGTCTGTTTGCAAGAAAATAATCATGCGACTCGCCCCTTCCCGGTACTTCCACACTTCCGGGTGTTTAATTCCCTCTTATTATCCGATTCCCGTTGTCTTTTTAATTCCGGCGATTTTATTTCTTACCATGTTCAAACGGATTCTTTTAGTGCTGTAGACTTGTTTTTATGTTCGCCCCACTGTTTCCTCGATTTCCGGTGGTCGATTTGGGACGACTTTTTGGGGAGTGATCCCTTCCCGATCGTCCTGTCAGCCGCTCTTCCTGGCCCGTGCCTTTCTCTCCCTCCTCGTTGAGATCTGCGGCAATCAGATTGGGTTGGGTTCCGGGAGGCTTCCTTTATTGATGCCTCCTGGGTTTCCTTTGATACCGTAGATTCAGCGGTCTCATATTTTACAGGTTGCTGAGCGCTTTGTTCCTCGGAGATGCCTGCCCTGTTGCGGGGCTCTCCACCGTCTTCTGGTGGGTGAAGGATTGCGCGTCGACTATTTCTGCCTAT
Organism: Ceratothoa steindachneri; assembly: GCA_963969495.1. Lineage (NCBI taxonomy): Eukaryota > Metazoa > Arthropoda > Malacostraca > Isopoda > Cymothoidae > Ceratothoa > Ceratothoa steindachneri. Next base: position 96,487,200 of record OZ018333.1, on the reverse strand, counting down.
CAGTTGGCCCATTCCTGTTATAGGCGGAACCCGACCGTCTCGAATAGGGTCGATCGGAACCGGGTTCGTGCCATCGGCCAAAGGACCCTCCGTCGTACCCGCCGTGAGTCTTGGCGCCGGTACGTATCTTGCATTTCTTCGTCCACGCCGCTGACTCGGGTTTGGAAGCGGGTCAATAAGATTCGTGGTCACTACGCTGGTCATGCTGTGGTGGAGCGAATGTGAGTGTGTGTGTGAAGGGCCATTCTGCCATCCCTTTTCCCAATACCCTCTCCCTCCCTCTGTAAGAATGTCTGTGTGAATAGGAATGTTTTTTTTATATATATATATTTTCTTTTCGTGTATATAAATTGATTTTCATGTTTTCTATAAAATGTTTTTTTTTTCTCTTCCTCAGTTAAATGTTAAATAGTTTTTCGAAAGACCACTCCAGTAAACTTAATCGCCACCATTTGTAAGGAGTGGCAGAAACTGGTGGGTTGAGATAACCAACCGAAATTGTAAGTCCCGCCAGGACAGAGAGGGCTATGATAGCATCAAGACGTGACTAGGCCACAATATTGTATGAGCTCAGAGGCGGCAGTTTTGTTTTTTTTTTGTAAAATGCTTGAGACGCCAATACCCACCTGGGTAACACGTGAACCCTTTCTCTCTTTTTTTTGGTCCTCTTGTCTGCTTTAGGCCGCTCGTTTACTTTAGGCTTCCTGTTATTGACTTCTTGTCTATTGTGTCATCGGTTTGTTGTTATTTCCCCGGCAGATATTTTTGGGTTATTTGACTTTACCTATCTTCCTTTTGTATAGTCTAATTGAGCATTTTTTTGTATAATCCTTTTGCTAGTATTCATAAGTAGGATTTATTTATATTTTTTGATTGTGTATATAAGAAAAATAGATATCTATTTCTGTGTGCATAAGTAACGAGATCTCTTGTAAATATTATTGTATTTTTTTGTAAGTAAAGGACTGTATATACAATCCATTTCATTCTCCTTCGATTTCTCACGTGCGAATTAGTGTAGGAAGTGGGTTGGAACGATTGAGATTAGAGCATAGATTATCGGCCCGCTACAATGCCATCCCCACTCTGGAAATCGGAGACTCGCTTGTGTCCTTTGGTCAGTTGGTCAGCGAAGCTCTAGCTGACCATTTTGCTTCGGTGAGTAGCGCTGGTAGCTATCCTCGACGGTTCCTCGATCCTAAGGTCGCCATAGAATCTTGCCTTTTAGATTTTACCACGCGCACCACTTACTCTTATAATGCTCTCTCAGTTTATGAGCTGCGGGATGCTTTGTATCACTGTGGCTCCACCTCTTCCGGTGATGATTGCATCTACTACGACTTTCTCCGTCGTCTCTACAACCTGCTTTGGGTCAAAGGAATCTATCCGTCCTCCTGGCGTGTGGAGGTCGTTTTACCTTTTCCTAAGCCCAGTAGGGACGGTTTGGACCCCAGTAACTATCGCCCGATTGCTCTTACGAGCTGCCTCAGTAAGTTATTCGGGAAGATGGTTCAAATTCGCCTCACTTTGCTTTTGGAGTCGCTCCTTTCTTCATTTCAGTGCGGTTTTCGCACCTCATTCTTAACCACCTCATTCGCTTGGAAGACTCCGTTTTATGGGCTTTTTCCTCCGGGCATCAGGTGTTAGCGGTCTTCTTAGACATTCAGAAGGCCTAGGATACCACCTGGAGATATGGTGTTTTACGTCAGTTATATGATTGGGGTATGAGGGGCTTTTTACCGGTTTTTATTCAAGAATTTTTATCGTCCCGTAATTTTAAGGTCCGTATTGAGGATGCTTGTTCAGGCTTGCGGATTCAAGGGGAGGGTGTTCCCCAAGGGTGTGTTTTAAGTGTGACATGTTTCGCCGTTGCTATTAATAGTCTTGTGTCCACTCTTCCGGAGGAGGTTTTGGCTTCCCTCTTCTTGGATGACTTGGCGTTGTTTTGTTCATCTCTCCATTTGCCTTCGGCTGCCCGTCGATTACAGCTGGCAATTGATGCCATGTTGGGTCGTGCTGTCTCAGAGTTTCCGTTTTTCGGTCACCAAAACGAAGGCCATGCATTTTTACCGCGGTCGTGGTGTGCTTGGTCCCCCTCCCCACTTCCTGGATGGCACGGCGATTGAATATGTCCCCATTTTTAAGTTCTTGGATTTAACACCTTGATAACAAGCTCACTTGGGTGCCCCATTTGCGTTGCTTGAGGGCGTTGTAGCGGGCCGAAAATCTATCCTCTAACCCCAATCGATCCAACCCGCTTCCTACACTAATTCAAACGTCAGAAATCCAATGCAGAAATGAAATGGATTGTATGTACAGTCCTTTATTTATTTATAAGAAAAAATCTGGGGTATATATTTATAATAGATCTCGTTACCTATTTATAGACACACAAAAAATATAACGACTTAAATGAGCGATAACTTAGCAAACACACACAAAAAGAAAAGGCCTCATGTATCACCCTGGATTTTTTTTTATATTTAGGTCCCCCGGGGGAAAGTCCTACCGGCTGCCACTCGTGTGGGCACAATTACAGAGGTCTAATAAGGCTGGCGCCTCCGAGCTCGATATAATTATTATTGCGATCCGGTCGCGTATTGAGGCTATATAATAAAAGCAAAACCTCCTGTCCAACCAATCAATAACCAGTCAAGGATGATGGCAATTTCAAGTATATTACTTTTTCTAATCTTATAATGTCAGCTATTCTTTACAAAAGGAAGTAATATTTACAAAATTTAATAGAGTGGCTTTTTCGTTAAAATAATTTTCTCAAGAAACACTTTTGATAAAAGATTATTTTAAACAAAGTACAATCTATTAAATTTTGTAAATATTACTTCCTGACCTCTGCTCCGACTGAAGGGGATAAGACGAATGGGATGAGTGGAATTGTGTGCGAGTCTAAAGAGGATAGGATGATTGTGAATGATAGGAAGGACGGAGAATGGAAGAGAGTGTAGCGTAAGAGAGGAAGAAAGACTGGGTCAAAGGGGAAGGATCGGAAGGTGAGAGGAAAGAGTGTGGATTCAATGTACTCGGATGAAGGAGAGAGTGATGGTGTGATTGGTGAGAGCAGGAGCAGCTCAAGTGATAGTGAAGTGAATGTGGGGAAGGGTATTTTGATAAGGGAAGTGCCAAAGGTAGATAAGTTTAGGTTGCATGGTGGGAAGACTGTGAAAGAATTCGGGGAAATTGAGCGGTATTGCAAGCTCAAGTACCCGGAGGATAAGGGATACTGGATGAATGTTTTAGGGGAATGTTTGGTTTGATAGAAAAGTATTAGAGTTTTTCCGTGTGATCACGAGTGTGGGGGAACCGAGGTATGAGGTGGTGAAGGAGAGACTGATTGGGCAGGTGAAACGAATGAGACTGTGAAGTATAAAAGGGTGAATGAATTTGAGAAGGCTTGAATGGGGAAGAGTGAAAGTGTGAACATGTATGCACATAGGCTTGAGAGTATGGTGAGAAAGAGGTATGGTGATGATATGTGAATGAATGTAAACAATTGATGACGCAGTTCCTTGATACGGTCCCGCGAAAGATAAGTGAATGGTTGAATGGAAAGAGAAAGGAGAGGATAAGACTCAGAGGTGAACGGTTGGTGTGGTAGGATGTGTTGGAACTGTTGGAAGACGGGCGATTTGATGAGAAAAGTGATTTAGACGAGGATAGATGGTACAGTGTGAATGTTGGGTGTAAGAAGCCCAGGAGCTTTCCTCCACCGCAGCAGTTTGTCAGCTATCAGAATGCCCTGAGGGCTGCGCCAGCTGGTGTGATGTCGAGCTTCCTGGGCCGGCAGACTGGATGGGCGAATGGAACGGGGACAGATGAGTGGTAAGCGCGTGAATGGGTATGTGAGGGGGCAACCGCGGTGTTTCCCAGCAAATAAGAGACCGAATGATGTGAGAAAGATCGTGGAATGTCGTAGGTGTGGAAGGAAGAATCATATGTTGGCAGAATGTAGGTGGACGTCTGGTGCATGTTTTAGGTGTGGTAAGAAGGGGCATATGATAAAGGATTGCCAGGAAAGTGTGAAAAGAGTGCTTCGAATGTAAAGAAATAGGCCATTTGAAGAAAGATTGTCGTAAGTTGAATGGTGCAGCAAATGTTGAGGGGAGTGGAAGATTTGCATGTGGTAACTGTGGAAAGGCCGGTCATTATGCGAGGATTTGTCGTGACCAGAGGAATGTATGTAGCTATTGTATAAGTTGTATGTATGGGAAAATGGTAATGTTTTGAGGAGTGTGTTTGGCGGTATTAAGGTGACTGCTATGGAGAGTGTAAGGCTTGTGAAGGGTGAAAGGGTGTCTGTTAGAGTGAGTTGGAGTAAGGATGTGAGTTTGAATGTTGGTGAGAACACTGTGTTATTGGATGTAAAGGGTGCGTGTTATAAGGTAAGGCGTGTTGCTTGTGTGTTTGATGGCTTGATGAGAATGAATGATCCTTTTGTGCAGGTGGACCTAAGAGTGAAAGGGCAGGTGAGGGGGATCCAAGTCAGAGATATACTGGGTCACCTCTCCACTGTCAGTGAGGTAGGTATGGATGATAGCACGGATGTCAGGGTAAATGTTGGGAATGATAAGACGTGTGAAAGGACGTATAATGAAGTGGAAAGGATGGTGGAATTGGATGAATGTTTGACTGAGTATGAAAGGGAGGGTGTGTTTCGAATGCTGTTTGAACGAAAGGGGGTCCTCACTAACGGCGATCTGAATTTCAGGATTGCGAAGCTTCCGGAATTCAAGCTTGTCCTGGAGGAGGACACCCCAATCTATCAGCGACCGAGATGTTTCCCACGTCCGGTTGCTGATGAGATTGAGGAGCAGTGTGTGGAATTAGAACGATTGGGGCTCATTGAAGAAAGTGAGAGTGCATGAAATAGTCCGATTGTGCCTGTACGTAAGCCAGATGGAAGATTGCGTTTATGTGTGGATTATCGAAAGGTGAACGAAAGGAATGTGAAAGAAAGGTTTCCGATGCGTGTGGATCTGACTATGTGTATAGTATGCATAGGATGAAGTGGTTTACCAAGCTGGATTTGGTACGGGGGTATTACCAGATGCCCATCGCTGAGGAGAGCCGGCCGGTGACTGCCTTCTTCTCTACGAAAAGGCATTATCAGATCCGGAACCTCAGCTTTGGGTTGGCTAATGCTCCCGGAGCCTTCCAGCGGACGATGAATGTTGTGTTGAGTAAGTTTGCGAGTAAGAATGTGATTGTGTTTATAGATGATATCTTGATTATGACTGAGACTTTTGAGGAGCATATGAGATTGGTGAATGATGTGTTGAGAACGTTGGAGAGTGTTGGTGTGAAGGTGAAAATAGCAAAGTGTGAGTGGTTTGCGAAAGAAGTAGAATTCCTTGGACATATGCTGATTGAGAATGGGTTACGAAAGTCGCCGAAGCATGTTGAGAAGATGCGAATATTTCCGAAACAGGTGACTGTGAAGCAGCTGAAGTCGTTTTTGGGTTTGATTGAGTTTCAGCGAAAGTTTATACGTGATTGTCCGGGTGTGAGTAAGCTTCTAACTGAGTGGATGGGCAAGAAAGGTAGTACGGTTGTCAGGTGGAATGATAAGATGAATTAAGCATATGAGAGACTGAAAGAGGCAGCGGCTAAAGATGTTGAATTGGCATACCCGGACTATAGTGTGAATGCTAAAATGCTTGAATTGTATATGGATGCGAGTGGGTACTGCATGGGAGGTTTTCTGATGCAAGAGCAGCGTTTGAATGGGGAGAATGTCAGGCGAATAATTGGGTATGTATCCAAGGCTATGAATGCGGCAGAGTGAAAGTATTCTTCTGTGGAGCGAGAGTTGGCTGCGATAAGGTATTGTTTGAAAGCGCTCGTCCGTTTTTGTATGGTGTGAGGTTTGGGATCAAAACAGATCACCAACCTCTTGTGTATTTGCAACGTATGAAATGGGCTGATAGTAGGATTGCGAGGACTTTGGAAGATTTGAGTGATTTTGACTATGTGATTGAGTACGTGCCTGGCGAGCGGAATGGAGTGGCTGATTTGATGTCAAGGTATCCAGGTACGAATGATGAAAATGTGTGTGGAGTGAGTCATCCTGAGTATTTGGCGAAAGGGATTGTGAATGGAAAGGAGAGTAAGAGTGGTTTTGAGAGCGTGTGGAATGGTTTGCAAGATTTGAAGAGTGATGGAGTAGATGTGACAGTGCCCGATAGTGTGGATGACTTAAGGAATGAGGTAATGAGTGAAGTATGTACAAAGCCTGAAAGTATTGCTATGTCGAGGGTGCGGAAGTTTATGAAAGAATTGAGAGCGATGCGTATCCAAGGGGTCCCGCCGTTTCAGGAAGTGTTGATTGAAGTGAGTCGTTTGTATGGAGTGATTGTTTATGTGCACTTTGGTGCTGAGAGACCGATTGTGTACAAAGATGAGAAGCTTACTTGTTTAGGGAAGTCTTCGAGGTCGATGATGACGGATGTCTTCAGAGCGGTCTCCGACGATGGGTGCGACGATGACTGTGAAGGCCAATGCGTGATCCACACTGACGGCCACACTCAGGGCACCAAAGGTCTGGCACCAGCGGCGGAGGGTGCCGGAGCGCCCCCTCATAGCGCTGTTGGCGACGTTCGCTTCGCCGTCTGATCCGTTGTTCCTCAAAGTGGGCAGCAACACGATGACAGGCAACGCGCCACCCACCAATGTCAGCAGCTGTGGCTTCGAAATGGTCTGGGTTGATGTTGAATTTTTTCTGTGCCCCTTTAGCTTGGTCTTTGTACCTCTTTTTCAGGCCGCCATGGGAGCGTCTTCCCTCCGACAGCTCCGCGTAAAGGGTACGCCTTGGCAGGCGATCAGTGGGCATTCGAAGCACATGCCCTAGCCATCGCATCTGTCTGCCAGAGAGAATGTACTCTATGCTTGGTACACCTGCGCGCTCTAGCATATTAGTATCAGGCACACAATCTTGCCAAGTAAGGTTGAGATCCTCTTAATGCACTGCACGTGGAAGGCTTCCAGGAGCTTGATGTGCTTCCGGTAGAGGATGAGTGTTTCGCTCCCATAATCAGGACGATTGTCTTCTTTGTGGCAGATAGAGTGGGATTCGTTCCCCCTTCTAAGCTGTCCCTTATTAAACGCTCTGTCCGTTCCTGATCCTCTAGCTCTTTATCGACTCCGGTCTTGGGAGGTTGTTCTCTGCAGGTTGCGAATTGGGCACACGCGACTCACCCATGGCTATTTAGTTTCGGGTGGAGGTCGAGTTGCCCCTGGTTGTCTCTTTTGCGGTGGCGAGCTCTCTGCGGCTCACATTTTAGTAGTTTGTCCCCCCCTTGCTTTTCTTTGAAATTCTTGGTTCCCTACCCTTTCTGGTGTCGCCTTCCCTGCTCGACTTCGCTTTATTTTAACAGAGGACTCACTTCGGTCGTCCTCCCTCCTTACATTTCTATCACTTCCGAAGTGGTGTTTTATCCTTTTTATAAATTCTTTCCATTTTTGTGTTTAGGTTTATTGTTTTATCTTTTATCCAGTGCCCTTTCCTGCGGCTGACGCATGTCATTTGCCTATTTTCCCAGCCGCCCTTGTTTTTAGAATGAGTGATGTATGCCGTAATTTAAGTCTGTTGTACTGTTTTCTTCTAATCCTTTGCTTTCCCTATTTTTATTGAGTGTCTCCCACGCCTCTTCTGACCTTTTTCGGGCGACCCCGTTTTAACAGTGCTGCCATTAAGAATCCGTTAGGATTGGGCGGCTGCTACCTCTTTTTTCCTTAAACTATCAAACTATCATAAGAGATTATATTTTTTCATTTGTAGCAGGACGAATGTGATGGGTGTTCGTCCTTTAAATTATATATATCAAAAAGTCTCTTTATTCTTGGGTCTCTAGCCTTCATGCTACGGTCCTTAGAGGTGGTCCTTTGCGCTGTTGCCATCAGCCACACGAGGCTTATCCACGGCCATCTTGTTTCGGCTGTCGGTCGAATCAGGCCCAACTGCCGTTTTGGTTTTGGGGTCCAATTGGTCGCCCATCTTCTACTAGAATGCCCTCATTTCGCCACTCTCCGGTCGTCCTGTTTCCTTACCCTTTCAACTATCGCTGCCTGAGTCACCTACGTTTCCTTCTGGCAGAGGAATCTTATAACCCTCAATTTTACAATTTTTATCTCATGCTCCCTCTTTTATAATTAATTTGTCCCTACCTCCATTTAGAATCTACTTGGATTGGACAACTGTCCAATTTGTTTCTTCCTTAAATCTTTAAATTTTAGTTGAAATTAAGTTAATCTGAAATCATAATCTTGCTATTTTCTAACACAAAGACTCTTTGCAGATTAAATGTCCGTCTTAAAGTGTCGTTGAAGTTGATTTCTCACAATCTAACTCTTATCTGCTTCTATTTGATGGAAAAGGAAAGTTCAAAAAGAAGTCGCAATCTATTGCAAAGCATTTCAAATGTAGTTCTTGCCCTTATCAAGCATCCCAAAAGGGGTCTCTTACGGCACATGAAAGAATACATACGGGTGAAAAGCCTTTCAAATGTAGTTCCTGTTCCTATCAAGCATCCCAAATTGGAGCTCTTCGGAGACATGAAAGATTACACACTGTTAAAAAGCCTTTGAAATGTAGTTCTTGTTCTTAAAAAAACAGCTCATATAAGGTATCTTAGGATACATGAAACAACCCACACAGGCGATAAGCCTTTCAAATACAATTCCTGTCCCTATCAAACAGCACAAAAGTACGATCTTCGGACACACACAAGAATCCACACAGGTGAAAAGCCGTTTCAAATGAAGTTACTATCCATATGGGAAAAGTACGATTACATAGCATTTAATGACGCAATCGAGTGCAAAACTTTTAAATGTAATTCATGTCCTTTTAATCCAAGGGTATATCTTGTCATAGAAGACCTTGCAGAAACCTGTCTTAGAGATTTGTTCACAGTATGAGGCAAATATACCTGCACTTGGTGTCTGCAATGTCCTTCCAACGCACCCAATACCTTGCAAAATACTGGTCTTTTCTGTCATCCATAGTCCCACCACCAGAAATTGTTACCTTCGTCAGCAAACTTGATTTGAATCCTGATCTCTGCGCATTTCTTGCCCACCTAGGCCCAACATCCATGGGCGTCCGCAGAAAAAAATGCAGGGGGAGGCAAAATATGGTGTCTCGTGAGCATTGGCTGTGTTCTTGGCCGTCCGCAGGGCGGGGGGGGAAAGGAAGAGCATTTGCCTCCCTAGAATTTATGGAAAATACAAAATAAATAAAATACCATGGTGGACATTGTTCAACTGTTTATTCAGTTTTCCACTATTCAAGTATTATTTTATTACTACTACGTGAACAGGAAATAGAGTCGTCGGGGATCTCTTCCAAACTTGTCAATGACCCTGTTCATTATCTGTGTTCTGGTTGTTCACTTTTTCACGGTGGACACTGAGAACACAGACCGGATATCCAGAGGATGAGGCAAGTCATTGGCCACTGTAGCAAGTGGTGTTTGGGGTGGCATCTGATTGGTTTCTGTGAGTAACTGCTCATCATATCCTCCTCTACGCTGATCTGCTGGGTCAGCATTGTGATATCCATTTCACAATCCTAAAAAAAAAAAATGAAATATATAATATATTAAATTATCCATATAAAAATTATTTTTAAGTATCTTAGATGTCTTATCATTAGGATACCCAAACATACAGTAACTATTACATGTAAAAACAAAACTACAGTACTATTAATTTAATAGTATAATAATTTATACTTAATAATTTAATAGTATTAAATGTAAAAACAACGACTGCTATCAAATGTAATTAAAACGACTGCTATCAAATGTAAAAAAAACTACTGCTATCAAATGTTAGCCGCCCATATTTCCTACATATTCCTATAATTTACTTATGAATTCCAAGGGCGGGTGCAAATGCCAACATCCGCAACTTCTTACAGTAAATGGTGTTATTTGAGGCCTTTATGTCTTTTTCCTTAAGTAATATCAGGAATCGACACAGTTAGATGGTGCCGTTCCCACTCGAGGTTCCAAGTCAGAGTTTTGTGGGAATTCGTTTCTGAGCTCCCACGGCGCTTTCCCCACCCTAGGTTGATCACTGTGTCAATTGCAATTGTCTCCGTCCCTTTTTATCATGGCTGTTGTCTCGTCTCTTGACGGAGCTCCCCTATTGAATATATTCTGTGCAGCGGCCACTTATGGTTCTTAGCGGTTAATGACGAGAACGAAAGAGGGAATGGCCGCCATAAGGGCTCGAAAAGATCGGTAAATTTGGCTGTCCATGTGCTTGTTGGATCTTAGCTGAAAGGGTAAACGTGGGCGAGTTCCTTAGTGTGTGGCCAGCCTTAAGACGCCTTCACACTCCCTCACCTTCCACTTCTTTCCTCTTGCTTTATTTTGTATTCTAAAATGGGAGGCAGCAAATGAGGGACACCACTGGGATTGGTCGTGGTTTGACCCCCGCCCCTCCCGTTTCGTGGGTACCAAAAGTGGAGGGAACTCTCCATTCGGTGTTCGGTCTGTGGGACTGGGCTTGAACCAAGAAAGCCCCATAAGGGGCGCGGCGATTTGCCTTCTTGGCCGCCGTGCTGACGGGACTCAACGCCCCGTCCGGCCCCGGCTTAGCCTCTTCTTCTTTCAGACAGCCTGCATTTCTACCCTACTTTCTCACTTTCCCGACAACCTCCCACAACTCTCTGGTCGGCCTCTAATTTCACAGAGTAGACGCCCACTAGCTTCCTCTTACCCATCCATCCCGGATCGGGGCTGAAGGAGGAGGATACAATGAGCCTTCACCCCTGAGCTCCGATTTGGAGGTAATAGGCTTTTAACAACCTGCTTCATCCCCACCCACAACTTCCTCACATCCCCCTTTCTCTCTCCTTTCAATCTCTATCGATTTTACACCCAGCCCAAGGTAGAGCCGCCATGTCGAAGGGCTGCCTGGCCACTGGAGAGATAGGCGTGGTCCTAAATAGCGGTAGCTGGTTCTGCCGGACCCGTATTCACCCCTCGCAGAGCGGGCTACTGCGGGGGGTGATAAACGTTTGCATCCCGTATAACTAATAGGGTCCCTATGCCCGATGATGAGAATTTTAAAAAATCAAACTCTCACCCCTTTCCAGTTCACCATCGAGGGAGCCGCCTTCGGGCAACTTCACTTAAAAAATGCAGGTCTCTCCCCCCTGTGCTCTCGCAGGAGACCTTCCAGAACTTTAATTTGTCTACCGGTGTTTAGGGGACTCCCCCTCACCCCATTCTATGAAGGTGCCTTCGGGTGCCTCCCTCGTTCCAGCGCCCCCCCCCTTTACTTTCCAAGGGGACTGCCAAGAAAGGCAGGTGGCCGATAATTGACCGCTCCCGGTCAATTATCGGGCTAACCCTCTTAGAGGGAGGAGGTAAGACAGGGCCCGTCGGCCACTTCACTCCAAAGACCTGTGGACTCAAATTTTGAGCATAGAAGAGGTCACCGTACGTGCCTACCTCTCTTACCCGACTAAGGACGATGAAATCAATGGGACCTGTGATGTCCTGGGGAGGAATGGCTATATGGACATCCCCCCCTCCGAGAAGGAAATGGTCCCCGAAGCAACCCAGCTCCAGACAGTAAGATCTTCCATGGGGACGAACCTTGGCTCTGTGCCAAGCACCGATTCCGCCCCTGTGCAAGGTCGTCATCAGACGCCTCGGTTCTCTGAGATTTTACAAGGGAAAGATCTCTTCCTCCGCTTGGAGCCCAAAGGCGAGATGGACCAGCATCAGCAAGATCCTTCTCCATCTCGGAAAATGATCTTGGTGATGCCGGTCCATCTCTCTTTGTGGATCCTGCCGGCGGAGGGTAGAAGAGGGTTCTTTCCCCGCCCCCCTCTCCTAATAGAAAAAAAGACTCGCGGCTCCTCTCGATCCGCGGGGGCTGCGGGAAAGGATGAGTGTGCTGCCATTTTGGTAAGCAACCAAGCCAAGATAGGCACACCCGGCCCCGTTGCTTCGCCGGAGAGGGAGTCTCTGACAAAGACCAAAAGTGCAACTGTGCAGAGCGGAGCCTTGATTACATCGGAGCCCCTGATTCAGAGACTACCTGGCGTTTTCGAGCACTTTGGCTTCAAACGCTTCCTCGTTATTCGCTCCACTGATGATATCATGTTGGCTAAGAGCAACATGATACTTCAGAGGAGAGCTTGAGTTAGTGTGATTGATTGAGAGCTGAAGGTGACCCGTTTCTCGGAGGGTAGCTTGCTTGCGAATGCGTCAAATCCCTCCGAGGCGGCCAGGATTAATACCCTCTGACACTAGTTGACACGCCGGTGAGTGTGACGCCGCACTCTACCATGAACTTCGTGAAAAGAGTAGTTTTTGCGAGGAAACTAGTGGACTACTCTATAGATGACATCACCTTAGAGTTGGCTGACCATGAGGCGATCAAGGTCGAGCGTATGATGAGAAAACAGGGAGGGGCCTCGAGACCCACTCCTACACTGTTTGTCACGCTCGAATGTGACAAGCTCCCTTAGTCGGTGCGTGCTGGTTGGTATCGCTACCGCGTTAAAGCATTCGTGCCACTGCCGCGGAGATGCTACTAATGTCACCGCTTCGGCCATGTTAATCGTTCGTATAGACTTGCAAAATCAGGGTTACCCGAAGTATGTGTAAGTGTCTCCAATGACGCATATGGTAAGTCCAGATCGTGTGTGGCTAAGTGTGTCAATTGCGGAGAGCGTCGCCCAACTTCAGGCACAGGATCGTCTCTCATTTCGTGAGGCTAAAGACTTGGTGCCTGGCACATCATATGCTCAATAGGATGTAAAGCTGGCGGCACAAAGTGTTCACACCCATCCCCGGCTAAAACCAGGGCTCCCCTCCCTTCTCCCAGCGTGATCGTTTCCCCCGAGTCGCAGACCCTCAGGAGGCCAATCCCTGAAGCTGGTCGTGAGGCCATCTTCCTGGGTCCTAAAGCTGCCCCCCGAAAGGAGGGGAGAGCTAAATGAGCTTCGGCTTCTTTGCCTACAATCAGTGGTGGGCTGGGTGGCTCCGAGACGGTGGGTTCTTCAAAAGATGCCCTGCCGCCTCCGAAGCCGCTCTGCTCACCTAAGGTTTCGAGAAGAAGGGAGGAAAAGATACGCATGGCGAGCCCAACATCACTCAATAAGTCCTCGAAGGCGACATTGCCTTCAGCGCTTAGTCTGGCCAACAGCGCCCGGAGCTCTGCCTCCAGGAAGCGTACGGCCATTTCTGTGAGGATTTTCTCTTCGAAGAGGGCCACCGCATCTCGGCCGAGCTGGGCCTGGCGGGCATATTTCTTCATTGGAATTGCCGTGGACTCCCAGCCAACTGGGAGGAGTTGTGGTGGCTCGTTTCCTCCTGTTACCAATTAGCTATCTTTTTTTCAGGAGACCATGTTCGGCGCATACTCTCTGACCATACGCCCGGGGTATAAGGGTTTTGCGACCCAACCACCACTGGCTGTTGGCCAGGCGGGAGGATGCGCAATTTATACCCGGCATGATGTCTCCGTTCTTCTCTTTGGTTTAGATACCTCCCTACAGGCAGTAGCTGTGCAGCTGCACCTGGATAAGAGGTACGAGTATGCTGTTATTTCCGCCTACATTCTACCGTCAGCCGACTTCGACGCTGGGCACTTCTGCCGCTTCGTGGCAAGGTCAAGTCCTTGCCGACCTGATCGATGAGCTGGAACTGGGTGTCCTAAATGTGGATGAGTTTACGCATCACTGCCCGCGAATCGCTTCATTTTTCTGCCTCGATCTATATTTGTGCTCTCTGGATGCACAGGCACATTTTGGATAGTGGGTGGTCGATGACCTCTATTGTAGTGACTACTTTCCCATTCAAATATCATTTTCTGGGCCTCTGCCGCCCGAGAGACCGCCCCGGTAGTGTTGGCGCGGTTGCGTTGTTCCGTATTTCAGGAAATGAATGGTTTCTCTATCTCAGTCGAGGAGTTGAGGTCGACTGATGATGCCGTTGAGTTCTCCGGCAACTTCATCGCTGTGGGCCTAGCTACTATTCCTAGATAGTCTGGCCATTTCACACGCCGACCACTCCCATGGTGGTCAGTGGAGTGTGAGACGGCCCTTAAACAGATGCTTTATTCCTACATGCGCTATATGCCCCACCCGAACGATTTCACTGTGAACTTCGTCGGCCTAGGGATAGGTTCCGGTATATTTCGAAGCGCGCCGCTCTTCTTGGCAGGCATACGTGGCTTCACTTAACGGGAAGACCCCTCTAGCAGAGGTGTGAAAACGAGTCAAAAGGATTCGGGGCAAGTTCCCGCAGGACCCACTTCCGTTCTCCAGGAGAATGGGAACGCAATCTCGAATCCCGCGTCCGTCGCGGAATCCTTCGCGAACGCTTTCTACGCATTCTCTAGCCGAGATGCTGATCCGCCAGCATTCAATGCACGTCGTGATGTTGCAGAAGGCCGCTGACTAGACTTTACCTCCAGAAGTGGAGAACCCTTCAATCTCTCGTTTACTCTGACTGAGTTGCGTTCCGCTCTCGCTTCGTGCGCGGACACCGCCCCTGGTTCGGACGAGGTCCCGTACTCCATGCGTCGATACCTGGGTGAGCGAGGCATGGCCTTTCTGTTTGATTTGTGCAACAGGATCTGGGTAGAGGGTATCCTCCCAGATTCCCTGCTAATCGCTACTGTGCTCGATTTTCGCATATCGGGGAGATCACTCTACCCCGACCGTTTTCCGCCCAATCTCTCAATCTCTCTAACTTATTGCCTGTGCAAGTTGATGGAAAAATTGGTAAATGTTAGAGTAGCCTTTTGCCTAGACAGCTGAGGCCATCAGTCTCTGCTTAAACTGGAAAATGGCGTCTGCGAGGCCTTCCTTCGTAGACCTTAGTACGCCACGGTGTTTTTCGAACTGGAGAAGGCCTATGATAGTGCATAGCGATATGGTAGCAAAGAGACTCTCGACACGGATGTTAGGGAGATCGTCGATTCCGCATACGGGTGGGAGGGAACCCTCTCCTGACCAATGGAGCAGAAAGATGGTGTCCCGCAAGGAAATGTCAGTATCACACTCTTTGCCCTGAGCATCAACGGCATCACATTGGTGCTGCCAGAAGATGTTCTCGCTAAGCTCTACGTGGGCGACCTTTCGATCTCTTTTGGCGTGGTCCAGATGTCAACTCTGGAGCAGCTACTCCAACAGGCATTGAACCGTGTCTCTCGCTATGCCGAAGCGCACAGGTTTCGGTTTTCCTTGGCTAAAACTAAGGTGGTGCAATTCTGCCGCCATCCACGGCTCCACCCTGAACCAAACTTATTTCTTAATGGAGTACGCTTGGAAGTGGTTGAATCGCAGTTTCTTTGGTCTTATATTTGACCGACCTCTCACCTGGGAGGCTCATATTCGCAGCCTTGGGGTCTCTTGTACCCACGCCATGGATATTCTTAGCTCCGTGACGTTCAGCGCCTGGGTCGCTAATAGGGCTACTGCCTTACCTTTGTATCAACCCTTTGTTCGTTCTAAGCTCGACTACGGATGCAAGTTTTATGCATCCGCAGCTGAGCGTGTATTGTGGAAGGTGGACTCGATCCACCACACCGGACTTCGCTTGACGACCGGTGCCTTCCGCACTTCCCCCAGTGAGAGCCTACTTGTCGATGCTGGGGAGATGCCACTCGCTCTGCGCCGTATACAGTACATTTCTCGTCTGTTTTTGCGAGGCTGCCGCCTCCCTCAGTCACCAACAGCTCTCACTGCATTCGCATCTGATCTCGACGACGCCTATGCCACCGAGAGACGCCAGTCATACCCTAAGCCCTTTGCCTTAAGAGCAAGGAAATTCCTTCGAGAGTTGGGTAGGTGGTGCCCCTGGTTCTGCCCAGGACGCTACCATGGAGGGTACAACCTTTGACCATCTGTCGCCACGCCTCTTCTCCCAAAGCTTGTATAGCGCCGGGAGTATTTCGTTCGGCCTTTTTGGAGCACACTTCGTGTCACATTGGAACCATGCCAGTGTATACGGATGGCTCCAAGTCCCAAGAGGGGGTCGGTATCCCCTTTGTTTGAAGTCAGCGGGGCTCTGCCAGGCGCTGCGTCTGTCTTCACGGCAGAGTTGGTTGCAATACACCGCTCGGTACGAGAGATAACACGACTTGCCCGGTTCGGACACAGGATTGTAATTTCTAGCGACCTCACAAAGCGCCTCTGGCGGCATTGGAATCTCTACATCCCCTGGTTCTCGATATCCATGACGTTATGGTTTTGCGAGCCGGGTGGATGTCGAGATTCTCTTCTGTGTTCCTGGACACGTAGGAATTGGGGGAATAAGCACGCCGACGAGGGTGCCAAAGAGTTCGCCATGACTGAGTGACCAGACCAGCGTTTCGCTCTTCCTCACACCGATTACAAGGCATGGATGTGGACAGCTCTCCGGGCTGCTTGGCAAAGAAAATGGGAGACGGTCGAGGGGAACCTAAATTTGCGTGCCATTGCGCCGCGACTGTTCTCATTCACTTACCCCTAATGAGGCGACGGCTTCAGGTTGCTTTCTGTCGTCTCCGAATTGGACTCACTCGCGGGACGCACCGCGATTTGATGGAGCGCCCGCCTGCACCATATTGTGTTACTGCGTTATCCCCCAGACTGTTCGGCGAATTCTTGCTGAATGTCCCATTCTGGGCGATTTTCGCGCACGTTACCTGTCCCGCAACCGGGACGAGAGTGGTCGCTACCGCTTGTCCCTTGTACTCGGGACGAGTTCGTTCACACCGACTTTTCGACTTTGACTTATTGGATGAGGCCGGCCTCCTCCATTTTATTTGACTGGAAATGTTGTTTTTTTTTTGTTGGTTGCACGTTCCTGCGTCGCGGCAGGGCGGGCCCCCCCCCTCGACGCCGGAGCGTGCTTTCTGCTTGTTGCCCTTATTCTTTTTGTTATTGTTGTTGTTTTTTGTCAGGGTTTTTTTTTTTGCTTATTTTTATTTTAATGTAGCCTGGTACTAGGCCGTCGTGAGTGCGGCGACTTATGCCCGAGTAGGAGGTCGCCAGATGGGCTCCCCCCACCCCCGTCAAAATTGAACCAAGAAGGGATAAAGATCCACAAGGTTAAGATCCGTATAAGTTAAACCCTATGCAGGTAGGTCCGTGGCCCCTTTATATAGACCCTAGCGCCCCCACCCCCTTTCCTCTTCCTCCCGTCTCATCTTAGTCTCCTCTCCGTCCGACAGATGGAGTCGGCTCATTTTTGTCAAACAATTTTTTTATTTGTAATGAAAAATCCCAAATTCAATTAATACGAAAAGTAAAGATAAAAGGAGTGCAGACCCCCCCCTTCCCTCGTTCCCCTGTGGATGCTCTAGTTTGGTAAGTACTAACCTTGGTTACAGGGGCTTCCCTTTCATCCCCCCCAACCAATAGAGGAGTTTTATCATCTATCCCTATTAGAGCCTCCTTTGGCTAGCTCTGCCTCTTCTAAGGAGGTGCCCCTTATGGGCCCCTCAAAGTCCCTCCCCCTTCTTCAGAGTTGTATTTGGTCAACTTTTAGGGGTGGGGTCCCCCCAAGATTTTCTTAGCGGAGAAGGCGCTTCCCCCTCGCAAGTCGTGACCGGAGTTGGGGTTGTCTCATTTTGGGGGTGTTGCGTCAAAGCGTATCTCCACTTGCGCCCCGCCCCCCTTTGCTTTTTTTTGTGCCCACCAAAAACATGGCGAGACAAAGGACGTTTTGCCTCGGTTCTCGCCACCCCCCCCCCTCTGCTTTTTCTTGTGCCCGCCAAAAACATGGCGAGGCAAAGGACGCGTTGCCTCGGTTCTCGCCCCCCCCCCCCTCCCTTCCCGGCAGGTGAACCATCTCAACTCCTTTAGAGCGGAGTTTTACCCGTGCTAATCCGGTGACTGCATATGAAGGCATATTTTAGAGGGATAGAAGCAGCGTCGCCTCCTGGGTATTGCCAAGCCACCTCGGTTGATCCGAGGTTTGTCTCGTTAAAGAGTTCCAGCTTGTTCCCGCCTCCAGTGACGTTTATGATGCGTCATAACACGTCAGACACGCCATGGTAGGGATACCCAACAACTTGTCGTCAAGGGGGGGGAAGGGGGGAAGTTGCTCCTGAGGTAGAGATTGTCCCTGAGGTGACTCCGCCCCATATGGCACACTCTTCCCTGGGGTAAAACTTGGCCCACTGCCTGACACCGAACCTGAGTCCTCACGTGTCAAGGTCCTTTTCAGACCCCACGGGCCCTCGAAGACTCATCAAAAGAGGAGAGACCTCTGCCTCCGAATGCTGCCCTATTAACAGTCAAGTTTTCCAGCTCGGAGAATAATCTCTCTGTGCTCTGTCCTTCCGGCCCTTGGGACCCCTTTTAGGGTTGTAGAGAAGATGGCACATTCCCCGCCATCATCTCAAAAGAAGAAATTTAAGATTAGGAGTTCCTTTCCCTGCACGGCTGCCCTTTGGACGCAAGGGTCCATTGCCTTTTCGGCAAGCGACCAGTCCAAGAGTGTCACCTCCGGCACCGAGCCACTAAGTGAAGATAAAGACCAAATTCTCAAGTTCACTGAGCGGAGCCTCGATTAAGTGGGACCCCTCATTCAGCTACTACCTGTTGTTTTTTTAACTTCTTGGTTCTAACACTTTTGGTTGTGCTCCACAGATGGCAGCATGCCTTCACATGCTCCATCAGAGGAGAACATTAATTAGTTTAACTGGTAAAGCCGAGGGTGACCCGTTTCTCGGACTTGAGCCTTCTGGCGAATGCATTGTACCCTTCCGAGGCGGCGATGATAGTACCCTTCGGATACTCAGTTGCTCGCCGGTGAAGGAAGTGGTTTATGCGAGGAAACCCGTGGACAACTGAAGATTTCAGCGAGGAGCTGACTGCACAAGGAGTAGTCGAGGTCGAATGTGTGAAGTGAAAACAGTAGAGAGAAAGGTGGGGGGGGGGGGGGGCTAGAGATGCACCACCACACTCAATCACTTTCGAACGTAACAGGTTCTCTTAGTGGGTAAGTGCCCGTTGGTATCGCTCCCGCGTCAAGTCTTTCATGATATTGTCCCGGTGGTGCCACTATTGTCAACACTTCAGTTATACGAATCGCTCCTGTAAACGGTCGAAGTCTGTGTGTAAATTTCTCCACGGCACCTTACGATAATTATTTATCGCCCCCCCCCCCCTCTCTCTGTGACCTTTTGTTTTCTGGAGTGGTCTCAGAGAAGCTCGGTGAGAAGAGTCAACCGTGGGGGCTGCCTTGTATAGTGTGTTTAACATCACCCCGGCCTGAGTACAAATTAGATAATTCCTGTTGCCACTGGGTTGAATTAAACATTGATGGGGCCTGGAAAAGTTGCTAATGTGCTTCCCCCTAGCCGCCTCTACAGTGATACTTTACCTCTTTATTATTATTTTTATTTGTGATTTTTATATTTGTTCTTAGTTTTTATGATATATATATATATATATATATATATATATATATATATATATATATATATATATATATATATATATATATATATATATATATTTATATATATATATAAGGTCTTTCAATAAGTTCCCTTGATTTTTAAATGTAAATAAAACGAGTTGTCTGTGATAGATGCACTCAATTTATTTTAAATTTGAAAGTACATTTTATGGCATTAAGTGTGGAATATGACGTCGTTCAAATGTCCGCCGCGGCTTCGCTTGGTGGAACGTATTCGGGAGGCCCAATTTTCGATGACTTTGTCGCATAAATCTGGCTGAATTTGTTGGATGGTGTTCGTTATGTTGTCTTTGAGGACAGCAACTGTTTGCGGATTATTTGCATAGACCTACGATTTAAGGTAGCCCCAAATAAAGTAGTCTAATGGCGTTAAATCGTATGATCTCGGTGGCCAGTTGACGTCGCCGCCACGCGAGATGACCCTGCCTTGAAATCGCTGGTGCAAAATGTCAATCGTGGCGTACGCAGTGTTGCACGTAGCGCCGTCCTGTTGGAACCACATGTCGTCAGTATCCATATCAGGCATATAATGCAGTTGAGGCCACAAGAAGTTGCTTATCATCATCGATCTGTAGGTCTCGCCGTTGATGGTTATGGCAATCCCATCTTCGTTCTCAGAAAAATACGGACCGATGATTTCGTTAGACGAAAATCCGCACCAAACAGTGACTTTGTTGGGATGCAATTGGTGTTGGTGTATCTCATATGTGGATTATTTTTATCTCAAATCCGACAACTTTGCTTGTTCACAAATCCATTCATCCAAAAAATGGGCCTCGTCACTGAAGATGATTTTTTGGGGGAAATTTGGGGCAACTTCCAACTGCTCTAAAGCCCAATCAGCTAACACGCGGCGTTGTCTATGGTCGTTTACATTAAGTTCCCGGGGTAAGTTGGATTTTGTACAGGTGCAGACCCAAGTCCCTACGCATAATTCACCAAACTGAAGTCGCAGAAAGGCCAAGTTCTTGTGAACGACGAGAAATTGACTGTCTCGGATTTTCCCGCACACTCTCATTTATGGCAGTGATGTTTTCAGCAGACCTTGCGTTTCGCCAAGGTACGGGTGTTGGCTGATTGTTGATCGACCCTTTTGCTTCGAATTTGGCCACCAAGTGTCGAACAGTGGACTCGGCAGGACGATTGTGGCGATGTGGCGAGGATAGAAATCATGTAATGCGTGGAACGTTTGTCGAACGGAGCACTGATTTTGATAATAACATTTGATGATTTGCACACGCTGTTCAACGCTATAACTTTCCATCGTGACTTGCCAAGTACTACTGAACAGTTCACAGTGAGCTTGCCAGATGTCGCTTTAACAACATTATGATTAATATTTATTATTAGTGTGTTATTAATAATATACATTATTTAATATTATTAGACGTATTATTTATTATTTTCATTCCGGCTCTCCACTCAACGTTTTCTCCCCGTACTTCGTACCAGGAGGAGTGTTTCCACATGGGCAGAGTTCGGTCCAGTAGCCATGGTGCTTGTACTGCAGGACATCCCGGGATCACCTAACGCCAGGGTATGATAATAACAGTGGATCACCCACCCTACTGGTCAGTGGAACTGCCTATCTCTACTTCTCTTTCATGCATATCCGCCTACCCCTTTCCATACTTGTTCCTCTATCCACAGAGATTTTGGTTGGCCGGCGCAATTTTGTCTACTTAACAGCCTTAGTCAAGTACCAGTGTATACCGGGAAGTGCCTACTTTCTGCTAAGGTTGAATGCTCCCTGGCTAGGGTGAGTATTAGCTTTGACGTTTTATGTGCTCTAATATCCCGCTTAAGCTCATCAATCCCCGTCGTAATGTCTCTTGGTGGTTCTCCGTAATTACTGCGGTCGCATCCGTCACGCGGGATTTGATAAATAATACCTAGTGTCATTTTTAGCTGTCGAATTCCTATGTTTTACCAACTCCCTAAATTTGGTTCGTACAGAACTTCTCATTAATATACCTTCTTTCCTAAATGACCTTTTTAATCCATCTGTCGCCATAGAGTATGGAGCAGACAGGTACCTAACCCATCCTAATCTCTTCCCGTATGGCTGGTTACCTTCGTCTGCCTCCGTGGGGCTCGCTTTCCTACTTCACTCCTCCATTTTTACTACTTTGCCCATGAAGACTTTTTTTTAATGTATTCGAATTCATCATTCAAGAAGCTTTCACTACAAATGCGTTTGACCCTTAAATAAAATCCAATGGCTACGCCCGTCTTCGTTTTTTTACTGTGGCCCGATAGAAAATGAATAAAATCCTCCCCCTTTGTGAGCTTCCTGTATACTGGAAATTTAGTCCTGTGTTCATCCCTGGGGACCAACGTGCCCGGGAAAGGAATTCTAGTGTCCTCCTCGTCACGCACCTCGTTTAGTACCTACACCAGTATCCTCTGTAATTACGACCAAGACATCGTCTACGTATCTCCACGACAGTGAATCACTCCCCATAAATCTCATTAATTTCTCCGCTTGTAAAACTTGCATGAACAAGCACGGCATTAAGAGGCGACCCCATGGATAGTCCACGGTGCTGCCAATACTCGTTCTCCTCAAAGGTGAAAGCACCAAGTCTTACACATAAAGATATGAGTATTAACCCGATTTAATAACACGAGCAGACAAAAGACGGGGTGTTATTATTGAATAGGTAAACATATAAATGTAGAATGAATGATTTGCTCAATGACGCTACTACATAAGAGAAAAGGTAGGTAGGCAGTGCTGCAAAAGAGCCTTTGTTATTCGAGAAGGAAGTTAGAAAAACTCTTAGAAGAAGGGAAAGGAGTAAGAAGGTAATCAACCTCACTCAGGAAAATACGAAACCTCCTAAAATGAGGGGGCTTCCTAAAACTCGCAAACAAAGCATATATACACCCCGGTACACCGCCTCAGCCGGCGGGCTAAACCACGTGAGGGGTTGGTGTTTACACTGCACTATCAAGCTAGGCGGAGGAGCTGCCTCTAGCAGCCAACGGCTAGCAGGACGGAGGGGATCTTTGAGGAAGAAACCTTAGTGTAAGTTGTGAATGGTTCGCTCTTTCTATGTCGAGAGATTCGTCCGTGTTGTGTGGATGCTATGCTTGAAACAGGACAACGAACTACCGCTTCCTCAAACTCCTTTTTACTTCCAGGACTTTTGAGGGAACAACCTTTTGGCCGTGCCTGGTTCCACAAATCGATCTTTCTCTCAAACTAGTAGACTCGTCAGCTGCTGGTACGTCCATATCTGGTTCCCCTTGGTATTGCTTTAGCTCCCAATTTTATTATTCCTTTCCCCCCTCCAGAGGGTCTCTTCAATCGAACAAACCAGGAAGCCTGTCACGGCCTGAGACAACCAAGAGGGGAAGAGCAGGAAGCATAGGTGGGCACCGTTAATCAAAAAGTTAACTTCGTTAACCGTAAATCCGTTAACCAAAAAAACTAACTTCGATAACCGTTAATTAGTTAATTCTTTAAAAATGTAACGGAAGTTATTGGTAAATCGTTAACGTTAATTTTTATTATAGAAAAAAACAAAAAATCAGTTCTTGCTCTAAAAACACCTTTAAAAAGTGCCCAAACTATAAAATCAGCCTTTTTTGGTCTTTTTAAGGACTTTAGAACACACAAACTATAGTTTTTTTGCTTTAGAGTTAAAAAAAGGTTGATTTCATAGTTTTAACTTTTAAAAAGCCTAAAGAAGACTGATTTAAGTTTTGGGCCTTTTTAAAGTTTTTAAAGGCTTTTAAAGCAAGGAAAGGGTAAAAAAACTTAAATAAACAATATTAGTAATAACCTTAAAAAAATTCTAAAGTGGCTGAAAAAAATTAAAAGTACGATATATTCATAATTTAATTTTTCCTCTTCTTCTCGTTCTCCATTTTGTTCACGAGATGCATGTTGCCCTTCAGGAAAATTAGCATGTTAAAGTTTTCATCAGAGAGGGATGATCTCTTGGCCCCTCAAGAGTCTTTGCCCATAGAGAAGAAACGCTCCACTGGAGGGCCTGGCTTTGTTGAACTTGATGAACAAGTCCAGCATGCGGATGACCTTTGATAGGCCCTTGTGGCTTTTATCATCCGTGAAATTATGTTATGTTATGTTTAACACTCACTCACCCAAGAAGGTAGCATCTGTCAGCAAGTCCTTGGAGTTGGTCTCCAACCAGATCTCGACCAAGTTCTGGGCTTTGTTCTTGAGTTATCTGTGGCTCCTGCTGCTCTCTTTTGGCTGGGTTACACCTCTGAAGAAGTCATCATCCTCGTTGTCGCTGCTCACTTCGTAAGACTGTTGCCTCATGGCCTCCTCCACGTTATCCTCCATGCTTTTACTCGCCTTGGCGTCCTTGCTGTTGTCATACTTATCCAACCAGATGAGGCGAAACCTGGGGTGGAAGGCAGCAGCCAGCCGGTATTCCTCATCCTCCAGGATGGTCCTAGACCTTTTGTCGATGCCTGCCAAAAGTGCAGTAGACGAAGCCCTTGGACTTCAAGTCCTTGAGCCTGAAGATTGTCGCAGCAACTGTTTGTAGCAGAGTCCCAAGGTAGGCTTGTTCCTTCCCCTGGATTTTGACGAGCGCTTTGGCTACAGGTGACATGACCTGGAAATAAAACAATGGAGAATTAGTAAATTTTAGAAATTAAAAAATAATAATACATAATATTATTTTATTATTTATTTATTACCTTGTCATACTCCTTTATTAAGTTGGCATCCTGGTTGTTGAAGCTGTTGACTTTCAGGCCTATTAGTCTCGAGGATGGTGTTGAGGACCACCACAGAGTCATAGGTAGAGTTCCACTTCGTCATGTTGGGGACAACCAGCCTCCTCCCCACCTCAGCGTATATGCTGTGTTCTGCCACAGTGCTGCAATCCTGGTGGTTCCAGAGGGCACGTGCCTTGGCAATAGCAGCCCTGTAGGACCTCTTGAACACTGCACTCTGCAGTTCAGCATCAGCATACTTGCTGGCCATTAGGTTGAAGGTGTGGGCAGCACACCTCATGTGTGCTAGCAGGTTGATGGGATTGCCAACGACAGCGTCGACATCGTCAGGTACAGCTAGGGAGTCTTCCAGGGAGACATACTCCAACTCCTGCTTGGCCACGGATCAAGCCAACAGTATCATCAGGGTCGGTGTCCATATTCTGTACCACTGGCACGCCTAGCAGTGTGTCATCCTCTTCCCCAAACTGGACAAAGGCCTTTACAAAGTTGCTACCATTGTCTGTGGTAGTCCTGGAATACAAAGGCAGTCTAAGTTTTTTTTTAGAAAATTACAGTCATTAAATATTACAATTGAATTGAGTTTCTAAATAAAAATAATCTACAATTTATGTGAAAAATATTCTGAGACGAATTGTTAATAGAACTAATAGACTAATAGTCTAATAAGTAATATTCTTATACTATCAACTATCTAGCCTGGTGACTTTTTTCTTAATGTGAAATTCATAGTGGACGTTGACCATGGCTGTGCAAGCACATCGTAGATATGATGGCCTCTCAGCTTAATACGCGTGATCAGTGCTTTCTGCCTCTGCCTGGTGATGGGGTTCAATCAGTAGACAGTCATGCCCAGGTAGCCTTTCTTGTGGCCAGGCCAACAGTCAGCTGTGGTGGCCACCCACTTAACATCGCCAAGAACTCTGAAATTTGAAACATTATAAGTTTTAGATTTTAAGTTAAAATTTAAATATTGGGAATATAAATTAACTCAAGTATAAAAAAGAAAAAATATGTCAATTAGTCAATTACCTGATCAAGTACTGCTTCAAGTACTGCCTGCCCAGTGTCGTCCTCGACATGGAGCTCGTGATGGGGTTCAGCGTCTTGATCAGCCTCTCGAACGTGTCAGACTCTACAACATGGAGTGGCAGCATGTTGGCTACGAACAGCTCCATAATCCTTTGATCCACAACAGCCTGTGGTATGCCACTGCCAGTAGCAGCGATGCCAAAGGACTCGGCAATGGCTTACTGGCGTACTTTCTTGCCAGAAAGAAGTGAAAACAGACTCGATAATTCCGAAGTGCTGCTGTCGCTGTTGAAACCAGAAGAAAACCTTTTATTGGCTTTCCCACGAGATAAACCTGCTTTAACCTTCTCCTCAAACTGCATTGACTTGGCTGGGTGGGACCTCTTCATGTGCTGCTTGAGGTTGATGAGGCTTGTTATGTGCCCCTTGATTGGCACAGTCCTGGGCAGGAACAGCTTGCAGTCGAAAATCAAATTGTCTCCTTCCCTTGACTTAATCAAGAAGTAGTCGTCTAGGTGGGGCCAGGGGTTCTGGGCACTGACAGTTTCAACCTCGACGATGTCAACACTGTTGACATCAACAGATTCAACATCTGTTGACTCAACAGATTCGACATCTGTTAACTCAACAGATTCAAGTTCTTGAGATGCCATGATGACTTATAAAATTCAAAATCACAGTAGCGGCTGAATTGAAACTCTAAAAATAATAGAAAATTCAAAATCACTAAGTATCTGTGAAAGATTAAGTGATAAGTTTTGTATTGGTTTTCCGTTTTAGTTATTTATTTATAACAACTTAAATTAACTATCTATGGAAAGAGGTTTATTAAATGAATTTGGGCCAACAAAACATCGGAGTAGAAAAGTCAACAAGTACAGGGGACCCTAGCCAGCCTGCGGACAATAGTAGCAATATAATATTTGTTGTGCAATACGCAATAACAATAATAAATTAATAATAATATAGAGAAGCACTGTATTTTAATTTTAAAGGTATACCCGGGCCAATATATATATCCTATTGAATCATTAATCAACATGCATTTAATATGGATATTAAGCTATATCATCAACTAAAGTCTAAAATCTTAAACAATATAAATATTTGAAACTATTATATAACATGTGGCTAATTAGTAATTATTAATTAACAAACCGGATCTTACAATATAGAAAATATAATTTAGCTATACAAATACTAGAATATCAAATGAATGTGTGCAAATGTTTAATATATTATAATAATGAAACTTGACTTATTTATTTTCTTTCACTTAACACTAATGGTATCGTTATAATAACAGATACCCACGCTGTAACCGTAATAGCTCTTCAGAGTGAAATGAAGCCTCTTTCTACCGGCACTTCCTTTTATTTATAGCGCTGCGTTGCGTGCTATGGTTCAATGGCCTTTTATATATAGCGCTGGGTTGCATGCTATGGTGCAATTTCTGATTTGTTTATTAAAGAAACTTTATATGAGCTATTAATAAAAAATAATTGCTTAAATATCGAATACATTGATTGAAAAGTTATTTATAATAATAAGTGGCGTTATATCGGGGTTGAAAGAATGCTAAGACTCTACATTTGTATTTAAAATCTTAAAATAATATAAACTTTTAAACGTTTACCGGTTTTTATGAATTTGGGGGTTAACAGACTTAAGTTAACGGAAGTTAATTAGTCCGATAATGATTTCCAAAGTTAACTTAAATGTTAAATCGTTAACGAAAATGTTAACTTCGTTAATTAACGATTAACGGTTTAGTGCCCCTGTTTGGCAGGTAGGTTCTATATTTTTGTATTTATGATTTGAGGTGGGGTGGTCCTAGTAATTGTCTTTAATATGCGGGTTGGGTTGGCATAGGTTTTCTGAAGAAGTTCTCTATGATGTTTAGATGGCCGTCGAGCGGGAGGATTTCGGCATGGAAGTGGTGGATTGGGAGGGAAGTGGGGCACTTCTAGGTCTTTGGTATGTCTGTTAGTTATGGATGGTGACCAAGTTGATAAGGGTGGAGAGGGCATCGTAGAGGGTTGTGTGTCGTGCGGATAAATTCTCTCAATAGGATCGTCAGTTTCTGTGTTATCCAAAGTTCTGTTTCTAACTGTCCCTTGTACTCGGGACTGGTTCGTACACACAGACTTGCAGATTAGATGCTTTTAGGAGAAGGCTGGCCTCCTCTACTTATTTGACCCTTTGTTTTAGGTCGCATGTTCCTGTACCGGGGGAAAGGCGAACCTACCCCCGACGCCGATCGCGCTTCCTTCTTGTTGCCCTATCTTGTTTTGTTTTTTATTTGCTACCTTCGTCCTTTTTTAGCCTGTGTCTTAATCTTTGTTCTTTTTTATCTTTGTTATTTACGTGCTATTTGTTTTTTAATCTAGCCTAGTAGTAGGCTGTAGTGCGAGTACGGTGACTTTTCCCCTAGTAGGCATTTCAAGCGCAGACAGACATATCCCGAAAATCTTTCCTAAAGTTCTGCTGCCAACCAACCCTACACACCAGAGAGTGGTGCTTAAACAAAAATTCACCGCAGCCTACAACCGCATTTTCTACCCGGGCTAGACAAGCACATGGAGTTCCAACGCGTTTACCAACTCAGGAGACAGCTGAACACCAAGCTGGCACATGAACTGAGGAAAAAGTGCAACCGTCTGATCGAAAGGTTAGACACCACAGGGATTGGAAGTTTTTCTGGCGGCCATCAGTAGGTTGAAAGGAATAAAAAGAGCTCACGGTAAAACTACAACATCGCACAACTGAACAACGATGACCACTCCTTGTGAGAAAGGGAGGTTCTTCCGTGGAGTCTGTGAGGATGTTTTTAAAATCTCTGAGGCTTCGAGGACCAGGTTCTTGAGTACATAGAGAGGAGGGAAGACAGGTTCATTCCATACAGAAACGCGAACACACTCAGCTCTATCGGAACTCATAAGAGGGCAACAACTTCACCGGTGCGGAATTTTGGGCGGCAATCTCTTCGTTCCGGCCTCAGCCAAATCAGATTCAGGCAACTAAAAGATTTTGAATCTGACTGCTAAACTTACTTGAAGTGTCCCAGGCAATGGGATACTTCCCTAACGGCCTAAACACTTCGAAGATGGTTTTCATCATCAAGCCTGGATATCCGGCTAATCAGGTGATGAAATTGAGACCTATGTGATTGCTGGAGATCATTGAGAGGTGTAGCAGGATGGCCCTTTTTTCTGATCACTCCCCTCTTTGACACTACTTTTGTAGCGGTATGTTTTGTGGTACGTGAGGTACTTCTTTGATGGAGTTGGCTTTGATCTAAGAGTGCTAATTCGGTAGTTTTGTTCTTAAGGAAGAGCTATTTCAACACGCAAGGATAAGAGGAAACACAAGATTTATACCAAAATAAACATATATTTTAAAAGAAACACTTAACTATGACAAACAAACAGTTAACACATTTCTATCCTTGTCTCAATGCTAAACTCGACTATTCCGCTTGTCATCTAGGCTTCTCGCAATGCCTGCTATCACAAAAATAAACAACTAGGCTACACGTAAATACACCAATTGCCGATTAGTATTTTTATCGCGACTCTATTTGATTAGCGTTAAACATTAAATTAACGTACTCTCGTCTACAAGCAAATATGACCGATGTTCACGAACAATGGTTTCTACTCCCCTTAAAAAATGTGAGACCTACTAAACTCCTACTATCGCAATATGAATATAAATGTTCTTTCTAACTTACACGACAGGAGGTATTAGGGATTGCCGGATGTCGCTGGAGGGCATATCTCTCGCTTTGGACTGTTGTGGCCGATGGTTGAATTTTGTCGAGGATGGATGGCTTGACGCCTCTTGGTGTCTGATTCTTCAACGTAATTAAAGAAAGTGAACTCGTAGGGGGCTGGGTTCTTCTACCTCTCACTCTTACGGAGCTTGAGATCTGAGAGTCACTTGAGTGTGAGCGGGTTTACTTTTCTTCAGTCAGACTTCTTCTCAGTCTGTAAAGGATTCTTCGGTATGGCACCGATATAAAGCTTGGCTATTTATGTTAATACGGCCCAAAAAGGGGGGATCGATTTTCTCAATCTGATCCTATCGTTTCTCATGGAAATAGTCTTGTATGGCTGAAGGATCAATCTTCACGAACTGAACCTTCTTCTCTCTTATCGAATTCTAATCTTCTTGTCTGGCTTAAGGATCGATCTTCACGAACTAATCCTTCTACTTTCGTATGGACTTCTAATCATCTCTCTTTCTTTGCAGGGCTTATTTATAGGCGGATCACCGCCGCATCTAAAGGGAAAAGTGACCAGGCGACAGGGAGATGGCGGGGGACACGAATGGTGAGTTCGCTTCTGGGGAGAGCGAGAATTGCAGAGGTTGGCACTGGGGTGCCCAAGTCGGCTCGCTAATTAGAGCCTCGCAACCGCACCGCTACCTGGCGTGCCTTTTGACTAGCACCGCTTATTTTTTTCATAACCACGGGTTTATGGGTCTCGTAGGTAATTCAATCGTTAGAGCGTCGTTTAAGGGCCTTATGTGGTCGCCTTAAAACAGATGTTAGCTCCAACTGCCCAAAGCGGCGGGGAGATCAAACAGGGTAGGCAGTTATGGTTATTCGCCGGTTACCGTTTCCACGCTTCTCCTCATGGGGGGGGCTTTAATGTACCTATACTCCTCCGGGATGCTTAATGTAGCCATTTCTCTACAGGAAGGTTTTTAAGAAAGTTCTCAACTTTCCCATCTGTCGAACCAATTTCTACAAAACGACGAACTTTTTTTAATAGCCCATCTGGCGACTGCCTACCAGGGCAAAAGTCGCCGATTTTTCGTTAGAGCCTTTTCCCTCTCATCCATACTACCTTTGACATATATCAAAACATGCTTTGCATCACATTCTTACAACCCATAGGCACTTTCTTAGTTCCTAAGAATATATATATATATATATATATATATATATATATATATATATATATATATATATATATATATATATATATATATATATATATATATATATATATATATATATATATATCAAAGTAGCGCGAGAGAATGATGAAAATGAATTCATTAAACCACATTGAAAGAGAAAACGGAATAATTTTTCCTTGCAGTAATATTTTTATTACCTTTTTTCGAAAAAATCCGTGCTGGGAAGCGATTCGAACCAGGCGCACTGAGGAAGCGAGCACCGCTTTGATCACAGTTGAAAGTGTGCCGTTAGTACACTACGCTACGCAGAGAACCAAAAAATTCTCTGAATAGAATAGCTTTTAAGCAACACTTTCGTAAGCTCGAAAGGAGACTATGAAAGAAAGAGAAAGTTTATTGGTATTTCAAATAATAAATGAGGAATAGTTAAACGCGTGGCAGATATACAAATTTATATATCTCTCAAAGTAGCGCGAGAGAATGATGAAAATGAATTCATTAAACTACATTGAAAGAGAAAACGGAATCATTTTTCCTTGCAGTAATATTTTTATTACTTTTTTCGAAAAAAAATCCGTGCAGGGAAGCGATTCGAACCAGGCACACTGAGGCAGCGAGCACCGCTTTGATCACAGTTAAAAGTATGCCGTTAGTACACTGTGATCAAAGCGGTGCTCGCTGCCTCAGTGCGCCTGGTTCGAATCGCTTCCCAGCACGGATTTTTTCGAAAAAAGGTAATAATAATATTACTGCAAGGAAAAATTATTCCGTTTTCTCTTTCAATGTGGTTTAATGAATTCATTTTCATCATTCTCTCGCGCTACTTTGAGAGATATATACATTTGTATATCTGCCACGCGTTTAACTATTCCTCATTTATTCTTTGAATTCCCAATTAATTTTCCCTTTCTTTCATAGTCTTCGTTCGAGCTTACGAAAGTGTTCCTTAAAAGCTATTCTATTCAGAGAATTTTTTGGTTCTCTGCGTAGCGTAGTGTACTAACGGCATACTTTTAACTGCGATCAAAGCGGTGCTCGCTGCCTCAGTGCGCCTGGTTCGAATCGCTTCCCAGCACGGATTTTTTCGAAAAAAGGTAATAAAAATATTACTGCAAGGAAAAATTATTCCGTTTTCTCCTTCAATGTGGTTTAATGAATTCATATATATATATATATATATATATATATATATATATATATATATATATATATATATATATATATATATATATATATATATATATATATATACATATATATATATATATATATATATATATATATATATATATATATATATATATTTATAAGTTTAGGTGTGGTTTGATGAGTTAGCGTAGCAGATCTAGGCAGTGCCATAGATACAAAATACAATAACCAAAATCTTCTGTTTCCAGGGGGCGTTGCATACAGACCGCCCCCTCCCCCGTATCTCTCATTATGGGCATGGGTGACATTTATGGTCTCAGTCCTTTTCCTTTCTGATTATTTCCATCGTTATTCTCTCCTCTTTGTCTTCATTATCACACCTGGCCAGTGGTGGACTCAAGATAAAGTGCCGGGGGAGGAAGGGGCTAATCTGTCTTCCTCCCTCTGATTAGTCTGAGAAAAGGACATTGATGATTAATAAGGGTTATAATAGACAGCAATGATAATAAATAACAGCATCTCATAAAGGAGCGAGCACCGACCTGCTCATATCCGAATTTTTATCCACACAGAAAATTATGAATTGTAGTTTTTGGACGTCAGCTGATGTATAATACGGAATTTAGTAATTAATTTTGAGATTTACCTCCATTTTAGACATGTATCATATGGGATAAATTCGAGCGAAACGGTTTAAAATAATGTTTTTAGATATATTTTATATTATTAAATAATTTTATGAAGGGAAGACTACAAGTATGGCTTAAAAAAGAAACATAAACAGGTCTGAAATTTGGGAGCTTCAGCCCTCTAGCCCCCCCCCTCCTTGATCCACGCCTGCTGCTGACTAGGTAGAAGAGCGGTCCTAGAGTATCAGACAAGGGAGGGTTCGGGAGGTTCCCTACTTCCGGTCTCAGGTTCTCTCATGCGTGGAGGTCGTCATATTATTCGCCTCCCACGACACGCAGCTCGCATAACGCCGGTGCCATTCCTGGCTTTTGTTTTTTTTAGATGTTTGAGAGCGACCGTTTCTTGGGAGCCACCTTCGGCCCCAATTGGGCACCACCCCCATTGTCTTCTTCTAATCCTTGGCACTTCGACCTCCCTGATTTGGTGTTAGAAGGAATCTTCTCCTTGTTAGAACCTTCCTTCTTAGTTAATGGTGTCCAGTTTGTTAACAAAGGCTGGAATGACCTGATTCGAGGTTTTTCTGTCTGGAACTCAATCAGGTACTTCCGTCTGGACGAGACAATCAGTATCCACTTCGTCCGGAATGTCCCTGAGAAGTGTCCCAATTTGGAACATTTGGCGATCATTAGTTATATCCAGGGGATTCTTCGCGTTGTTTGACTCACACAAATGTCTGCCTACCTCGATTGCGATCCATATTTCTCTACGACATCTATTTGACGATGGAAAACACGATTATATATGAAAAAAGCTCACAAAGTGCACGTGAGTCAAAGTTATGCAGATACACCCAGCACAAAGGAAAAGTGAAAAACGATTCCGAGCGCTTTCGTTTTTATTCTTAAAGACTAAAGACGAAAGCGCTCGGAATCGTTATTAACTTTTCCTTTGTGGGTGTATCTGTACTGCGGGGTCTCGCAGTCCTCCTTCTTTGTCTTCTCGCGGTCCCTCTGTTGCTCCTTTTCGTGTATGTGAGAAGAGCTCTTCCGAAGGCTTTGAGGAAGACTGGACATTTAATTTTCCGGACGTTTCGGTCATTGACGATGACCATCATCAGCGAATTCTAAATACCAAAAATTATTTTTATAAAAATAACTAAACACAGAAATAAAATTAGTGAAAATCTATTAATAAGAAATTGATGTAATATCTTAAAAAAAAAAAATAATAATAATAACTAAATTAAATAATAATCCAACGAGTTTTTTAAATATG
Organism: Ceratothoa steindachneri; assembly: GCA_963969495.1. Lineage (NCBI taxonomy): Eukaryota > Metazoa > Arthropoda > Malacostraca > Isopoda > Cymothoidae > Ceratothoa > Ceratothoa steindachneri. The sequence goes on along the minus strand of OZ018333.1, from coordinate 96,454,003 downwards.
CATAATAAACATGACTTAAATGACTATCGAAATACAAAAAATTATAACCTATAGCAATAAAGTCGAAAGCAAGGCATGAAGAAATCGATTAATAAGACAGAAAAAAAGAAAAGAAACAAAGGAAGATTAAATAATCCCATGAGCAACAAATATGAATAGTAAACATGAATCAAGCAAAATACAAAAAAATGACTATAAAACACAGCAAGAGAGAATTATATGGGCAGGGCGAACAATCGAAAATAAGTTAGATCAGGGGGTATGTAATCGAAGCGGATATTAATAAATGGAGCGAAGCAAGTAGTTCAATTAAGTTAAATTTTAAGTGATTGAACATCAAATAATACGAGTAGACTAAGGCACGAAAGTTTAAATAGTAAATAATCAATAATGGAGGGGTCAAAAGGACGACTAAAACATTAAATTAAGGAAAAGTCAATAATAAACCAGATCGTTTAGATATTATTTTTAAATTATTTAAATCAACAACACCCTAATATTAAATTTTCCATGGAGACAGAATTAAACAATAAAATCTCTTTTCTGGATGTCACTGTTTCAAAAGTTAGTTCTAAATTTAACACATCAGTTTATAGGAAACCCACTACCACCAAACTTGGCACCCACTTCTTTAGTTGTACTCCTACTAATTTCAAACATTCCGCCATCATAAACAGTATACACAGAGCTTACAAAATCAGCTCAAATTGGTTTCACTTTCATTCCGAAATTGAATATCTTAGGAGCTTTTTTCATTTTAATTTTTTCCCAGACCATCTTTTTGACAAACTTACCTCCAATTTCTTATTTAAAATGTTCTCTCGCAAAACCCCTCTAATAACTGTCCCCAAACAAAAACTATTCTTAAAACTGCCTTATCTTCCACTTGACACAAAATTCAACAAAGCTTTACTCTCGACTCTTAATAAATACTTTCTCCAATGCAAGTTTCTCCTAATTAATTCTAATCCTCTTGCTGCCTATACTTTCCTTCGTCACAAAGAATCACTCCCATTATGCCTGCGTTCCTCCATCATTTATCAATTCACTTGTGCGACCTGCCAAAGTCGCTATGTAGGCCAAACAAGTCTACAATTAAGATGTAGGATCGCTAAGCATATCGGAGTATCATACAGAACCAACATTCCCATCTCCAAACCCGAACACTCCTCTATTCGAGAACATTCTCTAAAACTTAACCACCCGCTTGACCCTGATTCCTTTAGTATACTCTCTTCTGCCTCCTCTTCTCTAAGTTTAAAAATTCTTGAATCTCTTTACATCAAACAAATTAACCCGGAACTCAATGATTATTCATCATCCCTGAAATTATTCACTATATAGACAAATGTACAACCAACCACATCCCCCTTAATAGTTTTCTTTTTGCCTAATTTTGCCCATACTATCAGTTGTTACTCCCAGCTTAACCGTTATAAGGTCAGTACTCGTGCAGAGAAATTTTTATTTCTATTTTAGTTTGTCCCATTAATATCTAAACGATCTGGTTTATTATTGACTTTTCCTTAATTTAATGTTTTAGTCGTCCTTTTGACCCCTCCATTATTGATTATTTACTATTTAAACTTTCGTGCCTTAGTCTAGTCATATTATTTGATGTTCAATCACTTAAAATTTAACTTAATTGAACTACTTGCTTCGCTCCATTTATTAATATCCGCTTGGATTACATTCCCCCTGATCTAACTTATTTTCGATTGTTCGCCCTGCAAATATAATTCTCTCTTGCTGTGTTTTATAGTCATTTTTTTGTATTTCGCTTGATTCATGTTTACTATTCATATTTGTTGCTCATGGGATTATTTAATCTTCCTTTGTTTCTTTTCTTTTTTTCTGTCTTATTAATCGATTTCTTCATGCCTTGCTTTCGACTTTATTGCTATAGGTTATAATTTTTTGTATTTCGATAGTCATTTAAGTCATGTTTATTATGCATATTTAAAAAAACTCGTTGGATTATTATTTAATTTAGTTATTATTATTATTTTTTTTTAAGATATTACATCAATTTCTTATTAATAGATTTTCACTAATTTTATTTCTGTGTTTAGTTATTTAGTTATTTTTATAAAAATAATTTTTTGTATTTAGAATTCGCTGATGATGGTCATCATCAATGACCGAAACGTCCGGAAAATTAAATGTTCAAAACCATCGCATATGTCTTCATATTCCTGCTACGAATAAGGTTCCTAAGGAACGACTCCATCACTAATATATATATATATATATATATATATATATATATATATATATATATATGTTATTAAAAACCCTAAAGGGGCACGGCGATTTGCTCTCCTTGCCGCCGTGCTGACGGGACTCAGCGCCCCGTCCGGCCCCAGTTAGGCATTCTTTTTCTCCTTCCGCTAACCCCTACATCGTCTTCTGTACCAATTCTCTGCATCGTCCATCCATCTACGTTTGTGTAGCGATCTCGGTGTATCAGAACTGTCCGTCAGGGGGCGCGACCCCATGGCTGGGTCCTGAATGTGTTGGTTGGTAGGTGCCTGATCCGGAGTGGCGCTCTTGGGGGGGTCTTTGCTTTCCCAACCGGTAAATTTCCGAGGCTGACCGGCCATTTTTAAAACGGTTGATACTGGGGTTGACGGGCTTACCCTCCTGGTTGGGCCGGCGCTCCGTGTAGGTGTCTCGACGGTAGACAGTGACTGCGCTGCCCGAGTTCGCCCCCTTTCCCTTTATACTCTACTTTATATGGGTAATAATAAAAAAAATCTCTCCCAGGTTCTCGTACTACGCCTGTCAATAAGTCCTCCTTTCCGCGCTTGTTAGATCCCTTGGCAGAAGAAAGAGAACCTGATTTCGATTATCCTCGTTTCCTGGTGCTGAAGTCCAGTTCCGGGTCTCCGCTTTCTAAATTGGACGTGTTTGATTTGAATGAGGAGTTTGAGTCCCGCTGCGGTGCGCCCTGCCGTATGTGGGTCCGTGGTAGTGGCGATTTAGTGGTTGAGGTATCTTCGCGAGAGCAGTGTGGCGCCGTACGGGATTTGTCGTCCCTTTTGGAGGTCCCTGTTTCGGTTGTGGCCCACCCTCGACTTAATTTTGTTAAGGGAGTGATTCGCCCCAACGAATTATTTCAATATAATGTTTCGAGACTAAAGGATAAACTTCCGTCCCAAAGGTTAAGGAAGTTTATAGGGTTTCTAAGTCTGTTGGCCCCGCTAAGGTTCCAACGAGTACGCTTATCGTTACCTTTGAGCGTCAAGATCTGCCCTAGTTTTTTCGTGCTGGTTATCTTCGTGTCCCTGTGTCCCGTTATGTCTAACTCCCCAGACGTTGTTTTAATTGCCACCAGTTTGGCCATATGATCCCGCCTCTGGGAGGCGGGGTCCCAGAGGCGGGGTCTCGCAGTCCTCCTTCTTTGTCTTCTCGCGGTCCCTATGTTGCTCCTTCTCATCTGCCTTTGGTCCTTCCTCGCGGTTCCTACGTTGTGCCCTCTCCTTTGCCATTGGTCTCTTCTCGTGTTCCTCTGTCGCGGACTGTGAGACTGACCGAACTGAGACTCTGGAGGATACCCAGCAGTTCCTCCAGGCGTCTGCCCCCGCTGTTCCTTTTCCTCAGCACAAACGGAAGAGTTCCTCGTCACCCAGTTCGGAGTCCAAGCGCGCTGCCTCTGATGAGGCTGCTTTGGTCCCCGAGGCGGTTGTTCAGGCGTCCTCCGTTTTGGTGTCTTCTCCTCCCCGGTATTTGCTGGCCTCCCCCGTTGGCATCACCGATGTCATTGTCCGGGCGGAAGTTCACCCGGTTCCGTCTTCCTTGACTCCTACCCCGGTCCATTCTTCCTTGCCCCTTACCTCTGTGCAGTCTTCTATGTCTCCTACCCCAGTTTCGGCTCCCTTGCCTCCTACCCCTGTTCCTTCATCTCCTTCTAACCCTGTCCCCTCCTCACCCTTTGACCCTGTTCCTTCCTCTCCATCTGATCCAATTCCCTCCTTACCCTCTGCGCCTGTTCCGTTTCCACCCTCTCTCCATGTTCCGCCTACTGTTCCATCGTATCCGCATATTAGTTCTTGTCCGTCTCTTCTCGAGCTCCCTTTCTTTCCTGGCCATGAATCCTCCACGTTGGGGGTTCGGTCTGGCTCTCAGCTGTCGCCTCCCGCCGTTCACGCTGCCAAGTCCGTGCCGAGTGCGTCCCCGGCTCATCGCAATTTGTCGCTTGCCCCTTCTGGGCCTTCTAGTAATCGGAAACCTTCGACGGTCTCCGTCACTAGAATCCCGACGTTGGTGTCGAGACGACAGTAATGTCTGTCATCCTACAGTGTAATTGTCAAGGGGTCTCCCCAAGTGGGAGAAACTCCAGCTCTTGCTTTCTAGCGTTCGGTCCTTGGTGGTCTGTATGCAAGAAAATAAGCTTGGGACTCGCCCCTTCCCGGCACTTCCGTACTTCCGGGTGTTTAACTCCACCTCCCCTTCGAGGGCGTGTCCAATGGTGCTGCTTTTCTTTTAATTTCCTCTTCGCTATCCTTGCGCCACATCCCCTCCGTACTACCTTGCAGGCTGTTGCTGCGAGGGTTTTTATTTCCAAGCTTTTAACTGTTTGTCCAGTGTACATCCCCCCAGATTTTAATTTGAGTCGGTCTGACCTTTTAGAGCTCACAAGTCAGTTACCTACCCCGTTCTTATTACTTGGTGATTTTAATGCTCGCCACCCATCTTAGGGAGATACTGCCCGTAATCCCCGGGGCGGAGTGGTTGAGTCCTTATTATTATCCGATTCCCTTTGTCTTTTAATTTCCAGCGATTTTACTTACCATGTTCAAACGGATTCTTTTAGTGCTGTAGACTTGTCCTTATGTTCGCCCAACTGTTTCCTCGATTTTCGGCGGTCGATTCGGGACGAGTTTTCTGAGAGTGATCACTTCCCGATCGTCCTGTCGGATACCCTTCCTGGTCCGTGCCTTTCCCTCCCTCCTCATTGGGATCTGTAGCGAGCAAATTGGGTTGGGTTCCGGGAGGCTTCCTTTATTGATGCCTCCCGTGTTTCCTTTGATACCGTAGATTCAGCGGTCTCATATTTTACAGGTTGCTGAGCGCTTTGTTCCGCGGAGGTACCCTGTTGCGGGGCTCTCCACCGTCTCCTGGAGGTGGAAGGATTGCGTGTCGGCTATTTATGTTTATCAGTTGGCCCATTCCAGTTATAGGCGGAACCCAACCGTCTCGAATAGGGTCGATCGGAACCAGGTTCGTACCATCAGCCAAAGGTCCCTCCGTCGTGCCCGCCGTAAGTCTTGGCGCCGGTACGTATTTTCCATTTCTTCGTCCATGCCGCTGACTCGGGTTTGGAAGCAGGTCAATAAGATCCTTGGTCGCTACGCTGGTAATGCCATCCCCACTCTGAACATCGGAGGCTCGCTTGTGTCCGATGGACGGTTGGTCAGTGAAGCTTTGGCTGACCATTTTGCTTCGGTGAGTAGTGCTGGTAGCTATCCTCGACGGTTTCGCAATCATAAGGTCGCCATAGAGTCTCGCTCTTTAGATTTTATCACGTGCGCCACCTACTCTTATAATGCTCTTTTCCGTCTATGAGCTGCGAGATGCTTCGTCTCACGGTGGCTCCACCTCTCCCGGTGATGATTGCATCCACTACGACTTTTTCCGTCGTGTCCATCCCCACTCAGAATTATTTTTGGTTGACCTCTACAACCTGCTTTGGGTTAAAGGAATCTCTCCGTCCTTCTGGCGTGTGGGGGTTGTTCTACCTTTTCTCAAGCTCGTTAGGGGCGGTTTGGACACCAGTCACTTTGCTCGATTGCTCATACGAGCTGCTTCAGTAAGTTATTCAAGAAGATGGTTCAAGTTCGCCTCAGTTTGTTTTTCGAGTCCAACTCGTTCCTCTCTCCATTTCAGTGCGGTTTTCGCAGCGGCCGTAGTACTCTTGACCACCTCATTCGTTTGGAAGACTCCGTTATACGATACCACTTGGAGATATGGTGTTTTACGTCAGTTATATGCTTGGGGTATGATGAGGTTTTACCGGTTTTTATTCAAGAATTTTTATCGTCCCGTAATTTTAAGGTCCGTATTGGGGATGCTTTGTCAGGCTCGCGGGTTCAAGAGGAGGGTGTTCCCCACGGGTGTGTTTTAAGTGTGACATGTTTCGCCGTTGCCATTAATAGTCTGGTGTCCATTCTTCCGGAGGAGGTTTTGGCTTCCCACTTCTTGGATGACTTGGTGTGGTTTTGTTCATCTCCCCACTTACCTTCTGCTGTCCGTCGATTACGGCTGGCAATTGATCCGGTGTCGGGTCGTGCTGTCTCAAAGGATTCCCGTTTTTCGGTCACCAAAACGAAGGCCATGCATTTTTACCGGAGTCGTGGTGTCCTTGGTCCCCCTCACCCCTTCTTGAATGGCACGGCGATTGAATATGTCCCCGTTTTTAAGTTCTTGGGTTTAACGCTTGATAGTAAGCTCACTTGGGTGCCCCATTTGCGTCGCTTGAGGGCGTCCTGTTCGAAGGCTATGGATTTGCTTAGGGTTTTATCCCACACCACTTGGGGTGGTGATAGGCGCACCTTGTGATGGCTTTATTCGGCATTGGTCCAATCCCGGCTGGACTACGGTTGCAGGTGTACTCTTAAGCATCTCCTTCAGCCTTGAAGATACTTGACCCTGTTCGTTCGCTTGGGGCCCGTCTTAGTAGTGGAGCCTTTTGCACGTCGCCTATCCCTAGCCTCTTTGTTGAGGGTGGCGTGCTTCCCTTACGATGCCACCGGCTGCAGTTGTGCCTACGATCCCTGTTTAGTGTTCAGCAATACCATTCATCCCCAGTCCATGAGTGCCTGTTTGCCCCGTCCTCTTCGGCATCTTTTGATCGGCGGCGATCTCTACCCCTGCCTCTGGGGCTCCGGGCTGGGGACCATCTCGCCTCCCTGGGTGTTATCCCTTCCATTCCCGACGGCTTCGTGCTGGAGCGTTCACCTTCCTGAGGTCTGTACTGCTCTTTAGCATTTCGAACAGGGTCTACTGACCCTTTCTTGAACATGCGTGTTCTCATGCTCACTAGCGTCCCATCTATACTGACGGCTCGAAGTCGGACCTGGGGGCTGAAGCGGCCACGGTGTCCTCTACGGAGTCTCTTCGGTCCGCCCTCCATCCTGTAGCACCCGTTTTTACCGCAGAGTTGACGGTCATTCTTTTGGCTTTTAATTTGATTTTTATCCATCAATTCTTCAGATTTTATTGCTTTAAGCGATTCCCGGCCTTCTTTGGAGGCGGTTCGTTCTTTTACGTCCACCCACTCTTTGGTTTTATAGATTCGCTCCTGGCTGGTTAGAAATGCCACCCGTTACAGGGTGGCGTTCTGTTGGTCTCCGGCTCATGTTGGGATCCCGGGCAACAAGGCGGCCGATCAGCTGCCCTCGAGGTGCCGGATGCATTCCCTCTGCCCTCTAAGGAGTCCTACCCCGTAATCAGGGCATATGTCTTTTGTTTGTGGCAGAGAGTGAGATTCGTTCCCCCTCTTCTAAGCTGTCCCTTATTAAACGCTCTGTCCTTTCCTGGTTCTCTAGCTATAAGCGACTCCGGTCTTGGGAGGTTGCTCTCTGCATGTTGCGAATTGGGCACACGCGACTCACCCTTGGCTATTTAGTTTAGGGTGGAGGCCGAGTTGCCCCTGGTTGTCTCTTTTGCGGTGGCGAGCTCTCTGTGGGTCACATTTTAGTAGTTTGTCCCCGACGTGCTTCTCTTCGAAATTCATGTTTCCCTCCTCTTTCTGGCGTCGCCTTCCCTGCTCGACTTCGCTTATTTTAACAGAGGACTCACTTCGGTTTTCCTCCCTCCTTACATTTCTATCATGAAGTGTCGTTTTATTCCTTCTATAAATTCTTTCAATTTTTATGTTTAGGTTTGTTTTCTTTTATCCTGTGCCCTCCTCTGCGGCTGGCGCATGTCATTTGTTTGTTGTGTGCTGTATGCCCGTAATTTAAGTGTGCGTCTCTGTTTCTTGTACTGTTTTCTTCTATTCCTTTGCTTTTCCCCATGTTTAGTGCGTCTTCCACGCCTCTTCTGACTTTTTGCGGGCGACCCTGTTTTTACAGTGCTGCCATTAAGAATCCGTTAGGATTGGGCGACTGCCACATTGTTTTTCCTTAAACTAAACTATATTATTAAAAGCGCTCAGCTTCTTCGACGTATGAAGTTGGAAGGGGAAATGGGACAAGCTTTGGTCGAAGCTCAGGGAATTATCTTCCATAGACGTAAATTTTTTTTTTACTATAATAAGAAATATCTTTAACTCGAACTGTTCCAAAAGTGTTACAAGTTGGAAGTAATTAAGGTTGGGAGTAGGTCAACTCCCATAGAAAACTTAAAACCTTCCTGAGTCAACTCCAACAATGTAAAACTGATTAGGATGTCGCCAATCAAGGGCGACGACGTCATGCTCATATGCACCGGGTTGTGCGAGATGAGTCTTGGTTGTGAATTGAAAACTCCCTGTAATTGATCCAGAAGATATTATCCTTGAAATGTCTCATCTTAGAAAATGGTTGTATTTCATCAGATTCTCTCGAGCAATTCTTTGAAGACGGATCCTTCCCTAAATTGAAGAGACTCGGTCTTGTGGATTTAATGAATTTAAGAGACCCGGTCCTCGATGCCATATCACACAAATACCAAAATCTGGAGGTTTTGGAGCTGTCATATCGCTTCTCTTCTTCACTTGAGGGATTTATTTGGTCACTTTCTGCGACGTTGTGGTCGCATACGAGGACTTAAGCTTTATCTTCCAGAGTTCGATTCGTCTCTTATTAGCGATCTTTCAAATTATCTTCTGGGATTGACCTATCTTGAGGTGAACGTTTATTCAGTACTTCAGCCCCCCAATTTTGCCTGGAAATTCATCAATTCCCACCCTAATTACCAATGGCATGAATATATTAAACAATGTCGCACGTGATGAAATGGAAGACGTCTCAAATGTCCCAATTTGAGTCCACTCCTGGTAGATGGTGGTTATTGACTATAAAATCCCGCCTGGTTACCAAGGTAGGTGGCGGCTTTAAATGGGCTTCTCAATGATGCTTCACACCTTTTCATTTCAGGGGAGAAAATCTTCTATGGGTACAATACACTATTCTCTCCTTAATTTCTATTCTTTTGACTTCCCTTTTGGTTTCACAGAGAGAGCTTGGCTGTTAACAACACACCCGCCCATTACCGCCATTGGACCCGTTCGCAACTCAGCGGCCACTATCAAGGTTTATTCGTCTTTCCTTCCTAGGGAAGATGAAGAACGCAGGTTACCCCCCCCCCCCTGATACGTGTTCAAAAGCTCCCTCAGAGGCTACATCAACCCCCGCCCCCTCTTGGCTGCATAAGAGGATCTTAGCCTACTCCTGAAGACTAGTGTGACTTCCAGGCCCCAACACCAAAGTTGGCTTGGCCCCACTCGTCATCTTCAAGACCCCCTATCCACCCACTCTAGAGACTCATTCCCCCCCCTCCCTCTTCGCACGTTATAGGGTTCTCACCGAAGCCCTGTCAGTGCCCCAGACACTGAACGTCACGGAGAGAAGTATATCCATAGTGCGGGTACAAGAGACCCTAAAGCTGCGAATATGAGCCTCCCAGGTGAGGCGTCGGTCAAATACGAGACCAAGGAAACGGTGCGAGTCCAACACTTCCAGGCGCACCCCATTTAGAAACAAGTCTGGGTCAGGGTGGAACTGCGGATGGTGGCAGAAATGCACCACCTTAGTCTTGGCCAAGGAAAACCAAGGCCTGTGCGCGGCCCAGAGTTGGCATCTGGGCCGCACCAAAAGGGATCGAAAGGTCGTCCACATAGAGCTTAGCAAGAACATCTTCCGGCAGCACCGAGGTAATGCCGTTGATGCTCAGGGCAAAGTGTGTGACAGTGAGGACACTTCGCTGCGGGACACCTTCTTCCTGCTCCATTGGGCAGGAGAGGGCTCCCCCATCCCTACGCGGAATCAACGATCTCCTCCAAAATCAGGTATAAAGATTGGGAGGCGTCCTCTCGTCCCCATCGCGTGAAGAGTCTCCATGATACCGAGGCGCCATGCGGTATCAGAGGCCTTCTCCAGATCGAACAACACTGGCGTAGTGCTGTCTACGAAGGAAGGCCTCGCAGACGGAATTTCCAGTCCGAGGAGAGCATCCGACGTGGAGTGGAACTTGCGGAAGCCGCACTTTACAGAAGACAGATGGCCTCCGCTGTCCAAAAAAAAGTATAATCTAACATTTACCAATTTCTCCATCAACTTGCACATTCAGGAAGTTAGAGATTTGGCGGAGACCAATCGGGGTAGTCACTTAGACTAAGAGTGATCTCTTTCCGGTTTACGAAAAGCCAGGAATTCTGGCGGATACCCTCTACCCAGATCCTGTTGAACAAATCTAACAGAAAGGCCATGCCTCGCTCACCCAGGTGTCGAAATATGGAGTACGGGGACATCATCCAGACCAGCGGCGGTGTCTGCGCATGAAGCAACAGCGAGCGCAACTCTCAGAGTAAACCTGTCGTTGAAGGATTTTGCGCCTCTGGAGGTAAAGTCCAGTCAGAGGCCTTACGCGACAACACGACGCGCATTGAATGCTGGCGGAGCAACATCCTGGCTAGGAATGTGGAGAAAGCGGTCGCGAAGGATTCCGCGACAAACGCGGGGCCTGAGATTGCGGTCCCATTCTCCTGGAGAACGGGAGGGAGGTCCTGCAAGAACTTGCCCCAAATCGTTTCGACTCGCTTCCACACCTCTGCTAGAGCGGTCTTCCCGTTAAGTGAAGACACGTATACCGGAACCTATCCCAAGCCCGACGAAATTCAAAGACAGTGAAATCGTTCGGGCTCGCTTATAGCGAATGTAGGCATAACGCTTCTGTTTGAGTGCCGTCTCACACCCCGCTGACCATCACGGTGGTGGTCAGCGATGAGGTTGCCGGAGAAGAACCCAACCGCATCATCAACCGACATAAACTCCTTGACTGAGATAGAGAAATCAGTCAGTTCCTGAATTGCGGACCACAGCACCCGTGCCCGGCTTCTAATTTCACAGGGAGGCGACAACGCCCCCTCACCATTGAGCTCCGGTTTGGGGTGATGGGTTTTTAACAACCTGCTTCATCCCCACCCTCATCTTCCTCGCATACCCTCCCTCATCTCTGTAGACTATTAATTTAACGCCGAGCCCAAGGTGGAACCTCAATGCTGATGGACTGACTCAAATGGAGGCAGCTGGCTTCGTAATAACTCCTCGCAGAGCAGGCTACTACGGGAGTTGAGTAGCGTTTGCATCTCGAAATAATAACAGGGTCTCCATGCCCATCAATGAAAACTTTAAAAAAAACCTCTTGCTCCCCAACTGGATACGATCATGGACTCCTCTTCTGACCAGGCGAGTTGAGGCCTACGCGACAGCCCCTCTATCGCGCTAAAACACAAATCGTCGCAGCAACCACTTTCAGCCCCCCTCTCAATATCGTCCAACCTTCTAGTGTTCAGCACCGACTCAACCTTGGCCGAAAACCGACGACAAACCTACATAGCATCCTAGCTCCGTCTCGGGGGGCAGCGGACTAGAAAAAGTTATTTGAATGGGAAAGTAATCACTACCATGGAGGTCATCGACCACCCCACCCAAAATCATGCTGAGAATCCAAAGAGCACAAGGATAGATCGAGGCAAGAAAATAAAGTAGTTCTCAGGCAGTGATGCGTACATTCATACACAATTAGGACACATGTCTTCAGCTGGTCAATCAGGTCGGCAAGGACTTTTGACCTCTGGGATTAATCGAGCAGTCTTCCCAGAGGGGGTGTCTACCGTTCAGATCTCGGAGCAAGAGAAAGGGACTCGGCAGAAGTCCCCCGCGTCCAAGTCGGCTGACGGTGGAATGTACGCGGAAATAACAGTATATGTACCTCCTATCCAGGTGCAGCTGTACAGCTACTTCCTGAAAAGAGGTATCTAAGGCGAAGAGAAGAACAGAGACATCATGCCGGGTGCAAATGGCGCATCCTCCCGCCCAGGACCCCATCCGTGGCGGTGGAGTCGCAAAACCCTTAAACCCCGGGAGAATGGGCAGGGGGCACACGCCCAGCATGAGTCCTGAACAAAGATAGCTAAGGGGAAATGGGAGGAGACGAGCCTACGCAGCTCCTCTTAGTTGGCCCGGAGTCCGCGGCAATTCCATTAAAGGAATATGCCATCCAGGCCTAGCTCGCGGGAGATGCCGCGGCCACTGTTCGGAGAGAAAACCCTCACGAGAGTGGCCGTACGCTTCCCGGAGGCAGAACTCCGGCCGCTGTTTGCCGGACAATGCGCTGTCGCCTTTGAGGATTTATCGGGGGAGGTTGCGCTCGGCATTCGAGTCTTTTCCTCCCTCCACCTCGAAACCTTAGGCGAGCGGGGCAGCTTCGGAGGCCCCTTCTCCGAGCCATCCAGCCTACCACTGGGTGCGTACGAACGAGCCGAAACTCCTTTAGTGCTGTCCTCCTTTCGGGAGGCAGCTTTAGAAACCCCGGAAGATGGCCACATGACCATCTTCAGGGGTGTTGCATCCTGAGAGTCTAACGACTCGGTGGAGGTGCACGGCCGTTTCGCCTTACGGGAAAGGGTCACGCTGGGGGAAGAAAGGCGAGCCCTTGGTGCTACAGGCTTTAGCAGGGAAGCGGCCAGGCAGGGTAGAACTCGCAAAAGGAATCCAAATGAGCGCGGAAACGACCGTGTTCGTAGGCCTTGAGGGGCCAGGAAAAGAGGGTGTTTTTCTTAACATTGAGGCATAGGACGTCACATGCAACGTCGGATGCGCCAGGACCAGGTCTTTAGCCTCGCGAAATGGGAGCCGATCCGTTTCCTGAACGGCCAGGATTTCCTTCTCAAGGAGATACGCACCACATAGCTTTGAAGAAACGTGGTGTAGGTCTACGCAATTGACACACTTGGCAGCATATACTCGTAACTTGGACTTATCGTGCGCGGCCTTGGAGCAACTTACATAGACTTCGGGTAACCCCAAATTTGCGAGTCTACAGAAGCGATTAGTATGGCCAAAGCGGTGACAGTAATAGCACCTCCGCGGCAGTGGCATAAATGCCTTCACGCGGTAGCAATACCACCCGCCACGCACCGACTCAAGAAGCTTGTCACAGTCGAACGTAACGAAAAGTGTAGGGGTGGGTCTTGAGGCCCCTCCCTGTTTTCTCATCACACGTTCGCCCTTGACTGTCCCATGGTCGGCCAGCTCTAAGGTAATGTCATCTATGGAGTAGTGCACGAGTTCCCTCGCATAAACTACTGCTTTCACGAAGTTCATGGTAGAGTGCGTCGTCACACTCACAGGCGTGCCATTGAGTGTCCGAAGGGCACTAATCATGGACGCCTCGGAGAAATTCGACAAAAGGCTCCCATCCGAGAAACGTGTCAGCTTCGGCTCTCTACCGAGCACACTAGCTAGAGCTCTCATTGATGGATCATGTTGCCCTTAGCCAAAATGGAGCCAATAACAAGGAAGCGTTTGAAGCAAGCGGGATCGAAAACGCCAGGTAGCCTCTAAATGAAAGGTCCCGACGTAATCGAGGCTCCGCTCTGCGCAGTTCTGATTTTCGGCTGGGATTTCCCACACGGGTGAGCAACGAGGCCGGATGTGCCGATCTTAGCTTGGTCACTTACCAAAACGGCAGCAGACTATTACGTCCCCGCGGCTCCCGCCGAGGAAAAGGAGCCCCCTCCCCCCCACCACCTCCCGAGTCTTCTTAAGTCTTTTTTTATTTTTAGTAGAGAAAGGCGGAGAATGAACCTGCTTCTCTCCTCCGCCGGTAAGAGCCCACAGGCCAGATCCTTCTCTGGAATGGAGAAGGTCTTGGCCGCCATTGGGTAACCAGCCGGGGTTGGAGATCCCTCCTCTCATTTAAGGCCTCGAGGGCCCAGAGCCGTCTGAGGAGGTCCTTGTATAGGGGCGGACTTAGGTTCAGTGCTTGGCACCGAACCCAGGTTCAACCCCATTGAAGGTCCTACCATCTGAGGCTGGGTCACCTCAGGGACCAAGTTTATCTCATGAGGCATCTCCATTTGGCCATCCCCCCACTAAGACATCACAGATCCCATTCGAGGTTCTATTTTTATCTTCTAATACCGGCGAACCGGCATCCGTCGAAGAGGCCTGCAGGACATTAAATGGCACGGGCCGACGGGCCCTGGTGTCCTTTGCTCCCCTAATGGGATTGGCCCTTTCGAGTCGCCCCAAACGGGATCGGTCAATTACACTAGTCAACAATGATTTTGCTACTTAGGTATTAGCGTGTGATTTATACTAAATCGAGTAAGCTGATTCCGAATCTGTAATCAGAATTCTTCTACCACGTAAGGTTCCTGAGTTACACACATACTGTTTAGTTATACATATGGGCAGTGTTGCTTCGGCTACCGTAGTGAGAGGATGTGTTGTGTATGATTGGTTCCTGCTTTATCATGTCAAATTTAACTATTATGGTAGTGGTGTTGAAACTGTATTTACATAGTGATTAATTGCATTTTTTTCAGATTTATCTCTCAATTAATTTGTAAATGAAATAAAATTGTACAAAAGTATATAACAGGATCTATACAAACTAAGTTGAAAACATGAATCTACGAGAATGTATAAATAGCCCAGACAACTTTTGTTATATCTGTGGAAGATATACTCCAAGCAACCAGCGGAAAAATTTAGCTAAAAGAGTGAAAACTGCATACAATTATTTTGGTTGTGAAGTTGGTGACCAAGACAATCCCTGGGCACCCCACAAATCTTGTAGTGTGTGTTATACGGGGCTCACACAGTGGTTAAATGGCAAACGAAAGGGTGTGCCTTTTGCTGTACCAATGGTGTGGAGTGAGCAAACAAATCATGCTTTTGATTGCTACTTTTGTATGAGAAATATTGCAGGATTCTCAAATAAGAACAAGTCAAAAATTGTATATCCAGATTGTAAGTCATCTATAAAACCAGTTCCCCATAATATGGAGATGCTAATCCCATTTCCTCCATCAGTTAGTGCAGTTAAAGATGATTCATCGCCTGAAGAGGAGAACAACAATGTCGATGAAATGTATGAGTATGATTCTAAGAAAAAGAAGATCCAGTTGATAAATCAAGAAAGATTGAATGATTTAGTGAGGGATTTGTCATTTTCAAAGGAGAACACAGAACTATTAGGCTCCAGACTACAGCAATGGAATCTTCTAGAGGACGGTGCAAAAATATTTACTTTCCGTAAACGCCATGAGGTCTTATCTGCCTTCTATAAAGAAGATGGTGCTCGTTTCTCATGAATCAGCTAGGAAACGAGCATTTACCTGATGAGTAGAAACTATTCATCGATGCAAGCACTGCTAGCCTCAAAGCTGCGTTGCTACACAATGGTAACAAAAAACCTTCAATTCCTGTCGCGCTTATTGTTGGGATGACTCAATGAAATTTATTTTGGAAGGTCTTCATTACTCGCATCATAAGTGGAATATCTGTGGTGATCTAAATGTAATTTCTTTACTTCTTGGACTGCAGCTAGAATATACAAAGAATATGTGCTTTTTATGCCTATGGACAGCCGTGATGACAGGAATTATTATATTGTCAAAAAGTGGCCCGAAAGAGAACACATAGTTTGCCGATACACTGTGAAGCACTTGCCTTTGGTACATCCACAGAAGATCTATCTTCCACCACTTCATATTAAACTTGGCCTTATCACGAATTTTGTTAAAGCAATGGCCCATGATTCTGATGGATTCCAGTATCTCAAAGAGAAATTTGGTGCAAATAAAACCGATGCTAAACTTAAAACTGGCATTTTTGTAAGGCCGGAGATCAGAGAATTGATACGTGACAGGGAGTTCAGAAATAAACTGACTCCACTTGGGTTGGCAGCATGGGATTCATTTGTCCATGTAGTGCAAACTTCCTTGGTAATCATAGAGCTGAAAAATATGAAGAACTAGTGGACAATATACTAAAGGCCTATCAACGAATGGAGTGTCGGATGTCTCTTAAGATGCATTTCTTGCATTCGCATCTAGATTTCTTTCCATCTAATATGGGTGATATTAGTGACGAACATGGGGAAAGTTCCATCGAAATATCACAATTATGGAAAGCAGGTATCAAGGCCGCTTCAACGAAAACATGATGGGTGACTACTGCTGGTTCCTACAACGGGAGGAACCTATATCCACGTACAAGCGCAAGAGTCTCAAACATTTTTGAAGAAATTTATAGTTAGGTGAGTACTACATCTTTTATATGTAATACATATCTTGTCTGCAAAAGGACGTACATAATGCCAAATAGGATGCCCCAATTCCAAACTTTTGCCCAGAAACGTCTCATTCTTCTCAAACTCATAATAATTATATCATTAATTGATCCAAGGTGAGAAAGTGAGCCACATAGCCTAGTTGCATAACTCAGGAACCTTACGTGCTAGGACAAATCTGACCAGAGATTTGGAATCTGCGCATCAAAATAAGTTAGTTACAACAACATTTACTCAAGTAGCAGAGACAAAGTTAAAATTTGTTACCTAGTGTTATGGGTAGCCTGCCTGCTTTCTTGGCAGTCCCCTTGGAAATTAAAGGGAGATCTGCCGTTGTAAAACATGACAGAAGGGGGTGAGGGGGGAGTCACCTGCACCTGTAGGCAAAGGAGAGTAAGTTTCCTGTCTTGTAGAAGAAATTTGGAGGGTCCCCTGAGAGATCAGAGGGGCGGGGGACCTCAATTTTATTTTAGTGGAGCTTCCCGAAGGCGGCTCCGGTGATGCTAGAGGGGAAGGTAAGGGGAGAGAAGAATTTTTCATTGAGTCATCATTGGGCATGGTGACCCTTTGTAATTCAGAGGATGAACACGCTCATCCCCCACCCCTCCCGCAGTAACCCGCTCTGCAAACGGGGCCGGCAGAACCAGCTGCCACCATTGGAGGCCAGTCCTCCCACCTCGTAAAGGGTAGCGAAGCAGGTTGTTACCCGCCCACCCCCACCCCAAACTAGAGCTCAGGGGTGAAGGAGCGTTGTCCCCTCCAGCTTCAGTCCCGATCCGAGATGGTTGGCTGAGAAGTAGTTGGTCGGCGTATAGGCAGTGAAATTAGAGGCCGACCAGAGAAAGTTGTGGGAGAAATTGTATGGAATGTGAGGAAGAAGGGTGAGAAGACATGATGTCAGAAAGAAGAGGCTAAGCTGGGGCCGGATGGGAAGTTGAGTTGCGACAGCACGGCGGCCAGGAACGCAAATCGTCGTGCCGCTTACAGCACCTCATAGTGTCATTTTTCGCCAACTCTGCAGCTTCTTTTCAAAACCTCTTTAGCAAAGACATTCCCGTTTTTCGCTCATCTGCCCTTCCCCGGAGAATGCGACCATCATCAAAAAGTCCAATAAAAATAGAGTTGGGCATCATCCTTCTGTTTGCGAGCCTTCTTACACTCGGCTGAACAATACGGAAGCGCTCGATGAATTCACCTACGGTGTAATTGTCAAGGCTGCGCTTGTAGGGCAATGAGACATTTTGCTTCTCTTTAAGGTTTATTTATCACCAGTGTGGGTTCTTAAATGAGCCACAAGATTGTTCTTTCTCTGACCCTCATAAGAGCAGAGACTGCATTTGAAAGAATTCTGGCCAGTGTGTTGATATGAATGTTTCGTAATATATTCTTTTCTGGCAGCCTGATAAGGACAAAGGCTGCATTTGAAAGGCTTCGAACCTGTGTGAGTATTTAAATGGCTTTTAAGATTATCTTTCGTTGTAGCCTGATAAGAGCAAAGGCTGCATTTGAAAGGTTTCTCGCCAGTGTGAGTAAGTGCATGTCTTTTAACATGTATTTTCGTTACACCCTGATAAGGGCAAAGACTGCACTTAAAAGGCTTTTCACCTGTGTGAGTATACAAATGTCTTTTAAGATAATCTTTCGTTGCAGCCTGATAAGGGCAAAGGCTGCATTTAAAAGGCTTCTCGCCAGTGTGAGTAAGTGCGTGTCTTTTAATATGCATTTTTGTTGCAGCCTGATAAGGGCAAAGACTGCATTTGAAAGGTTGCTCGCCTGTGTGAGTATATGAATGGCTTTTAAGCTGACCTTTCGTTGCGGCCTGATAAGGGCAAAGACTGCATTTGAAAGGGTGCTGGCCTGTGTGAGTATATGAATGGTTTTTAAGCTGACGTTTCGTTGCGGCCTGATAAGGGCAGATGTTGCATTTGAAAGGCTTTTCATTTGTGTGATTAGATGAATGGCTTTTAAGATGATTCTTCGTTGCAGCCTGATAAGGACAAAGGCTGCATTTGAAAGGCTTCTCACTTGTATGGGTAAGTGCGTGTCTTTTAACGTGCTTTTTTGTTGCAGCCTGATAAGGGCAGAGGTTGCATTTGAATGGCTTCTCGCCAGTGTGAGTATATGAATGTTTATTAATATCTGCTTTTATGGCAGTCTGATAAGGGCAAAGGCTACATTTGAAAGGTTTATCGCCAGTGTGAGTATATGAATGGATTTTAAGCTGACCTTTTGTTGCAGCCTGATAAGGGCAAAGGCTGCATTTGAAAGGCTTCTCATTTGTGTGCGTAAGTCCGTGTCTTTTAACGTTCCTTTTTGTTGAAGCCCGATAAGGGCAAAGACTGCATTTGAAAGGCTTCTCGCTTGTGTGAGTATATGAATGGTTTATAAGATGATCTTTCGTTGCAGCCTGATAAGAGCAAAGGCTGCATTTGAAAGGCTTCTCGCCAGTGTGAGTAAGTGCGTGTCTTTTAACGTTCCTTTTTGTTGAAGCCTGATAAGGGCAGAGGCTGCATTTGAATGGCTTCTGGCCTGGATGGGTTCTTAAATGTATGCTAAAAGCTCCCCTCTGTGTAGTATGATAAGGACAGGAGCAGCATTTATAAATTTTCTTATTCATTCTTGAATGATGCAGCGAATGTGAATTTGTGTGTATCGACTGGGAAGGTATAGAGTTGTTTTCGGCGCATTTTTCTGGGCTTTCAGATCTTGAATATGCACCAGTACTCCAATTTGGGTCATACTCATGAGCTCGAGGTGGCGATGATATACTATGCAATTTCATCTCCTGAAAAGGGAACAATTAGTTATTTTATAATCTTTTGTTCACAATCTTTCTGATGCACTAGAGATTTCCCGCATATATATTTCAAGTTTACGAGTGAAAAGATAGCGTTACTCGATCTTGTTATGGCATTTATGCTACTGGCTTCCTGCAATTTTACAGAAAGTGATGTTTGATATTACTACAGTGACTTATGACGCTATGAAGTCTGTTCTGAAACGTGATTTTGGTTCTAGGAATGATGGGCAGGTTTTTAAATTTGTGACTCCCGTTTGCATTGGCCTCGACATTGCTCCCGTGCTTATGAGAATGCTACTAAAAATGTTAACAATGGGACTTAATCTGATTATGTTCAATTGTCACTTTACATGGGGCTATACGCAAAGTTTCGCGGGAAACGAAGCTACAGTTTTTAATGAGTGAATCGAAGTATTGTGCAGTATTAGATACTGGCTGTTCGACTACAATATGTGGTAGCCAGTGGCTGGATACTTATTTGGAATCCCTAACGGATTCGCAGCGTTCACAAATTTTGGGGAAGCCTCTAGTTCCACGTTTACTTTGGGTGACGGGTCAACTATTTCGTCCCTGAAGCGTGTTACATATCCCTGCTGGATTGGAAATATGACGGCTAATATTACCACTGATGTTGTCGACTGCAATATTCCTCTTCTAATGAGTTGTAAATCAATGAAGCTAAAATGATTTTGAATTTTGGGAAAGAAGTGATCAAACTTGTAAACACTACATCTGGTCGCTTCATTCTCCCATTGTCTTTGTGACTAGATCGGGAGTCTGCGGTTTTGTTTTCTCGTAATGGTCTTGTAAATAAATTAGCTGTTAAATTGCACAAGCAATTTGGACATCCACTGCTAAAAAAAATAATACGTTACTCAGAAATGTAGGTATGGAAATTCCGAACTTGAAGATAAAATAAGGTCAGCGAGTCTTGCAAAATATGCGTTAAGTTTAAGAAATATGTTCCACGTCCTGTCATTCGTATACCACTAGCAACGAAATTTAATTAAGCAGTTTCTATGGATTTGAAAGTGTATAATAAGGGAGTTTTTTGTCATTGTTGATATTGCTACAAAGTTTTGTGCTGTAACGGTTATACGTGATAAACAATCCGTAGTATAATTAAGCCATTCTTTTTGTGTTAGATATCAACCTTTGGTCTTCCTAAAAACTGTTGTCAGACAATGGATGTGAATTCAACAATACAGAGATATGACAGTTGGGTGGGGCATTTAATATGAAAGTAATGACCACCGCCTCGGAAAGCCCTTGGAGTAATGGTTTCGCTGAAAGGCTAAATGCAGTTATTGTAACCAAGATACTTGCTAAGAAGCTGATACTTCGTGTGATATTGAAGTTATTCGAGCATGGGCTGTGTCTGCACCTAACGATTTGGCAAATCTTTCGGTTTCTCTCAAAATCAACTTCTTCGGATTTAACCCTGTTATCCCTAAGTTTCTCAAAGCCAGCCCCCTGCGTTAGAAAGTGTTTCGCTCATCTGCCATGGTTAAGAATAATCTGGATGCAATGCATTCAGCTAGACAAGGTTCCTTCGATGTGAATCAACTGAAAAGGTGAAACGTGAGAATCACTTCTGCTGAAACCCTAATAAATAACGATGAAGAAAAGAAATGATTGTGACGAGTGGCACGGGCCTGGTATAGTTATTAGGCGTGATGGGAAACAAGACTTGGTTCATCACGGCGGTACATTTATTTATTTAGTTTAAGGATTTAGAGCCCCTTTTTACGCCATAGGCTCATCTGGCTTAAGTTGGCAAAAGAGGCAGTCAAATAATGCGGACATAATAATATCAGTTCAATTAAAAGATTAAAAACAAAATAAAGGGAGGCAACATGAGATTAGTTAGAGTCGTTCATGTAAAATATGGATGTTCAAGATTCGAAAAAAAACAAACTAAGGAGAGTAAAATAGGATTAGAATGTAGGTCAGTAAGGTAGTAAGTAACCAAGGTATTAAATTTTGGATTTTTTTGTCTTTTTAGGAGCCCATCTGGCGACTGCCTACTTGAGGCATTAGTCGCCGTCCCTCCCAGGAGCCTACTACTAGGCTATATTAAAAATAATAAATAACGATAACAAAAACAAAAAAAAAAACGACAAAGCAAAAAGTCAACAATAAAAACAGGCTCCAGAGTCGAGGGTAGGCCAGCCTTCCTCTGGCGCAGGAACACGCGACATACATAAACAAAGAGTGAAGGAGGCCAAACTCCTCCAAAAAGTCGACAAGTTGGTGTACACAAACCCGTCCCGAGTACAAGGGAAAAGAAGTAGCGACCCTGCTCGCCCTGGTACCGGGATAGGTAACGGGCGGGAAGAACAGCCAAACTGAGACATTCAACAAGAATGTGCCGAACAGTCTGGGGGACAACGAGGTCTTCACAGTAAGGAGTAGGCGAGCGTTCAATTAAATGGCGGCGCGTCTCGCGCGTGTGTCCACTTCAGAGACTACATAAAGTAACCTAAGGCCGTCGCTACATTGGGGGATAGATCCATGGGAACAGTCGCGACACAATGGCACTTAACTTTAGGTTCCCCTCGAACGTCTCCCATATTCTTTGCCAAGCAGCCCGGAGAGCTGCCCATATTCCTGGCATGTAATCGGTGTGAGGAAGAGCGAAACGCTGGTCTGGTCGCCCAGTCATCGCGGACACTTTGGCGCCTTCGTTCCCCGCAATTCCTAATTGTCCAGGAACCCAGCAGAAGATAATCTCGACATCCGTCCGTCTCGCCAAAACCGTGACGTCACGGACATCGCGAACAAGGAAATGCGGAGATTCCAATACCCCGAGATCCCTCAGCGCGCTTTGTGAGTCACTATAAATCACAATCCGGTCTCCGAACCGGGCACGTTGCGTTATCTCCCGTACCAAGCGGTGTATTGCAACCAGCTCGGCCGTGAAGACAGACGCAGCGCCTGGCAGAGACCCGCTGACTTCAAACAGAGGGGATACGGCGTGGAAAACGACCCCCTATTGGGACTTTGAGCCATCCGTAAACACTGGAACGGTTCCAGCGTGACACGAAGTGTGCTCCAAAAAAAACAGAACGCAATACTCGCGGCGCTGTAGAAGCTTTGGGAGCATAGGCGTAGCGACAAATAGTCAAAGGTGGTACCGTCCAGGGTGGTGTCTTGGGCAGAACCAGGGGCGCCACCGGCCCTAGAGCTATACCGATCTCGGAGTTTCCTAGCCCTAAACCCAAAGGGCTTAGGCGGCTCTCGGCGGCATAGGCACCGTCGAGATCAGCTGCGGATGCAGCGAGAGCTGTGGGCGACTGAGGGAGGCGCCGTACTCGCGCGTACAGGCGAATAATGCACTGTACACGGCACAGAGATAGTGGCATATCCCCAAACATCGACTAGTAGGCTCTCAATGGGGGACGTGCGGAAAGCACCAGTCGCCAGGTGAAGTCCGATGTGGTGGATCAAGTCCACCTTCCGCAATACACGCTCGGTTGCGGATACATAAAACTCGCATCCGTAGTCGAGCTGCGAACGAAAGAGGATCGATAAAAAAGTAATGCGGTAGCCCTATCAGCGCCCCAGGCGCTGAACGTCACGAAACGGACAAGTCTATCGAGCAGGTAAAGAGACCCTAAGCCTGCGAATATGAGCCTGCCAGGTAAGGCGTCAGTCAAATACAAGACCAAGGAAACGGTGCGAGTCTACCACTTCCAGGCGAACCTCATTTAGAAAAAATCTGGGTCAGAGTGGAGGCGCGGATGGCGGCAAAAGTGCACCAGCTTAGTCTTAGCCAAGGAAAACCGAAGCCTGTGCGCTTCGGCATGGCAAGAGACGCGGTTGAATGCCTATTGGAGTCACGATCCAGAGTTGGAATTTGGGCCCCACCCAAAAAAAATCGGTCATCCACGTAGAGCGTAGCGAGAACTTCCGAGATAACGGAGGTGATGCCATAGATGCTCAGGGCAAAGAATGTGACACTGAGGACACTTCCCTGCGGGTCACCCTCTTCCTGCTCCATTGGGCCGGAGAGGGCTCCTCCCACCCGTACGCGAAATCGATGATCTCGCAAACATTCAGATATAAAGATTGGGAGGTTTTCCCGTCTCCCCGATCGTGTGGAGAGTCTGCATGATGCCGTATCGCCATGCGGTATTATAAGCCTTTTCCAGGTCGAAGAAAGGCTCCGTAAACGGAATTTTCCGGTCGGAGCAGAGCATTCGACGTGGAGTGGACCTTCCGGAAGCCAAACTGTGCAAAAAAAAAAAAGGCCTCCGCTGTCCAGAAAAAAGGCTAATTTAACATTTACCAATTACTCCATCAACTTGCACACGCAGGAGCTTAGAGAGATTGGGCGGAAACCGGACGGGGTAGAGTTATCAGTCCCCAGTTTACGAAAAGCAAGCACAGTAGCGATTCGCCAGCAATTTGGGACGATACCATCTACCCAGATCCTGTTGAACAAATCTAAGAGAAAGGATATGCCTCGATCACCCAGGTGTCGAAGCATGGTGTACGGGACACTGTTCGGACCATGGGCGGTGTCCACGCACAAAGCGAGAGCGGAAGGAAACACACTCACAGTATACCTGTCTTTGAAGGGTTCTCCGCATCTGGAGCTAAAGTCCAGTGGTTGGCCTTCCGCGACATCACGACGAGCATTGACTGCTAGCGGAGCAGTATCACGGCTAGAGAATGCGGAAAAAGCGGTCGCGAAGGATTTCGCCACGGACGCAAGGTCCGAGATTGCGGTCACATTCTGCTAGAGAATGGGAGGGATCCTGCGAGAAATTAGACAACCTCAAATCCTTTTGATTCGATTCTACACCTTTGCTAGAGAGCTATTCCTGTTAAGTGAAGACACGTATCCTGGCCAATAAGAGCCCTAGCCCTAGCTCGAGGAAATTCACTGACAGTGAAATCGTTCGGGCGGCGCTTATAGCGCATGTAGGGATAACTCTGTTGTTAGAGGGCCGTCTCACACTCTGCTGACGACCACGAGAGTGGTCGGCGTGAAAAACAGCACGATGCTCTAGGAATAGTTATTAGGCCCACGGCGATGAGGTTGGCGGAGAAGAACTCAACAGACTCATCTACCGACCTAAACTCCTAGACTGAGACAGAGAAATCAGTCATTTCCTGAAATGCGGATCAACGCGCCAGCGCCAAGAAGCAGTGGGGTGGGCTCTCGGGCGGCAGGGGCCAGGAAAAATGATACTTGAATGGAAAAGTTATCACTACCATGGTCATCGACCACCCCTCACCCCAAATCAGGCTATGCATCAAGAGAGCACAAGGATAGATCGAGACAGGAAAATCAAGTGGTTCTCGGGCAGTGATGCGTAAACTCAACCACATTTAGGACACCTATCTCCAGCAGGTCGATCAGGTGGGCAAAGACTTGACCCCGGGGATTAATCGAGTAGTCTCCCCAGAGAGGGTGTCTACCGTTCAGATCTCCGAGCAAGAGAAAGGGCCTCGGCAACTGTGCCTCGACGCGGGGGAAGTC
The DNA here is from genome assembly GCA_963969495.1 of Ceratothoa steindachneri. NCBI lineage: Eukaryota > Metazoa > Arthropoda > Malacostraca > Isopoda > Cymothoidae > Ceratothoa > Ceratothoa steindachneri. The sequence goes on along the minus strand of OZ018333.1, from coordinate 96,429,422 downwards.
CCTCGCGTCGAATACGACTGATGGTGGAATGTACGCGGAAATAACAGCACACCTCCTATCCAGGAGCAGCTGCACAGCTATTGCCTGAAAGGAGGTATCTAAAGCGAGGAGAAGAACGGAGACATCATGCCGGGTGCAAATCGCACATCCTCCCTCCCGGCTCCCATCCAGTGGTGGTGGGGTCGCAAAAACCTTATACCCCAGGAGGGTGGGCAGGGGGCACGCCCGCAGCATGGTCTCCGGCAAAAAATAGCTAACGGGGAACGGGAGGAGACGAGCCTCTGCCGTTCCTCTCATTTGGCCCGGAGTCGGCGGCAATTCCATTAATGGAATATGCCCTTCAGGCGTAGCTCGGAGGAGATGCCGGAGCCCTCTTTAGACCCTCACGGGAATGGCCGGGCGCTGTTGGCCGCACAATGCGCTGCCGCATTCGAGGACTTATCGCGGGAGATTGGGAACGCCATGCGAGTTTTTTTAAACCTCCTTCTCGAAACTTTAGTAGAGTGGGGCGGCTTCGGAGGCGGGGGTCCTTTTTGGAGGATCCACTGTCTCCGAGCTACCCAGCCTACCACTGGGTATGGGCGAAGGAGCCGAAAGTCCTTTAGTGCTGTCCTCCTTTGGGGGGCAGCTTTAGGAACCCAGGGAGATGGCCTCACGACTATCTTCAGGGGTTAGTCTAGCGACTCGGTGGAGGCGCGCGGACGTTTCGCCTTAAGGGGACGCTGGGGGAAGTGACGGAAGCCCTGGTTTTAGCCGGGGCTGTGTGTAAACCCTTTGTGCCGCAGGCTTTACCAAAACAGCATACGTCATGTGTAGAACTCCCATAAGAGTTCCGAATGGGCGCTGAAAATAACAGTGCTCGTAGTCCAAGAGGGGCCAGGATAAGAGGGTGTCTTTCTTAAAATTGAGGCATAGGATGTACCAGGCAGTACCACGCGCGCCAGAACCAAATCCTGACCTAATCGACCAGGATTTCCTTCTCAAAGAGATACGAACCACATTGGTTAGAATAAGCGGGGTGCGGCTCTCTGTATTTGGCACACGTGGCCACACATGATTTGGACTTATCGTGTGCGGCCTCGGAGCAACTTACAGACTTCGGGTAACAACGACTTTGCACGTCTACACGAGTGATTAACATGGCTGAAGTAGTGACAGTAGTAGCACTTCCGAGGCAGTGGCACGAATGCCTTCACGCGGTAGCGATACCAACCGGCACGCACCGAGTCAGGGAGCTTGTCACAGTCGAATCTAACAATGAGTGTAGGGCTGGGTCTCGAGGCCCCTCCTTGTTTTCTCATCACACGCTCGACCTTGACCGCGCCATGATCGGCCAGCTCTAAGGTGGGGTCATCAATGTAGTAGTCCACGTGTTCCCTCGCATAAACTACTACTTTTACGAATATCATGGTAGAGTGCGGCGTCACACTCACAGGCGTCTCATCAAGTGTCCGAATGACACTAATCATGCCAGCCTCGGAGGGATTCGACCTATTCACCAAAAGGCTCTCGTCCGAGAAACGGGTCACCTTCGGCTCTCTACCAATCACACTAGCTAATCCTCTCCTCTGATGGATCATGTTGCCCTTAGTCAACATGCTCTGTCATCAGTGGAGCGAATAGCAAGGAAGTGTTTGAAGCCAGTGGGCTCGAAAACGCCTGGTAGTCTCTGAATGAGGGGCCCCGACGTAATCAAGGCTCCGTTCTGCGCACTTGCACTCCATCCGGGGGAGCAACGGGGCCTGACGTGCCAATCTTGGCTTGGTCGCTAACCAGGTTCGTCCTCATGGAAGGTACTTCCATCTGGAGTTGGGTTGCTTCAGGGACTATGTACAACTCAGTGGGGACCTCCATGTGGCCATCCCACCCCCACCCCCAGGACATCACAGGTCCCATTGGTCACATCGTCTTTGGTCGGAGAAGAGAGGGGGGCACGTACGGTGACCCCCTCTACACTCAATATGCGAGCCCACAGGTCTTTAGAGGGAAGGGGTTGATGGGCCCTGTTTTCTCTCGTCCCCATAAGGGGGTTGGTCCTATCGAGCAGCTCCCAACGGGAGCAGTCAATTATAGTCCACCTGCCTGCTTTCTCCTTGGAAAGAAAAGGAGGGACTGCCGCTAGAAAGAGGGAGGAACTCGAGGGCACCTCCAGAGAAGGGGGTGATGGGGAGTCCCCTACCCGTAGGCAAAGGAGAGCAGTAAACCTCCTCTCTGGTAGAAGGAATTTGGAGGGTCCCCTGTGAAAGTACAGCGGGGGGGAGGGCGGTGCCCTTCATTTTTTGGGGTGGAGCTGCCCGAAGGCGGCTCCGTCGCTGGTGAAAGGGGGAAGGTTTTTTTTTTTTTTAAATTTCATCATCAGACATGTGATACGGGAAGCAAACGCTAATCACCCCACGCAGTATAGCGTTCTGCGAGGGGTGAATATGGGAACGGCAGAAGCAGCTGCCGCCATTTGAGACCATTCCTCCCCCCTAGTGGCCTGGGTGCCCATCAGCATGGGGGTTCCACCTTGAGCATGGCATAAAATTGATAGATACTGAAAGGAGAAAGAAAGGGGAACTGAGGAAGGTGTGGGTGGGGATGAAACAGGTTGTTAAAAACCCAATACCCCAGGCCGGAGCTCAGGGATATGGGAAAGTTGTCCACTACCCCCTCAGCTGAGATCCGGGATAGTTGGGTGAGAGGAAGATGGTCGGCGTCTACCCTGTGAAATTAAAGGCCGACCATAGAAAGTTGTGGTAGAGATTGTAGGGAAAGTGAGGAAGTAGGGTAAAAACACAAGCTGTCAGAAAGGAGAAGCGGCTAAGCTGGGGCCAGACGGGGCGCTTAGTAACGCCAGCACGGCAGCCAGGAAGGTAAATCGCCGTGCCCCTTACGGGGTATTAAATTTTGGAAGAAAGGCCAGCATCTTCCAGGAATCTTACTAAGTTGGGCATAACATGGGGGAGGGAATCTCCGAGAACAGAAGCAAAGGTAGGGTGAAGACCGAAGTACTTATTTCGATGGGCAGAGTATTGCGAGCAAGATGTGTTGCACCGAGATGCGAGAATGTCACGTCGGGCAAGATGGTAATTCCTCGATAGCCATTGTGTCCTTGAGTGAGGCGACAGTGGCCGATTCGCAGGCGTCACATCATAACTTTATGCCGTCTGGTGAAGGAGTAGGATGATGGCCACGAGCGAGCATTTTTCTTAAGTTGGAGTAGGTGAGGGTGTCCATATGAGTTCCAGGACCGCTCCCATTCTTCTCTGACAAATTTACGGATGAAAGGGATGTAGTCTCGGTGAAAGATCGGTGGTTCAGGTATGGAGGGCGGCCTTCTTAGCTTCTAGTTTGGCCGTTTCATCTCCTTGGATGTTTGAGTGTCCGGGCATCAGCAGAACGATCTGGAGTAAGAGCGTCCCGTCAAGAGGTGTATAGTTCCAGTATCTCCATGGCTACAGGTTGTCGAGGAAACAATCGTTGAAGGGAAATAAGCGCGCTTATAGAGTCCGAAAGTATGGTATATAACCCTGGGGAACGGAGACGGGGGGGGGGGGGGGCGTATGGCTATTTTGATGGCCACGAGCTCTGCTGAGAAACAGAGGATGTAGGGTGGAACGTAAGGTATGAGAGGGAAGGACCGAGGCACTTCCAGTCCCTGCATGTTTTGGACCCGTCGGTATAGATAGGCGTTTCACCGAGGTGAGTGTCTGCATGCTCTTGGAACATGGCGCATTGAGCTGCGGGTTGGTTTCTCATCCTTGGGGCCTCTCAGGAAAGGTTCGCAAAAGTGAGCACTCCTGCGAGTCCAAGGAAGTAGCGTAGGTGGTCTTTCCAGAGCAACAGAGAGGTGTCTGAGCTCGAGTTTTTTTAAAAAGTTGTGCTAAGCGTATGGTGTATGAATAGAAAGTAGGAGGGCGTATCTGTGGTGGAGGGGTCGTGGAGCAGAAAATTCGAGGGAGTTTAGAGCGCATACCTCCGGAGGGATCTGATGTAGAATCGGAGGCAATATTCATCACGGCGAGACGAGAGGGGGAGGAATCCTGGTTCAGCATAGAGAGAGATCACAGGGGAAGACTTAAATGATCCTGTAGCAAGTTCAGTTTATTCAGCAAGCTTTTTGAAGCTGAGCCATACAGGTGACAGCCGTAATCAAGCTTTGACAGGAGAAGTGATCTGCGGATCTTGAGGAGAGTGCGGCGGTCAGCTCCCCAGTGCAGATTCGAAAGAGAGGCCATAAGGGCAAGTACAGGGGTACATCTCTTCATAAGGTCTTCAATATGATATCGCCATGTCATATGCTGGTCGAATATAAGACCAAGGAATGTAGCATGGGTGGCAAATTTGATCGGCGATCCAAAAATATTAAGGTTTATCCTAGGAATCGACAGCATGGCACACAAATCCTCGTAAAGGAATGGCATCCATTTGGGATTCAGTTTGATACCGGACCAGAAATCCTTCCAATTCCGATGAAATCTTCAGAAAAAAGGCGATCTTAGCAGATAGAAGCGTATTGCACAGAGCCTCTTTCATCGTGGCATATGATGCACTTTTTGGTTCTTTGTGAGTATTCTTAATTGTCTCAACCAACATCTTGACTTTGGGGAGAAGACTAATCGCCCTTTGTGCAACTCTTGTGTTTTCTATCCATCTTGTTGAGCAAAATTTCATAGGGAAATCAGATTGATGAACTTCATTTGCTTGCAAAAACAATGTTCGTCTCATTGGAGAATCTTTGAAAACATATAATGTAGACATAAATTTGCCAACATTCCAAAAAACGTTCTCATCAGCAAACTTGAAGCTGCCAGAAACTACATGCAATGAGGATGTGCCACAATCAAGTAGAGGAGGAGAATTGCCACTTCTTTCAGCATTCAACAGCCTCAAAAACTTATGGTTAACGTTCGGGTCGTCCATTGATACCTGAATAATTTTTGATCGGTCGAGATTCGATACCCCTTCATTAAAAGCTTCTAGTAAGTCTTCAGCTCTTCCTCTGCTCAGAAAAACTGAAGGTATCTAGTAATGATTTTATTCCCTGCCTGAAACGGACATGGATAGTCATCTGACCACGCTGTGTAATCTTATTAAGGGACTCGTCAAATGAAATAGAGTAGAAGGAACTACCAGCTAAAACTTTGGCCAATTCACCAGCAAAATGAACAGAAATTCTATATGTTATGTGAATTTGAAAAATCAAATTTGAACAATCAGTCAATGATTTAATTTTTAAATTCAAGGTCCATCTACCTTTTTCATCAAATTCAAGGAGTTTTCAAGGATTTCAAGGACAAAAAATAAATTTAAGGGCTTTTCAAGGATTTCAAGGGCAGTAGACACCCTGCTATATATACTTAGCGCTCAAATGAGTTTCATAGTCCTAAACCCAAATGGCTTAGAGTATGACTGGAGTCTCTCGGCGTCATAGGCACCGTCGAAATCAGCTGCGGAAGCAGTGAGAGCTGTTGGCGACTGAGGGAGGCGCCGGGCTCGCACGTACAGGCGAATGATGCACTGCACGCGGCGCAAAGCGAGTGGCATCTCCCCAGCATCGACAAGTAGGATCTTAATTGTGGAAGTGCGGAAGGCACCGGTCGCCAGGCGAAGGCCAGTGTGGTGGATCGAGTCCACCTTCCGAAATAGACGCTCGGTTGCGGATGCATGAAACCCGCATCTGTAGACGAGCTTCGAACGAACAAAGGATCGATAAAAAAGTAGGGCAGTCGCCCTATCAGCGCCCCAGGCGCTGAACGTCACGGAACGGAGAATGTCCATGGCGCGGGTACAACAGACCCTAAGGCTGCGAATATGAGCCTCCCAGGTGAGGCGTCGGTCGAATACAAGACCAAGGAAACCGTAGGACTCAACCACATCCAGGCGCACCCCATTAAGAAACAAATCTGGGTCGGGGTGAAGCCGTGGATGGCGGCAGAAGTGCACAGTGAGAGACTCAGTTCCATGCCTGTTGGGGTCGACGCTCCAGAGTTGGCATCTGGGCCGCGCCAAAAGAGATCGAAAGGTCGTCCACGTAGAGCGTAGCGAGAACATCTTCCGGCAGCACCGAGGTGATGCCGTTGATGCTCAGGGCAAAGAGTGTGACACTGAGGACACTTCCCTCTGGGACACACTCTTCCTGCTCCATTGGGCCGGAGAGGGCTTCCCCAACCCGTACGCGGAATCGACGATCTCACAAAAATTAGAAGCGTCCCCTCGTTACCATCGTGTGGAGAGTCTATGATACCCTATCACCATGCGGTATCAAAGGTCGTCTCCAGATCTAAAAACACCGTGGCGTAGATCTGTCTACGAATGAAAGCAGACGGCATTTTCCACTCCGAGCAGAGCATCCGACGTGGAGTGGAACTTGCGGAAACCGCACTGTGCAGAAGACAGATGTCTTCCGCTGTCCAGAAAGAAGGCTAATCTAACATTTACCAGTTTCTAAATCAAATTGCAAATGCAGGAGGTTAGAGAGATTGGAGGGAAACCGGCCGAGGTAGAGTGATCTCTCGCCGGTTTGCGAAAAGCGACCACAGTAGATATTCCCCAGGAATTTGGCAGGATACCCTCTACCCAGATCCTGTTAAACAAATCGAACAGAAAGGCCATACCCCGCTCATCCAGGTGTCGAAGCATGGCGTACGGAACATCGTCTCAACATGTGCGGTGAGCGTGCACGAAGCGAGAGCGGAACGCAACTCAATCACGAGTAAACCTGTATTGAAGGGTTCTCCCCTTCTGGAGGTAAAGTCTAGTCGGCGGCCTTCCATGGAGGTCATCGACTACCCTCCACCAAAAATAGAGCTTTGCTTCCGGATAGCAGAAAGATAGATCGAGACAGGAAAATGAAGCAGTTCTAGGGCAGTTATGAGTAAACTCATCCACATTTAGGACATCCATCTCTAGCTCGTCGATCAGGTCGGAAAGTACTAGACCCCTGGGCTTAATCGAGTAGTCTCCCCAGAGGCGGCATCTACCGTTCAAATCCCCAAGCAAGAGAAAGGGCCTCGGCAACCGTGACACGACGCAGTGGAAGTCCCCGGCGTCGAAGTCGGCTGACGGTGGAATGTACAGGAAAATAACAGTATACCTCCTATCCAGGCGCAGCTGCACAGCTACAGCATGAAAAGAGGCATCTAATGCAAAGAGAAGAACGGAGAGATAATGCCAGGTGTAAATCGCGCATCCTCCGGGCCGGCCCAGATGCCGTGGTGGTAGGGTCGCAAAACCCTTATACCCCGGGAGGGTGGGCAGGAGGCACGCGCCAAAAATGGTCTCCTGCAAAAAGATCGCTAAAAAGGAACGGGAGGAGATGGGATGTGTTCCTCCCAGTTGGCCCGGAGTCCGCAGGAATTCCATTGAGGGAATATTGCCTTCCAGGCCTAAGTCGGAGGAGATGAGGGGGCCCTCTTCGAAAAGAAGACCCTCACAGGAATGGCTGTACGCTTCCCGGAGAAAGAACTCCGGGCGCTCTTAGCCAGACAATGCGCATAAGACGTCCCAAGCAGCGCTGGGCGAACCAGGACCAAGTCCTAAACCTTCGAAATGTGAGACGATCCTGGGCCTGAACGGCCAGGATTTCCTTCTCAAGAAGATACGCACAACATTGCTTCTAAGAAGCGGTGTGGAGCACTCCCCAATTGATACACTTGGCCACACACGATTGGACTCATCGTGTGAGGCCTAGGAGCAACTTACAAACTTTGGGTAACCCCGACTTTGCGCGTCTACAGGAGCGATTAGTATGGCCGAAGCGGTGGCAGTAGTAGCCCCTCAGCCGCAGTGGCACAAATGCCTTAACGTAGAAGCGATAGAACTGGCACGCACCGACTCAGGGAGCTCGTCACAGTCGAACGTGACGAAGAGTGTAGGGGTTGGTCTCGAGGCCCCACCCTGTTTTCTCATCACACGTTGGACCATGACTGCTCCATAATCAGCCACCGCTAAAGTGATGTCACCTATGGGGTATCTAAGAGTTCCCTCACATAAACTACTTTTATGAAGTTTATGGTAGAGTACGTCATCACACTCATCGTCGTGCCATCACGCTTCCGAAGGGCACTAATCATGGCCACCTCTGACGGATTCAACGCATTCAACCCCGTCCGAGAAACGGGTCACCATCGGCTCTCAACCAATAACACTAGCTAAAGCTCTCCTCTGATGGATCATGTTGCCTTTAGTGGAGCGAATAACAAAGAAGTGTTTGAAAGCAGCGGGCTATAAAATGCCAGGTAACCTTTGAATGAGTTTCCCCGAGGTAATCGAGGCTCCGCTGTGCACTTTTGGTGTTAGTCTGTGAGTCCCCACTCGGGCAGCACCGGGGCCAGACGTGCCGATCTTGCTTTGGTTGCATACCGAAACGACAGCGGCCCCGTCCGTCACCGTGGCTCCCGCAGAGGGAAAGGAGCTCCAAATCTTTTTTCTATTTTTTTTTTGAGAGGAGGTAGGGGAATAAACCTCCTTATTCCCTCCACCGGCAGGAGCCCCTAGGCCAGATGGGCTAGCCTCAGCAAGATCTTTCTCTGAAGGAGGCCTCGAGGACCTGAGACGTTTAAGGAGGAGCTTGCATAGGGGTTTACACGGGTTCTGTACTTGGCACCGAGCCCAGGTTTAACCTCATGGAAGATCCTACCGTTTGGGGCTCTGTCACCTCAGGGACCATGTCCATCTAAGGAGGGGCCTCCATGTGGCCATTCCCCCTCGAGACATCACAGATCCCATTCGAGGTTCCTTTTGAAAACCTTATAATGACGGCTAACCGGCATCTATCGAGGAAGAGATGGAGGCAGATAGACCGACCCCCTGTAAACTACTCGCTTAGGCTAGCCGGACATTATGGGGCACGGGCCAAGTCATCCCTCGCTACCTTAAGGGTTTTGGCCCTATCAAGCCCAATAATGGACTGCCTCCCTGCTTTCTTGGCAGTCCATTTGGAGAGTAAAGGGGGGACTGCCGCTGGAAAACGTGAGTGATAATGGGGTGAGTGCGAGTCCCCTGCACCAGTAGGCAAAGGAGAGGAGTAAGCCTCCTCTCCGGTAGAAGAAATTTGGAGGGTCCCTTCAGAGAGCACAGGGAGGAGAGACCTCGATTTTTTTTTTAGTGAGCTGCCCGAAGGAGGCTCGAGTGAACAGAGGAGGAAAAGGGAGAGAATTTTTTTTTGTTTTTATGAACTCATCATTGGGCATGGTGACCTTATGTAATTCATGGGATGCACATACTCATCCTCCCACGCACTATCCCACTCTGCCAGGGGTGAACAGGGGACTGGGTAAAACTAGCTGCTACCAATTGAGGCCACTCCTCCAAACTAGGACCTGGCAGCCCATCAGCATGGCAGCTCCACATTAGGCACAGTGTAAAAGTCGATAGAGATTGAAAGGAGAATGAGAGGGCATGTGAGGAAGGTGTGGGTGGGGATGAAGCAGGTTGTTTGTCATCTGTGAAATTATGTTATGTTAAAGCAGTGAGGACAAGAAATTGGAGGCGGATGTCCAAAGCCAAGAAGTGGCATCCTGTGTCACTTTGCATTGCTGAAGTTTTCATTTATTCTCTAGTGTCACTCTTTTCACTATTATATTCCTCTAAACTTTTAATATTATCACTGTCAAACTCAGATAATGCTTTAGAGGGCCAGCTATCATCACTAAATATACTGATTAAGCCTACATTTTTTAGCAACTAACTTGAATTGTCACCTATTTGGCAGTTAAAGTTTGATGTGGAAAATTGCTAAACTTGCATACTTAGCATTCTGATAGGTACTGATGTGAAATGAAAATATTTAAAACATGGTAACTGAGGCAAGAATGCAAAAGAGAAATACAGATAAAAAATTCAGCTTTTGGGGCCACACAAGGAAAAGAATAGATAAAATCTATATAAAGAGTCTTTCAACAAGGACGCTCGAGCTTTGTCAGGCAATAGTGGCCATGTTGTTAAAGCGACATCTGGCAACCTCACTGTGAACTGTTCAGTAGTACTTGGTAAGTCACGAAGGTTATAGCGTTGAACAGCGTGTGAAAATCAGCAAATATTATCATCAAAATCAGTGCTCTGTTCAACAAACGTTTGGCGCATTACATGATTTCTATCATCTTCAGCGACGAGGCCCATTTTTGGATGAATGGATTTATGAACAAGCAAAATTGTCGGATTTAGGATGAAAACAATCCACACGAGATACACCAGCACCAAATGCATCTCAACAAAGTCACTGGTTGGTGCGGATTTTCGTCTAACGGAATCATCGGTCCGTATTTTTTTTTGAGAACGAAGATGGGATTGCCATAACCATCAACGGCGAGACCTACAGATCGATGATAAGCAACTTCTTGTGGCCTCAATTGGATTATATGGATACTGACGACATGTGGTTCCAACAGGACGGCGCTACGTGCCACACTGCGCACGCCACGATAGACATTTTGCACCAACGATTTCAGGGCAGGGTCAACTCGCGCGGCGGCGACGTCAACTGGCCACCAAGATCATGCGATTTAACGCCATTAGACCACTTTCTTTGGGGCTACCTTAAATCACAGGTCTATGCGAATAATCGGCAAACAGTTGATCTCCTCAAAGTCAACATAACGAACACCATCCAGCAAATTCAGCCAAATTTATGAGACAAAGTCATCGAAAATTGGGCCTCCCGAATACGTTCCACCAAGCGAAGCCGCGGCGGACATTTGCATTTGAACGACGTCATATTCCACACTTAATGCCATAAAATGTACTTTCAAATTTGAAATAAATTTAGGCAATATATCACACACAACTTGTTTTATTTACATTTAAAAATTGAGCGACCTTATTGAAAGACCCTATATATAGCAGCCAAAAAAATAATGAGTGGAAAATATATATATATATATATATATATATATATATATATATATATAAACACACATACTTATGTATATTTATAGTTACATAAGGATGCCATTTTAAATATAGATTTTTAAAAAATTGAAAAATTAGGAGCCCATTGGGTCACTGCCTTCTTGGGCATAAGTCGCCATACTTGAAACAGCCTACTACTAGGCTAGATTAAAAAACAAATAATATGTAAATAAAAAAATAATGATAAAAAAGCACAAGGCTAAAGAAAATAAAAAAAACAAGAAGGAAGCGCGCTCCAATGTCAAGGGTAGGCCTGGCCTGCCTCCCCCTGGCAGGAACATGCGACCGAAAAATGGTCAAATAAAGCCTCCTCCAAAAAGTTGTATAGTCCATAAGTTTGTGTACATGAATCCATCCTGAGTACAAGGGACAAGCGGTAGCTACCCTGCTCGTCCCAGTACCAGGACAGGTAATGTGGCAAAGATCACCAAGACTGAGACATTCAACAAGAATGTGCTGAACAGTCTGGGGACAATACAGTCATAGCAATAAGGCGCAGGCGAGCGTTCCATCAAGTGGCGGTATGCCCCGCGAGTGTCTCTAATTCAGAGACGACAGAAAGCAAACTGAAGCCATCGTGGCATTGGGAGGGAGGTCCATGGGAACAGTTGCGGCACAATGGCACGTAACTTTAAGTTCCCCTCAACCATCTCCCACATTCTTTGCCAAGCTGCCGGGAGGGAAGCCCACATTCCTGCCATGTAAGGAAGAGTAAAATGCTAGTCTGGTCACACAGTCCTCACAGACTCTTTGGCACCCTTATTCCCTGCAATTCCTACGTGTCCAGGAACCCAGCAGAACATAATCTCGACATCCACCTGGCTTGTCAAAACTGTGGCATCACAGATATCATGAATCAAAGGATGCGGAGATTTCAATACCTTGAGAGCTAAATATATAAATATATAATATAATTTAAAAGGTTGTAATACAATAATGTAAGCGGGTCTGTCATGAAATTAGTTATCTATTATTCTGTTCAATTTACTCTTTTTGTCTACTTGATCTATTTCATTAATAACACTGGCCTGTGTTTCAAAACTTTTTTTCAAAGGCCAAGGGTTTCCCACCTGATTTAGGATCCTTTTTGAATGCTGAATTAAAAAATATCATTCATTTTCTTTGGTCAGGTCTGGTTTCTAAGATACACTCGATTTTTATTACAGCATATTTTCCCCAAATGGCGCTATCCTCCAAGCGTATATGGGCTTTGTTTTTGCCACAGCTGGTGATGGGTTACCTTAAATAACTAGTTATTCTTTCTCTTTTCAGGTCTAGTTGTGCAGTACGATGGATCGGAAGTGTAAGAACCATTCTAACAAATTTTGTTTCATCTGCGGACGCGTGGTTCTTCCAGACCGTCAAGCGAAAATCACGGATTTTGTGAAGAAGGCTTATTACGCTTATTTTGGAGTCAAATTAGGGGACCAGAATGAGGCATTTGCTCCCCATATCTGCTGCAAAACATGTGTGGAGAACTTACGGGATTGGAGGAATAGGAAAAGAAAGAGTATGCCATTCGGTGTGCCAATGGTGTGGAGGGAAGGGAAAGATCACGTTACCGACTGCTACTTCTGCATGACAAATTTAAAAGGCATCAATCGCAAGAACAAGCACCATGTTCAATACCCAGATGTCCCTTCTGCCATAAAGCTAATTCCCCATGGACAAGATGTTACTGTTCCTGAGCCAGATGTCATCATGGAATCTAGTTCTGATTCTGAATCTACTGACATGACTGATACAGGTGAGTGTGGTGCATACGAGCCAGAAGAGGATGACCGATCGGTACCATTGACCCAAGCCAAACTCAACGACTTGACACGAGACCTGAACCTATCTAAGGAGTCTGCTCAGCTTCTGGGTTCTCGTCTTCGAGAGAAACATCTACTTGCCCCAGGAACAACGTTCTATTGGTATCCGGAACGCGAGAACGAATTCAGAAAATTCTTTATGTTCGATGAAGCGTCTTCACTGATCTACTGTAACAATATTGCTGAACTGATGAAATTAATGGGTATGAAGTATGTTGCCATGGAATGGAGCCTTTTTATTGACTCGTCTAACAGAAGTCTCAAGGCAGTTCTTCTGAATAATGGAAATAAGGTTTCATCAATCTCTGTTGGACACTCGGATGAAATGAAAGAATCCCACAACAGCATGGAACATCTGTTGTCTGCTCTCAATTACCAGGAACATAAATGGTTGATTTGTGGAGATCTTAAAGTTGTTGGACTCATCCTAGGACTTCAAGGTGGGTACACAAAGTATCCATGCTTTTTGTGGTTGTGGGATAGTCGGGCTGACGACCAGCATTATGTCAGACAAGAGTGGCCATCAAGACAAAACCTGGATCACACAATGTTCTGTCCCACTCTCTGGTTGAACCGAGCAAGGTGTTACTTCCACCCCTACACATCAAACTTGGCCTAATGAAGCACTTTGTAAAAGCACTGGACAGGGAAGGTGGAGGATTTGCCTTCCTTCACCACAAGTTCAAACGAATCAGCATGGAGAAGCTTAAGGCAGGTTTATTTGATGGTCCTCAGATAAGAGAACTCATAAAAGACTCTAGTTTTGATGATTCATTAAATCCTACTGAACTCTCTGCCTGGCTGTCCCTTAAGTTAGTCATTGCAAACTTCCTTGGTAACCACAGAAGTCCTCAGTACCAGAAGATGGTTGATGACTTAATGGAGAATTTCCGCAAACTTGGTGCGCGTATGTCAGTGAAAATGCACTTTCTCCGGCCCCATCTGGACTATTTTCCAGAGAATTGCGGAGACTTCAGTGAAGAACAGGGTGAGCACTTTCACCAAGACATCTGTGTCATGGAGGAACGCTATCAAAGCCAATGGGATGTGAACTTTCTGGCTGACTACTGTTGGTGCCTTAAGAGGGATGTGGTGTCTGCTCGGCACAATCGGAGGTCACTGAAGAGACCATTCATCCATGAGTACCTTATTTTGTGCATTGTACTATTCATGCTATCTATTAAAAAATATTCTGTAAACATTCTGTGAGTAAATCGGTCCAATATTTGCTATTATGTGTTTCATTCACAACAAATATTTGGAAATATAGGAGTTTTTGGTATGTGCTCATATTTCAAAAACCTAACCTGATTGGGTAAAATGAGCATGGTTTTCAGATTCAGTGCAAAAAACTGAACTAAAATCAAGTATTATATATTTGACCTTGAAAACAACGCAGACCAGTGTAATAATTTATTAAATTTTATTAAAGCTTCCTATGTAAATGGAACACATTTACAGAGTATAGACCATTCAACTCCACTTCTTGGGAACCCCAGACCAAATCCTCTGGATGTCATGGTAGACAGGTCAGAGCAGTGGATCTGGCTTGGTAACTAGCCTCAGAGAGGTCAAGATCAACATGCCCAATAGAGTGTAGGGGGAAGCAAATGCCAAAGCCAAGGTAGGGCAATAGAAGAGGTGTCAATGAAAAGGGGAAAAAACAAATAGAGTAGTGAAAAGGGTACATAAAGGAAATGGGAGAACCCACCAGCTTCCCAAGACCCGGATCTGAGTCTAGATTCCTTCTGTAGTTGGGTCATCCTTGCAGGCAGTGGAACCAGGAGGACATGCTGCTCCTCCAGGTACAAGGGTATAACAGTCTGCACTGGAAATGGAGAGGTTGTGTTTCTCCTCCAGCTTTCAGTTATACCTCAGGATTTCTCCCCTAGCTACACCATCCACCTTCTTGAGGGTAGACAAAGAATTGAGGGCAGTCATAGAAGGAAAAATAGGTACTGTAGAGATAAAGGGGGGGATCCAGCAGTGTCCTCGAACCTCATCAAAGGATTCAAGTCAATCGAGTGAGTGGGGTCTTCCCTATTTTCATTCAGACCAGGAGGACATGCTGCTGCTCCTTCAGGTACCAACTGTAGCAATTTTTTAGTGCTTATCTGACATCTGTGTCAAGTGCATCAGTCTATACTCGGTACCCCATGGGAACTTCTCAAAATGGATGCAGATTTGTGGTAAATCTCTTAGCAAAAACCTTTGAAAATAGTAAATGTTTGCCATTAGAATATAAATTCAGCTTACCTTTTCTTCAAGGGAGTCTTGCTGCAACAACTTACTGGGTGTGTTTGGTAGAGAGTTTTCAGATTTTACACATAGTCCATCAACATCAGGAAAAGAACTCATCTCTGTATGAAAGAATTCTTCACTAACTTCTTCCTTCAATGAAATCTCTTCAAAGTCCTGCTTAAGGAAGTACATAATTAAATTCCACACAGAGCAACCAGGATACGAGGTAATAAGCAATGTGACCAATAGTTTTAATGTCACTAATGGATGTTGATCTTATGCAAGTTAGTTTGTGCTCTTTTCCTAATTTAAATTCATGATTAATGGCTTATTGTGGGATTTAGATATGTTCACTTTCACATGAAAAGAATGAGTGATTTATCAGATTGTAAAGATTAGTGGGTGCACCTATCAGAAGTGCACATGTTGCTAAAGGCTAAATAGCAGTGTCAAAAGTAATGATGGGAGGCTGACTAAATTAGGAATGTCAACTTTCTTGAGGGGCAAAAGTTGATAAAATGATAATGAATAGATGATGATAGCCATAACATTATTAAGAACCATGATAAGCAAGAATTAACATCTCTTCTACACAGTTCCTAATGATAACAGGACCTTGAAAATGCCTTAATTCATGATAGATAATCTGAATACTTTAATGTGAAATGTCAACCAGCATAGGATTAAATAATGTTAAAAAAATCTGAGAACTAATTATTTCTTTGATATATTTTATTTAAAATCTTTTCTTTGCTATTTTTAGATAGGAAAGTTTATGGATGGTTAAGTTCAGATATACTTGTTTATATTTTTTAATTTTATGTTTTTATATCATCGCTAAATCACCTTGGGATGTTGTTAAAACTTCTTAAAAAACTTTGGTATAGTTTTAATTTTAATATTTTTTTATTACTTTCTGCACCAGTATCAGTTGTAATAAAGTAAAGGAAAGATTCCCTCTTGAAACTGAGAGAAGTCTTGTACACACATATTTCTGAGTATTTTGTCCAAAATAATTGCAATCACTATATCTCCCGATCTTATACCATCACAGGACATTATACCTCTAACCACTCCTCATTTACAATCACTCTAACATCCATTGACAAACTTCTGCCTGGATGCTCAATTTCAAGCTATGGAAGTGTATGGAAGACAATAGAGATTGTGCCATGGAAGTGTATGGAGATCCTGGGTTACCCTTTCATCAAGATCCCCCTCTTGGCCTCGCCGGTGTCATCCAAAGGAATGCAGAGCAGTACGTTTGGCTGCAGGAGCTGCCAGAGTCACTGAGCACAGCGCACTGGTTCACATTCGGGGCTCCACTTCTGATTTGGAAGCTTTACTCCCCTACACTTGGCCAATGTATAAGTCAAGGATCTCCTCCGCCCAACTAGCCGTTGGCTGCTAGAGGCACCTCATCCATCTAGTATGATGGTGCACTGTAAACACCATCCCCTAACATGGCTTAGCCTGCCGGCTGAGGCACCATATGTATGTATATATATTCTAGTACTCATGCTACCTATAATTTGTTTCAGTTCTATAGAGCCTATTTAGCTAGAAGTGCTGCCATACTGAGGTTGGTAATGATCTGGTGTGGCAGTCTCGACCCCTGAATGGGAGTACATGGCCAGTTTCAATAACCTATCCTAACCTATAATTACATAAAAAATAAAATAACTAATTTTCATTCATTTAGTTTTCAGATGCCTCATAAAAAACACATTAGAGGAGAAGCTCTCACTAGCCAATGCTGGTAAAAGTATAAGTCAAAAAGGTCGGCCGTTGAATGAGAGTAAAGTCAGTCTAAATGCAAAAAGACTGACAGCAACAAGGCAAAAAGGTAGGCAGTCGAATGAGAGTAAAGTCAGTCTAAATGCAAAAAGACTAACAGCAACAAGGCCAGTCAATGATGATCAATTCGATGAGTTTGATCATTTTCCTGTGCCTACTGATCTAAAGCAAAGATGCAAATGCTGCATCAAAGCTTACGCACATATGAATTGTAACAAGTCAACATCTCATTATGCCTGTTGAAAATGCAAAATGGTTTTATTACAATTTCTAAAAAATAAAGTGTGTATATTATTTTATTAAAATTAATGATAATAGAATTAACTTTACTTTAACGAAATATGGTTACTAAATTCCTGGTTTTCTTTGTTATTTTCCCAATGATAATATTTTTATTTTTTTCATGTTTGCATAAACACTTGCCAATGATACCATGTAGAATCATTTTATTTTCACACATTTCCTTCAATATTCAATAAAAAAAGTTGTATAGTATATGCATTTTAGTACCTAAATGGAATATGTTTTAAAGCCAATTGTTTTTTATATATAAACCAATACTGGGGAAAGAAAGGGTTAATAAGCCCTTTATTACAACCTACAAGAAAGTTGAGTGATAGCAGTAGTGAAAAAAAGAAATTAAAATAAACATTAATTAAAGAAAAAATATTAAACATAATGGTGTTTGTGTCTCTGATATCACTACATTATGCCAAAGTCGACGGTAAGCACAATTTTTAAAAAGAGGCACTTAAGGTTGTTAATGTGGCTAGAGGATGACCATTTTGTTCAAGCATAGGCCTGAAATAGTAGATGTGTAGAAAGTATTGTTAGTTTGAATAAATGAGAAGCTACTTGCTGGTAATAGTGTCCGTAAAGCTTTAATATTTGAAGAAGCGAGGCATTTACACGGTGATTTACTAAAAAAAACTGAGTATGAGTGACAATAATATTAAGAAATTATGAACGAGTGGGAAAGTTCAGAAGTTTAAAAAGAGAAGTGGCAGTCATAGCAAGATCAGGAATGGGGAGGTTGCAAGTTCAAACAAACAAGCTGTGGATGCCTTTGAGGAAGAGTTTTCTCTAAATTTAGTGAAGATGAGGTTTATACTTAAATTTTTAATTGCGATGAGACTGGGCTATTTTAGAAAAAAAGATGCCAAAAAAGGACCTATAGAGCAGAGAAGGCGATGGTGGGGGCACAAGTTAATAAAGGCGAGGCTTACTCTTTTGTTGTGTGGCAATGCAAGCAGAGATTTTAAAATGAAACCTATTTATTTTTGTGTTTAGGAAAAATAATGTAATTAACTTCCTCTAAGTGTGGGGAGAGGAATACTAAGGCTTGGGTGAAGAGGCTCCTATTTATGGAAGTGTTCACACCAGGTATGCAAAAATATATTACAGGGTTTAAGGTAAGGAACCAGTGGGTTGCTGCCCAATCCAAGTGGATTCTATATGGTAGCTAGGATAAAACGAGGCAAATCCTCTATAAAAGGTGGAGGAGACCACTTGGTGATAAAAATTTTAGAAAATGATGTGTTAAAAGATTCCTCTGCCAATATGAATCAAAGATGAGTGTGTTGAGGGATAGTTAAAAGAGTCAGGAAACAGGACAACCGGAGAGTGGTGAAATGGGTGCAATCCAATAAAAGGTGGGAAACCGATTGGTCCCCACCACAAAAATGACAGCAAGGGCTGATATGAACATCACCCGAAACAAGATGGCTGTGAGTAAGTCTTGTGTGGTCAATGCGAACTCGGCAAAGGGCCACCTCCAATGACCGCATTCTATGACGACTCGTGGGCAAAGAGTGAGTAGAATTTTTAATTTTGTATAGTTTGGATGATGAACAGTCATCCCATTCGTTCTGCCACAGTTGAAAAATATATTTTCTCATTGAAGGAAAGTAGTCCCTAAAAGGCAGAGCCGAGTTCTCAGGGGACACAGAATGTGCTGAGCGGGCCAGTCGATCAGCCCTCTCATTGCCCAGGACCCCCATATGCTCAGGGACCAAGCAAAAAATAATTCTATATCGGGACGCATTTTGGATCAGCCAGTTTCAAATTTCTGTGACTAAGGGATGGGACAGATTAAAAGATCTAATAGACTGTAAGACACTCCTTGAGTCGGAAAAAATGACAAAATCATTAAAAAGTAAAATTTGGATGAGTCTAAAGGCTAAAAGGATTGCTGAAAGTTCAGCAGTAAAAATGGATGCTGCTGGTGACAAAGATAAAGTTAGGATTCAGCATTTTAAGGGCTGAAGGGGAAGCCGATGAGTAAATTTGACAGCCATAATCCAATTTGGATTGGATGAGGGTTGTGTATAATGTCCACAATGTTTGTCAGTCACTGCCCCATGAAGTGTGTGAGAGGAATTTTAAAATGAAATGTCTAGAGCCCGCATACAGCCCATTCGAAGTCTGCGTAGGTGTGGTAACCAGGATAACTTTGGATCGAGAGTTAGGCCAGGAAACCGAAACTCGGAGGCAAACTCTATATCTTCGCCTTGTAGGGAGATAGATGGCAGAACAAGAAGCCCTCTGCCTTGGTCGAAATACATTGCTTTGGTTTTGGTCGTGGAAAAGCGGAATCCCTTAAGTTGTGCTCTTTTGGATACAGTATCGACCGCCAGTTGTAGCCGATGCGCTGCTGATGGCAGGTGAGGTGAGGAACAGTGTAGTGCTAAATCATCGACAAACAGAGTTGCCGATACACCCTCTGGGAGAGACGAAATAATATCATTGATGGCAATTATAAAACATAAGACACTTAAAACACTGCCCCAAGGAACTCCCTCCTCTTGGGGTTGCAGGTCAGAGTATGCGTCTCCAACACGTACCTTGAAGGATTAGGATGCTAAAAAACTTTGAATAAGTGACGGTAAAAGGCCTCTCCTTCCCCAGACGTATAGCTGCTTCAAAATGCCGTATCTCCATGTTGTGTCATAAGTTTTCTCAATATCGAAAAATATGGCCAGGACTCGGTGCTTTAATGAGAAAGCTTTCCGGACCGATCCATCGAAATGTACTAGTAGGTCAAGGGTACTATGACCTTTGTGGAAGCCACATTGAAATGGAGAGAGAAGGTGATTGGTTTCTAGGAACCAATTTAGGAGCTCCAACACCATTTTTTCCAGCAACTTACTTACTCAAACAGCTGGTGAGAGTTATAAGGCGGTAGTGATCTGCGTCCAGCCCGTCCCTGCCCGGTTTGACAAAGGGAAGGCTGATCCCAATGCGCCATGATAAGGGGTAAAAACCCTTCACCCATATAAGGTTGTACAAATCAAGTAAGAAGAGAGTAGAGTGTGGATGTAGGTGCTGAATCATATCGAAGTGGATCTCGTCAAGGCCAGTGGACGTAGATCTGCAAAGGGACAAAGCGCTACGCAGCTCATGGATGCTGAATAGAGAGTTATATGGAAGGTTAGATTTTGTTGTGAAGTTGAGGGAATGAGATTCTTCCTTTGATTTGTAGGATAGAAAAGCCTTATTGTAACAGCTGACACTGCTGATGGCGCGGAAATGGTTAGCAAAAGCATTGCTGACTGCCAGGCTGTCATTCTCCAAGGAACCGTTTAAGTTGAGTGTGGGGGTATGATGATCAGCATAATGGCCCCTGATCTTATTATCCTCTTCCAGATCTCAGCGGTAGGTGTCATAGAGGAAATTGATGAAGCGTAATGGTGCCATGAATTTCGGCGAGACTGATGAAGGGTTCTTTGGCAAAGCACACAAGCTTCATTTTGGTTGACCTTGTTGCACAAAGTTGGATTCTTTTCAGAATCGGGCATGGGCTAACTTGTAGTTTTTGATAGCTGTTGCATACGCCAAGGTCAACCAGGGCACGGTTGAGCGGCCTGTGGTGGGTCGCCTCCGTGGGATAGTCTCTGTTGCTGCATTGTAGATAGTCAATGTAAAGTATTCTACTGCTGCATCCACTCCATTGAAGGTCCATGATGCACTTGTGAAGGACACCCATTGGAAACCCTTCCAATCTGCATGACCTAAGTCCCACTTAAGGGGCATGGTTGTATGTGGGCTAACTTGAAGGGCTGACAAGACAATAGGGAAGTGGTCACTCCCATGGAAATCATCAAGAATTGATAATCAAAATTCCGTGAAGCAATCTGGGGAACAAACAGACAGGTCAACACAGCTAAAAGACTCAGTCTGGACATGATAAGAAAGAGGTAAAATCACCAGTATTTAAAACACAAAGAAAATCAGATAATAAAAGAGACTCTAAAACACTGCCTTTGGCATTTTGAGTGATGTCAGCCCAGTATGGGTGATGGGCGTTAAAATCTCCTAGTAATAAGAATGGAGAGGGCAATTGGTCTATAAGTTCTAAAAGGTCGGGTCTTAACAATGATAAACAAGGGGGTAGGTAAATAGAGCAAACGGTAAAAAGCTTAGTAAGAAAAACCCTCATGGCAACAGCTTGGAGGGTAGTATGTAGGGGCATGGGAGAAACAGGGTGGGATGAAGATACCATGATTGATTACGACATCACCACTACCTCTTGACCAAATCTGGCGGGGTTCACCACAGCGGGACTCAAAAGATTCATTGACGTCAAACACATCGACTTTTGCAAGTAGGGTGTCAGATGATGAATTCATGACAAGAAAGCGAGGATAATCTGGATCTGGGTCTACTTCGTTGGAATGGGGTCCAATGAGCAAGGGAAGGCTGAAAGGGGAGCTAGGGAATGTTTGGCACGAGAACCCTTAAAAGAAGAAGAGGTTTTTGGTTTATGGCTAGCCATTGCAAAAAGAAAAAAACTTTGCATTCTCCCTCAGGACTCCCTACCATGAAGGCCTACAAGGGCCCGGCAGTACTGAATCAACGATCTCGCAAAAATTCAGATATAAACATTGGGAGGCGTCCCCTCGCCACCATCGTGTGGAGAGTCTCCATGATACCGTATCGCCATGCAGTATCATAGGCCTTCTCCAGATCAAAAAACTCTGTGGCGTAGTTCTGTCTACGAAGGAAAGCCGTGCAGACGGCATTTTCCAGTCGGAGCAGAGCATCCGACGTGGAGTGGAACTTACGGAAGACGCACTGTGCAGAAGACAGATGGCCTCCGCTGTCCAGGAAATAGGCTAATCTAACATTTACCAATTTCTCCATCAACTTGCACACGCAAGAGGTTAGAGAGATTGGGCGGAAACCGGTCGGAGTAGAGTGATCTCTCCCCGGCTTGCGAAAGGCGAGCACAGTAGCAATTCGCCAGGAGTCTGGGAGAAGACCTTCCACCCAGATCCTGATGAACAAATCTAACAGAAAGGCCATGCCTCGCTCACCCAGGTGTCGAAGCATGGCGTACGGGACATCGTCCGGACCATGGGCGGTGTCCGCGCACGAAGCGAGAGCGGAACGCAACTCACTCACAGTAAACTTGTGGTTGAAGGGTTCTCCGCCTCTGGTGGTAAAGTCCAGTCGGCGGCCTTCCGCGACATCACGACGTGCATTGAATGCTGGCGGAGCAGCATCACGGCTAGAGAATGCAGAAAAAGCGGTCGCTAAGGATTCCGCCACGGACGCGGGGTCCGAGATTGCGGTCCCATTCTCCTGGAGAACGGGAGGGGGGTCCTGCGAGAACTTGCCCCGAATCCTTTTGACTCGCTTCCACACCTCAGCTAAAGGGGTCTTCCCGTTAAGTGAAGACACGTATGCCCGCCAAGAAGAGCGGCGGGCGTGCTTCGAAATATACCCGAACCTAGCCCTAGCCCGACGAAATTCAGCGACAGTGAAATCGTTCGGGCGGCGCTTATAGCGCATGTAGGCATAACGCTTCTGTTTCAGGGCCGTCTCACACTCGGCAGGCCACCGCGCCCGCGCCAAGCACCACCGAGGTGGTCTCTCAGGCGGCAGTTGCCGTGAAAATGATATTTGAATGGGAAAGTGATCACTACCATGGAGGTCATCGACCACCCCCCAATCAAAATCAGGCTGTGCATCCGAAGAGCACAAAGATAGGTCAAGGCAAGAAAATGAAGCGGTTCTCGGACAGTGATGCGTAAACCCATCCACGTTTAGGACACCCATCTCAAGCTCTTCGATCAGATCGGCAAGGACTTGTCCCCTGGGATTTATGGAGTAATCTCCCCAGAGAGGATGCCTGCCGTTCAGATCTCCAAGCAAGAGATAGGGCCTCGGCAACCGTGCCACGACGCGGCGGAAGTCCCCCGCGTCGAAGTCAGCTGACGGTGGAATGTACGCAGAAATGATAGTATACCTCCTATCCAGGTGCAGCTGCACAGCCACTGCCTGAAAGGAGGTATCTAAAGAGAAAGGAAGAACGGAGACATCATGCCGGGTGTAAACCGCGCATCCCCCAGCCCGGCCATCCCGCGGTGGTGGGGTCGCAAGACCCTTATACCCCGGGAGGGCAGGCAGGGGGCACGCGCCTAGCATGGTCTCCTGCAAAAAAATAGCTAACGGGGAACGGGACGAGGCGAGCCTCCGCAGCTCCTCCCAGCTGGCCCGGAGTCCACGGCAATTCCATTGAAGGAAGATGCCCTCCAGGCCTAGCTCGGAGGAGACGCGGGGGCCCTCCTCGAATTGAAGACCCTCACGGGAATGGCCGTACGCTTCCCGGGGGCAGAACCCCGGGCGCTGTTAGCCGGACAAAGCGCTGGAGGCGCTGTCGCCTTCGAGGACTTATTGGGGGAGGTTGGGCTCGCCATGCGAGTCTTTTCCTCCCTCCGCCTCGAAACCTTAGGCGGGCGCTGCGGCTTCGGAGGCGGGGGGCCCTCTTTTCGAGGAACCACCGTCTCCGAGCCACCCGCTCCACCTCGGGGCGTGGGCGAAGGAGCCGAAGCTCCTTTGTTGCTGTCCTCCTTTCGGGGGACAGCTTTAGGAACCCCCGAAGATGGCCTAGCGACCATCTTCAGGGGTGTTGCCTCCTGTGAGTCTAACGACTCTGTGGAGGCGCGTGGCCGTTTCGCCTTGCGGGAAACGGTCACGCTGGGGGAAGAGGGGGGAGCCCTGGTTTTAGCCGGGGCTGGGTATGAACCCTTTTTGCCGCCAGCTTTACAAGGGGAGCACCCGGGTTGGGTAGAGCCCGCAGAAGGGCTCCGAATGGGCGTGGAAACAACCGTGCTCGTTGGCCTGGATGGGCCAGGAGCAGAGGGTGCTTTTCTAACTATTGAGGCATATGACGTCCCAGGCAGAGCTGGGCGCACCAGGACCAAGTCCTTAGCCTCGCGGAATGAGAGTCTATCCTGGGCCTGAACGGCCAGGATTTCTTTCTCCAGGAGATATGCACCACATTGCTTCGAAGAAGCAGGGTGCGGCTCTCCGCAATTGACACACTTGGCCACACACGATTTGGACTTATCGTGTGCAACCTTGGAGCAATTTACACAGACTTCGGGTGACCCCGACTTTGCACGTCTACATGAGCGATTCGTATGGCCGAAGCGGTGACAGTAATAGCACCGCCGCGGCAGTGGCACGAATGCCTTCACGCGGTAGCGGTACCAACCGGCACGCACCGACTCAGGGAGCTTGTCACAGTCGAACGTGACGAAGAGTGTAGGGGTGGGTCTCAAAGCCCCTCCCTGTTTTCTCATCACACGTTCGACCTTGACCGCCCCATGGTCGGCCAGCTCTAGGGTGATGTCCTCAATGGAGTAGTCAACGAGTTCCCTCGCATAAACTACTCCTTTCACAAAGTTCATGGTAGAGTGCGGCGTCACACTCACCGGGGTGCCATGAAGTGTCCGAAGAGCACTTATCTTAGCCGCCTCGGCGGGATTCGCCTCATTCGCCAGAAGGCTGCCGTCCGAGAAAAGGGTCACCTTCGGCTCTCTACCAATTGCACTAGCGAATAACGAGGAAGCGTTTGAAGCCAGCGGGCTCGAAAACGCCAGGTAACCTCTGAATCAGGGGCCCCGATGTCATCGAGGCTCCGCCCTGTGCACTCTTGGTCTTAGTCAGGGGCTCCGCACACGAGGGGGTAGAGGGGCCGGATGTGCCAATCTTGGCTTGGTCGCCTACCAAAGTGGCAGCAGACCCATCCGTCCCCGCAGCCCCCGCGGATGGAGAGGAGCCCCGAGTCTTTTTCGTCCTTTTAGTCTTTTTCTTTTTTGGAGAGGAGGGCGGGGAATGAACCCGCTTTTCACCTCTGCTGGCAGAAGCCCCCAGGCCAGATGGACCGGCCTCAGCCAGGTCCCTCTCCGAAATGGAGAAGGTCCTGGCTGTCGTAGGGGCACCTGTCGGAGGAGATCCCTCCCCTCCTTTTACTGCCTCGGAGCCCAAATTCCCCCCCATGGAAGGCCCTACCGTCTGAGGCTGGGTCTCCTCAAGGAACATGTCTATCACAGGAGGGGCCTCCAGTTGGCCATCCCCTCCCAGGACATCGCAGGTCCCCTTGGCAGCGTCATAAGTCTTTAGTGGGGAGGCACAGGCCTTGACCCCAGCAAGGTGTAATATTTTTGCCAGCAGGTCTTTTGAGGGAAGCGACCGAAGGGGCCTGGCTTGCCTCTCCCCCCTAAGGGGGTTTGCCCTACCAAGCCGCTTTGATGGGAAGCGGCTGGCTAAGGGCTGCCTGCTGGCTTTCTTGGCAGTCCTGCCACTGGGAAAAGGGAGGTGCCCGAAAGCACCTCCAGAGAAGGGGGTGAGGGGGAGTCCCCTGCACCCGTATGCGAAGGAGAGGAGTAAGCCTCCTCTCCGGTTAGAGAAATATGGAGGGTCCCCTGTGCAAGCAAATGGGGGGGGACCTCCATTTTTTTGCTGGAGCTGCCCGAGGGCGGCTCCGTTGTTCTTGGGGAAGTTGGGGGTTGGGGTTTTTTTGTTTGATTTTCATCATTGGGCATGGTGACCCTTTTTTTAACACGGGATGCAATAGCGCACACCTCTCACAGTAGCCCGCACTGCGAGAGGTGCTTACAGGCCCGGCAGAGCCAGGCGCCGCCATTTGGGACCACCCCTCCCGCCTGGTGGCCTGGCAGTCCATCGGCATGGAGGCTCCACCTTAGACACGGCGTATAAATGATAGATTTTGAAGACGAGAGGAAAAGGGATGTGAGGAAGGCATGGGTGGGGATGAAGCAGGTAGTTAAAAACCAGCCACCCCAGACCGGAGCTCAGGGGTTAGGGAACATTGTCCCCCACCCCCTCAGCCCCGATGCGGGATGGTTGGCTGAAAGGAAGGTCAGCATCTACCCTGTGAAATTAGAGGCTGACCAGAGAAAGTTGTGGGAGAGGTTGTGTGAAAAGAGAGGAAACAAGTGTTTTGAAGGAAGGAAGAGAGGCTAGGCTGGGGCCGGACGGGGTGCTGAGTCCCGTCATCACGGCGGCCAGAATGGCAAATCGTCGCGCCCCTTACGGGGGGTAAAGGTACCAACCGGCATGCACCGACTCAGGGAGCTTGTCACAGTCAAACGTGATGAAGAGTGTAGGGGTCTTGAGGCCCCTCCCTGTTTTCTCATCACACATTCGACCTTGACCACCCCATGGTCGGCCAGCTCTAAGGTGATGTCCTCTATGGAGTAGTCAACAAGTTCCCTCGCATAAACTACTCCTTTCACAAAGTTCATGGTAGAGTGCGGGGTAACACTCACCGGGGTGCCATGAAGTGTCCGAAGAGCACTTATCTTGGCCGCCTCGGCGGGATTCGCCAGAAGGCTCCCGTCCGAGAAATGGGTCACCTTCGGCTAATGCTCTCCTCTGATGAAACATGTTGCCCTTGGCCAACATGCTGCCATCAGTGGAGCGAATAACTAGGAAGCGCTTGAAGCAAGTGTGCTCGAAAACACCAGGTAGACTCTGAATGAGGGGCCCCGACGTTATCGAGGCTCCGCCCTGCGCTCTTTTCGTCTTAGTCATAGTCAAATGCTCTGGACCCAGGGGGGCAGAGGGGCCGGATGTGCCGATCTTGGCTTGGTCGCTTACCAAAGTGGCAGCAGACCCATCCGTCCCCGTGGATGGAGAGGAGCCCCGAGTCTTTTTCATCTTTTTCCTGTTCTTTTTAGGAGAGGAGGGCGGAGAATGAACCCGCTTCTCCTCTCCGCCAGCAGGAGCCCCCAGGCCAGATGGACTGGCCTCAGTCAAGTCCTTCTCCGAAATGGAGAAGGTCCTGGTGCTTGCAGAGGCACCGGTTGGAGGAGATCCCTCCCCTCCTTGTACTCCCTCGGAGACCCCAGCTGTTTGAGGAGGACCTTGCATAGGGGCAGATTCAGATTCGGTGCTTGGCGCCGAGCCCGGATATTCCACCATGGAAGGCCCTACCATCTGAGGCTGGGTTGCCTCGCAGGACATCGCAGTAGCCCACCCTGTAAGGGGTGCATACAGGCCTGGCAGAGCCAGGTGACGCCATTCAGGACCACCCCTCTTGCCTGTTTGCCTGACAGTCCATCGGCATGGCGGCTCCACCTTAGACACAGCGTAAAAATATAGATTATGAAGAGGAAAGGAAAAGGGATGTGAGGAAGATATGGGTGGGGATGAAGCAGGTTGTTAAAAAACCAACCACCCCAGACTGGAGCTCAGTGGTTAGGGAACATTATCCCCTCCACCCTCAGCCCCAATCCGGGACGGTTGGCTGAGAAGAAGGTCAGCATCTACCCTGTGAAATTAAAGGCTGACCAGAGAAAGTTGTGGGAGAGGTTGTAGGGGAAGTAAGGAAGTAGGTGAGAAATACAGGCTATCTGAAGGAAGGAAGAGAGGCTAAGCTGGGGCCGGACGGAGCGCTGGATCCCATCAGCACAGCGGCCAGGATGGCAAATCGCCGCACCCCTTACGGGGTACCCAAGATGCATTGGGTTGCTAACTGGAAAGGTGATATCTGAGAAACCCTTTGACCTCTATCAAGAAACAAAGACTGGAACAAAGGATATCTCCATTGGATAACGTTGTTCCATCAGTCAAATGGATGACTTTGAAACTCTTGAAACTGAGAGGCAAAGAAACACCCAGCAACCTCTGAATAAGGGGTCCTGACAACTCTGAGGACCCTTTTACTATTTCATGTTTTGGTGAGAAGGACAAAGGATCTGCCCATCCCTGGAGACTATTCATTAACCCTTTCACGATGGAGTTATTAGTACACTCAAGGAGGGATGCTAGTTTCAAAAATGTGCAAATGTTGAAATTTATTTACAATTTTTAACACAAAATTAATTAGTTTTTCATCAGAAATTTATTTTCTTTTAATTTTAAGAAAAAAATGTGTCATACATTAGTAAAATAGTTAATAAAAGATATAAAAGTAGGCTAGTTTTATTAATATTCCATTTCAGTGTGCTATATTTCATAAAAAATGGGACATAAGCCAGGCTTATCTAAGTAGGTTTTACATTGATATCTAGCTCTTTTTTCTATTCCATGTTTGTAACAAACAGCATTTCTTGGTTGGATTGGAACTACTACTTTATTTATATATTGTGGGTCGCTGGATACAGTTCTTTGATTAGAGATATACAAAAGTCAAGAAATGTTAGATATTTTTCTTTTACAAACCTGTGTAAATACCAAGAGCATCAAGAATCCAAACCTAAATCATATGACATGCTAATTTCTTGTACCATTTTAGATTTCCTAGCCAGAGTATAGTAATGAAGAACTTGATCTGTCTTATCAATAAAACCTATATAATGTTGTAGTCAAGTATGCAAGTGGTAATATTTTGTTGAATGTTTTCTGCTTTTGATTTCCTACCTACAGATTTGTCTGTATTTGTGTACATATTTGAGAGCATGAACACATTTCTTTTATCCTCATAGACCAGTACCAGTAAGTCCTAGGTCTCAAGGAATTGAGGCCAAACTGACTTATAACCTATTTAAGTAAAATTGCAAAGAGATGGCATAAAAAGTTGCAACAACTCACAAAATACTTCAAAAAGTTTAGATAATATAAACACTGCATTTAGAAAGAACAAGTACTTTGAAATTCTAATGATTTATGGGTGAGGAGATCAACTTTGCATTTCTTGGCACAAATTTTGATAGTTAAGATCAACCAAACTCAGCAAAAGAGTTAAGGGAGAGAACCATTATGTTTCTTTCTCTTTTTTACTTTAGGGTAGCTTCAGTCTTCTTGAGAGGGACCTGCCTATGATTGCAATTAAGCTTCGGGTTGATCCCTCCATCCACACTTTCTCCACCACCTGGGGAGAGGATGCCTTCCTTGGCCCTAATATTAGGGGGCCTAGGTCATTGGAAGGGAGCATCAATCAGGAAATCAGTGTTGGGGATGCAATGTGGGACCGGAGGAGAGAGTTGGTCTCAGGGTACAGAATTTTGTGATGACACACAACTATGTATGTAAGCCTGGAAGAATCATGAGTGCCAGCACTCCCCAACAGAAATGTAAAGCCCAGGAAGCCAACGCACTGAGTGACAAAGTTGACCAGACTGGGCTCTAAAATTTGGTGCAGGCCCCAGAGAGGGTCTGCCAATGAGCATCTCACAAGGATCCAAAATTACTTATAGCATCTTCTCTGATTACACTGTACAACAAATTTCAATGAAAAATCATACATCTCATGTGCATTTTATTATGAAGTTGAGTGTGCTGAATTCAAATTTGCTAAAAAGAATTTCCCATCACGTAACATTTTCTTGTAAATTGCAGATTTAATAATTATGCAACTGATACCGATTTTCACAATATCATAAATGTATTTCATTCCCAAAGTCAGATTAAAAGTGCCCATTGTAATTAATTCATGAATACATAATGAATCAGCAGGTTTGTTAGCATTATATAATGTCTTAACAAACATTTCTGTATTTACCTCTTCGTTTGTAAGATGTTGCCGGTGTGTTACGCTCAGGTTGCAGCAGAAGTCAGCCAGCAAAGCAGGGCTCCATTTTTCCTTATACCTTTTTTCCATTGATGCTATATTTTGATGGAACCTCTCTCCATGTTCATCACTCGCATCATCTACATTCTCTCGTAAGAAGGACAGATGAGAATGAAGAAAGTGTATGTTCAGTGACATATTGCACGAAGGTCTTGGTAGCACTTGATTAAGCTCTCCATGATACACTCTCACTAGTCCCCTTAGTGCTTTCCCAGAAGTCCTTTGCATACATGCCTGGCTGCTAGCTCAGTTTCATCCATTATTGCCTGGAAGTCCTCATCAACTATAAATTGACTAATCTGAGGGCCTATAAATATTGCCTTCTATAATCTTGGCAGCACTAATTTTAGGGAATTTTGTTTTGAGGTACTGAAAATATGGCTCGTTGTGTTGCATTGCTTTGGTAAATAGCTTCATTAGGACTAGTTTTATATGCAGTGACAGCAAAATGATTTTCTCCTTAACTAGTGGCTCATGAATTACATTATGGCAGTTAGGCATCATAGTTTCTCTGAGGTGACAATTCTGAGCATACATAATGTTCTGATCTGGCCCTACTGTCCCACTTGCAAAGGAAGCACATAAACTTGGTGTATCTAGTTTGTAGCCCATTAATTAGGGCTACTACTTTCAAGTCCCCACAAATTAGCTACTCATGTTCCTTGTAACTTATGCGGTCTAGAATAAAAGCAAGGTTCTTATATGTCTCTCTTAAAATGACTGAGTGAGCAACTAGAACTGAAGGCATGGTGTTCACAATGTGCAACAGAACCGCTTTTATGCTGTAAAGGGATGCATCTATGAATAACTTCCACTCCTTTGGTTCATAGGTCAGCTCAAGGGCATTGAATAAGCTTCTGATATCATTACAATAAGTCAAGTTGTTTTCAAAAGTGAAGAATTGCTGTAGATCTGCAGAACACTTCCTAAATATTGTAATTTTAACATATTCATCGAACAGGTTCCATTGTTGCAGACATGAGGTCAGGAGTTCAATCTGTTGGTTAGTAAATGTTAGATCACTAACTAGATCATTGACTTCCGGTTAGGTGATGAGGTGTGGTTTCTGGTCAGATTCAAACTGTGCCACATATGGTGTATCTTGAGATTCTGAATCATCTGAGTTGACTGTGTCATCGCTTGGTAGTTCAGAGGGCAGCTGTGGTACAGAAATAGCACTTGAATGTCCAAACTGGGTGAATAGCAGACTGAAGATCTGGATACACGATATATTTCTTGCCTATTCTGTTGCAACCCGCAGTGAAATAAAATAAAATCAGACTAAAAATGGATGTGATCACTTGCAGAAATAGCTGA
Organism: Ceratothoa steindachneri; assembly: GCA_963969495.1. Lineage (NCBI taxonomy): Eukaryota > Metazoa > Arthropoda > Malacostraca > Isopoda > Cymothoidae > Ceratothoa > Ceratothoa steindachneri. Next base: position 96,398,534 of record OZ018333.1, on the reverse strand, counting down.
AGTACAACATAGTATGTCTTTTGATCTTTTATCTCTTGAAAATATATTGAAGACCAGGAAAGAAAACACATTGAATATCCACCTTTAATATATGTTAAGCAGAAGTATCAATCCCTTGAATGGTCCTTTGGCTCCCTCAAAACTAATGGTACACCAAACATAATGCCAGGACCGTTGCCTTTCACCCAGACAGAAAGGGAACTTGCACACCTGACACAACATATGTGAGGTACCAAGTGTTTGTCCTCATCACCCACTTTACATTTAAAGTATACCTCATAAAGGTTTTTCATGTTTAGTCAACTGTTTCTTGAATTGTCTTAATGTAACTGATCCACAGATATAACAGAAACTGTTTTGGGAATTTTTACATTCTCTAAGCATTTTGGCTGTCTCCTGTAAAGAGAAAAAACTGTATGTGAAAAATAGTATAAAATAGTAACAGCAACAAATATTAAATAAAAAAGTAAAAATAGGAAGCATTAATATTAAGCTCAAAATTATCAAGTGTTCTGTAAGAGTTACCATGGATTTGGACTCATATAACTAAAAATATAATGACTATATTTTCATAAATTTCATAGATTAGGTTGACAAATACCTTAGGAACACAGCCCCATTAAAATTACTACCTTAGGAATACCCCATTAAAATTATATCAAAATCCATTTATAACTTTTAGAGTTGTCATCAGTTTCATTCCAATCCTCTTTGCATTTAACTGGAGGGTCACAGAAAGAGACAGTTGTTATATTCCTAATTTCTGCAAAAAATACACCTAGAAAAGGTTATTCCCATTTCCAAGTGGGGTGGGGGGTCCATTGTTGTACAGTCTTATTTGCAACATTTATTTTTTAAAGGGGCCGGAAAAAACTTAGTGAGGGCCACCTTCATATCAGAGAGGGACCGCTTTGGGGAAGCTCAGAGAGAGAATGTGTTATGAGGGATATGCAGCATTGGACAGGGCGAGCCATATTTTAAAGAGGGAAACAAATACTAAATGCCTGCACTGGGATCCCTGAGAAGCTGCATAGTTGAACCAACTTGGCACCATTAGGAAGCACCTTTTGTGTCTAGTAACCAAATGCTCCATCGCATGGTAAGCCACTGGAACTTGAGCTTAAAAGGACAGACTGAAGAAAATAAAGATGAGAGGTAGAAAGAGTAAAGGGAAGGCAGAGTAACAACATGTTAAAAAACACCACTCCAAGCTAGGAGTGCTCTTCCTGGCCCTGCCCAGGGATGAATGAATGATATATAGTCAGAGACTAGTCTTAAAAATTACCTACCAGACAGATTATTAGGTACAAAGAGCCTTTGTAGAGTGAGTGGTAAAAAAAGCTAAATTAGAAATGTTTAGAAGGCCCGGGTATTCTCAATATTGCTTGAGATTGGGGGCAATTGATCCTGAAGGGCACGCTGCTTATTCAGGTACCACTCCCTTGTGGGCTAGATAATAAGGATCCTGATAGTGAACCTTGTAGAAAACCTTTTAATTGCTTCCAGTTCATTGCTATAGAAAATTTAACCCTCTGGACTTATTTTTTAAACAATATCAGGTTGTGGAGAGTACATTACCATAGGGAAATTGGAAAACATCCTAACAAGTAACTCATTATAATTACCTCTTTGACACGGTAATCTTCAGAAAGTAATTCATTAGAACCATCATCAACTGCTTGTGGTTGACCTATGACCAAGTTTAGTTCATTTTCATGATGCGAATCAGACAACTTTTCATTCATTTTCTCCATGGCAGTTTCTTCATAAATGTCCTAAGATTTAAAAATGGGTAATATACTTTCTATAACTATAGATTTATAAGTAAATCATTAGATAGATAAAAGTATATTAACAGAAATGAAGATAAAATAATGATGTTGAATGCTAATGCAAATAAGAAAATTCGGACACCCTTACATTTTTATCCTCCGGATGAAAATTAAGTGGATATTCCATGAGTTCCTTTTTCATTCCTTCCATTTTTGTACCTCTGAAGAAATCCTAAAATAAATACAAGCAAAGATCCTTTAATCTTATCAAAAATTTCATTTAGTGACTAGTTAGTTAATTATACAACCCTCTCCAGTAAGGTGGGTAGCCCACAGGAATATCAAAACATCACCCATGGGTGGGGCATCTCACTTAGTAAAATTGTAGTGGTTCTGGATATTTGCCTCCCCTCACCCATGTAAATGCCTAATTCATCTTTTTTTCCTGGGATGATGATGAATGGTGAGTTCATTGTGCCTCACATTTATTCCTCTTATTTATTTATGGAGGAAATACTTTGTTTAAATTTAATTTTAGCCAAGAGATTGTGCTGTTTGATTTTATAAGTGATAACCTGAGATTAAGCACTGTTTGACACTGATAAAAGTGGGGTAAAAGTGTATTTGATGAAAACAAGGGGAGCTAGGGTAGTTGCATCACAGATATTGCAACCAGGGGATACAGATTCCAATGCCCCAAGATCACTCAGGGCCCTTTGTAAGTCGCGATAGCTTACAATCCGGTCTCCAAACTGGGCACATCGCGTAATCTCCCGTACCAAGTGGTGTATTGCCACCAGCTCGGCTGTGAAGAGAGAGACAGCGGCTTACAGAGCCCCACTGACTTCAAACAGAGGGAATATGGTGTGGAAGCCAACCCCACTCTTGGGACTTGGAGCCATAGGTATACACTGGCATGGTTCCAGCGTGACATGAGGTATGCTCCAAAAGGGTCAAACACAATACTACTGGCACTGTAGAAGCTTTGGGAGCAGAAGCGTGGGGACAAATAGCCAAAGGTGGTATCCTCCAGGGTAACATCCTGGCTAGAACCAGGGCTGCCACCGGCGCGAGAGCTATACCTAGCTCCGGAGTTTCCTAGCCCTAAACACAAAGGGCTTAGGGTATGAAAGCATCTTTCGGTGGCATAGGCACTGTCAAAATCAGTGGCAGATGCAATGAGAGCTGTTGGCGACTGAGGGAGGCCCAGGGCTCATGCATACAGGCAAATAATGCACTGAGCATGGTGTAGAGCGAGTGGCATCACCCCAGCATTGACTAGTAGGCTCTCAATGGGGAAAATGTGGAAGGCACTGGTTGCCAGGTGAAGGCCGGTGTGGTGGGTTGAGTCCACCTTCCTCAATACCCGCTCAGCTGCGGATGCATAAAACTTGCATCCATAGTCAAGCTTCGAACGAACAAAGGGTTGATAAAAAAGTAAGGCAGTAGCCCTATCAGCGCCACAAGTGCTGAACATAACAGAAGGGAGAATATCCATGGTGCGGGTACAAGAGACCCTAAGGCTGTGGATATGAGCCTCCTAGGTGAGGCATCAGTCAAATACAAGATGAAGGAAATGGTGAGATTTAACCACTTCCAGGAGTACTCCATTAAGAAACAAGTCTGGGTCAGGGTGGAGCCGTGGATGGTGGCAGAAGTATACCATCTTAATCTTAGCCAAGGAAAACCGAAACCTGTGCACTTCAGCATAGCAAGAGACACGGTTCAATGCTTATTGGAGTCGATGCTCCAGAGTTGGCATCTCGGCCATGCCAAAAGAGATCAAAAGGTCATCTACATAGAGCATAGTGAGAAAATCTTCTGGCAGCACCGAGGTCATGCTGTTGATACTCACGGCAAAGAGTGTGATACTGAGGTAACTCACCTGTGGGACATCCTCTTCCTGTTGCATTGGGCCGGAGAGGGCTCTTCCCACCCATACACGGAATCACAGATCTCGCAAAAATTCAGATATAAAGATTGGAAGGTGTCACCTCATACCCATCATGTGGATTCTCCATGATAACTTATCGCCATGCAGTATCGTAGGCCTTCTCCAGATCGAAAAAAACTGTGGCATAGTGCTGTCTATGAAGGAAGGCCTCGCAGACAGCATTTTTCAGTCAGAGCAGAGCATCCGACATTGAGTGGAACTTACTGAAGCCGCACTGTGCAGAAGACAGATAGCCTCAGCTATCCAGAAAAAAAAGGCTAATCTAATATTTGCCAATTTCTCCATCAAATTGCACACGCAAGAGTTTAGAGAGATTTGGCGGAAACCAGCCAGAGTAGAGTGATCTCTTCCCGGTTTGCGAAAGGTGAGCACAGTAGCAATTCACCAGGAATCAGGGCGGAGACCCTCCACCCAGATCCTTTTGAATAAATCTAACAGAAAGACCATGCCTCGTGTACCCAGGTGTCAAAGCATGGCGTACGGAATACCGTCCGGACCATGGGCAGTGTCTGCGCACGAGGCAGGAGTGGAACACAACTTGCTCAGAGTAAACATGTCATTGAAGGGTTCTCCGCTTCTGGAGGTAAAGTCCAGCCAGCGGCCTTCCGCAACATCACAATGTGATTGAATACACAGCTAGAGAATGCAGAGAAAGCGGTTGCAAAGAATTCAGCCACAGACACGGGGTCTGAGATTGCAGGCCCATTCTCCTGGAGAATGAGAGGGGGTCCAGCGAGAACTTGCCCTGAATCCTTTTGACTTGCTTCCATACCTCTGTTAGAAGTGTCTTCCCCTTAAGTGAAGACACATATACCCACCAAGAAGAGCGGTGGGCGTGTTTCGAAATATACTGGAACCTAGCTCTAGCCCGATGAAATTCACCGACCATGAAAACGTTTGGGTGTCGCTTATAGCGCATATAGGCATAACGCTTCTGCTTGAGGTCCGTCTCACACTCAGCTGACCACCACGGGAGTGGTTTGCGTACAAAATGGCCAGACCTTCTAGGAATAGTAGTTAGGCCTGAAGCAATGAAGTTGCCAGAGAAGAACTCAATGGCCTCATCTACCGACCTAAACTCCTCAACTGAGATAGAAAATTCAGTTATTTCCTGAAATGAAGACCACCACACCAAGCACCACCAGGACAGGCTCTAGGGCGGGAGCGGACCAGAAAAGGATGTTTGAATGGAAAAGAAATCACTACCATGGAGGTTATCAACTACCCCCCAATCAAAATCAGGCTGTGCATCAGGAGAGCACAAAGATAGATCAAGACAGGAAAATGGAGCGATTCTCAGGCAGTGATGTGTAAACTCATCCACATTTAGGACACCCATCTCAAGCTTGTCAATCAGGTCAGCAAGGACCAGAACCTGGGGATTAATAGAGTAGACTCCCAAGAGGAGGTGTCTACCATTTAGATCTCTGAGCAAGAGACTCAGCAACCGTGTTACGATGCGGCGGAAGTCCCCGGCATCAAAGTCGGCTCACAGTAGAATGTAAGAGGAAATAACAGTATACCTCCTATCAAGGTGCATCTGCACAGCTACTACCTGAAAGGAGATATCTATAGCGAAGAGAAGAACAGAGACATCATGCCGGGTATAAATCGCTAGGCACTCCAGGCCTAGCTCGGATGAGATGCAGGGGACCTCTTCGAAGAGAAGACCCTTACAGGAATGGCCATATGGTTCCCAGAGGCAGATCTCTGGGTGCTGTTGGCCGGACAATGCGCTGAAGGTGCTGTCATCATGAACTCGTTTCACGAAGTTCATGGTAGAGTGCGGCGCCAAACTCACAGGCATGCTATCAAATGTCCGAAGGGCACTAATCATGGCCACCTCGGAGGGATTTGACGCATTCGCCAAAAGGCTCCCATCCGAGAAACGGGTCACCTTTGGCTCTCTACCAATCACACTAGCTAAAGTTCTCCTCTGATGGATCATGTTGCCCTTAGCCAAGATGCTGCCATCATTGGAGCGAATAACCAGGAAGCGTTTGAAGTCAGCAGGCTCAAAAACGCCGATTAGTCTCTGAATGAGGGGCCCCAATGTAATCAAGGCTCCGCTCTGCACACTAGGTCTTAGTCAGGGGCTCTGCATACAGGGGAGGGGGGGCGGCAGAGGGGCCAGATGTGCTGATCTTGGCTTGGTTGCTTACTGAAATGGCAGCAGATCCATCCATCCCCGCATCCCCACAGATGGAGAGGAGCCCTGAGTCTTTTTAGTCTTTTTCTTGTTTTTTGTTTTTAGGAGAGGGGAGAGGAAATGAACCCGCTACTCCCCTGCACCAGCAGAAGCCCCCAGGACGGATGGACCATCCTCAGGGTCATTCTCTGAGATGGAGAAGGTCCTGGCGGTCATAGGGGCACCAGCTGGAGGAAGAGATCCCTCCCCTCCTTGTACTGCCTTGGAGACCCCGAGCCATTTGAGGAGGACCTTGCATAGGGGCGGACTCGAGTTCGGTGCTTGGTGCTGAGCCCGGATTCGCCCCTATGGAAGGCCCTGCCACCTGAGGTTGGGTTGCCTCAAGGAACATGTCTATCTGGTGGGGGGGGCTCCATTTGGCCATCCCCTCCCCACCCAGGACATCACAGATGTGAGAATAATGTATTAGGTTAGGTTGTATTAAAAAACAGTACTATTGGTGTTTTTAAGCATTGCAGTCATCATTTATGGCTTCATTTTAGCGCAGATAGCAGTTATTTTTAAGATAGTTTAACTGCAAATATAGCCATACTGAAAGTGGTAGTATTTTAAAAATAAGTGCTTTCCACGCCTACCAGTTGCAACTAGTGTTATGACTGATATGGAAGGTTCCACCAGTGTATGGCTGGTAATGTCATCTGTTATGACTGGAGAAGGCATGGAATTTGGAATGACATCTGGCACGACTGGTAAAGAAGATTACGCAACTACATGACTGGTAATATAATCTTATATGACTGGAAAAGGCACAATGCTCGGAACATCATCTGATATGACTGGTTAGGAAGATTATGCTAGTCTACAACTGGTAAAAACAATTGTTATGAGTGAAGAAGTCACAAGGCTCGCAATGTTATCTGATCCTACTGGTGATAAAAATTAAACCAGTTTACAGCTGGTAATGTCATCTATTACGACTGGAGAAGGCACAATGCTTGATGGAGGAGAGGGCCAGTTGCTTGAAGATGTGAATCAGTGATGTCAAATTACACAAGACAGAAGGAAGTAATGAGACAACTTTAAGGTGGTGGATTTTAATATACGCATTTCAAGTGGGTGTGGTTACATAAAATATTAAACATACAAGTTGTTTTATAATAATGGTCCAGTAATATTTGATTTAGTTACTAAGTTTTTTTAGATTTTTACAATTGAGCCAATGGTTATATAGAGCATTGAACATGGTGGGATGGTTTTTACTATAACTATCCAGTTATCTTTATCATAGAGTTAATGGTGTGGAAATTTCTAATAACTGAGCCAATGTGAATACATTTTGAAGATAGGGGATACTCCTACCTTAGTATTAACTAATAGTATATAATTCAAGGTGATCATAAGTCAAGTCAGACAGGGTTTATTTACATAAGTATGTCTTGCAAAAAAAACAGGGAAACTACAGGAAATTAGTCGGCGGTCTTAAAAAGAATTTTGATACTTAAGTAGGAAGATTGCTTGTGGATGCCATAGGGGTTAGCTGAAGTAGGGATTCTGGGTCAGCAAGAAATGAGTTTGGAAAATGGAATGCTTGCATCAGATACTGCAGTTTTAGCTTTGGAAGGTAATGTTAAATTGTTAATATCTGGCAGAGTAATAATGACATGCAGATGTAAGTTGTGTGCTGTTCAATTGTTTGTGGTGTGACATCATAGCTGTGCAGCTGGCGAGTGTGACATCACAGCCGGTGGTGTAATGGCAGCTGGGTGCTCATTCTGCAGCAGTTGTTGTTGAAAGGTAAGCGTGCACAGACATTCTTAACAGTGGTAGCAGAGCTCTTACATCATGGCCTCTATTATGGAAAGCAATAATACTAGTACCTGTTCATCGAAATGGCCACCTAAACTTGACAATGATGGGTGCTATGACAGTTGGAAAAAAGATATTGGTATTTGGTGCGCACTTTCTGAATTGTTGAAAACGAAACGTGCATTAGCGATTCATTTTTCCTTGACTGCAAGGGCTAGGGTAGTCTCTTCAGAAATCAGTGTTGAGGATTTAAAAAAGGATGATGGTTTTGAAATCTTGTTGGCGAAACTAGATGGACTGTTCTTACCCGAAAAGGGTCATCAGAAATTTACAGCTTTTTGTAATTTGTAAAATTTTCGTAGATTGGAAAGTGTAAACATTAATCAGTTTGTGAGCGAATTTGAGCACATGTATTTCAAGTTTTCCCAGCAAGATATGAATCTTCCTGATCCTGCGATGGTGTTTATGCTGTTGGCATCTTGTAAACTTCCTAAAAATGAAGTGCAGTTAGTCATCTCAGCCATCAGTGAGGTTTTATATGATCAGTGTTTCAAGCACAATGACTATTATGCCCATTTTTATTATCAAGAGTGAGTCAGTGTTTTGTGCAGACAAGCCCAATAATAGTCAAGTATTGTTTACTTGTGGTGGATGGCATGGTCAAGGTTACTACCCTGGTGCTTGTGCATTGCAGGGTCAGAGTAGTAAAGTACTGTGGACTGTGTGGTAACTGGACAAAAATCCTACCCTTTGCAGTCACAAGTGCATAAACTCAATCCTATAGGATCTGATGGTCAAGTGTTTTGGTGCACAGTTTGTGATCTGAAGTATCATTGGGCAGGTCAGTTTCCACATGCATATGAGAACAAAAATAATAGGGTCACTGAAGATGATCAGACTGAAAGTGTGCAATTAACAATGTTTATGGGTGATGTACACAATGAAGCAAGGGAAACTAAGCTGCTTTCATTGCTTGAAGAGTCAGAAGGCTGTGCTATACTAGATGCCGGTTGTTCTGCTACAGTGTGTGGTACTTTGTGGCTGCAGCGATACTTTAATTCCCTATCTGAATATAACCAATCATTGATTAGAGAGCAGCCATCTGTTTCAACATTTACCTTTGGTGATGGCGCCTCTGTACCTTCATTGAAGAAATTAACAATTCCTGGTTTGATTAATAACATGCATGTGGAAATTACTAATGATGTTATCAAGGCTAATATTCAGTTACTACTGGCAAGGTTTTGGATTTTGTGAATGACACTGTGAAGATTGCCAACAAATGGGTCAAGCTTGGTTCTACTTCATCTGGATACTATGTACTACCATTGTGTAGATGACTAGACCAGGCTAACATTCACAAGATAATGTTGGCTTCTACTGATACTGATGTGAAGAAAGATGCCTTGAAGCTACACAAACAATTTGGACATCCCACACTTGAAAAATTGATAAAACTTCTAAAAAATTTGGGTAGCAACAATACTGATCTTGAACATGAAATTAATGATTTATCAAGTGTTTGTGAAACATGTATTAAATTTAAGAGACCTGTTTCCTAGACCAGTTGCACGCACCAGGCACACACCGACCTTGACCACCCCATGGTCAGCCAGCTCTAAAGTGATGTGCTCTATGCAGTAGTCATTGAGTTCCCTCGCATAAACTACTCCTTTCACAAAGTACATGGTAGAGTGCGGAGTCACACTTACAGGCGTGCCATCTAGTGTGCGAAGGGCACTAATTATGGCCACCTCGGAGGGATTCAACGCATTCGCCAAAAGGCTCCCATCCAAGAAATGGGTAACCTTCGGCTCTCTACCAATCACACTAGCTAAAGCTCTCCTCTGATGGATCATGTTGCCCTTAGCCAACATGCTGCCATCAGTGGATCAAATAACCAGGAAGTGTTTGAAGTCAGCAGGCTCGAAAATGCGGGGTAGTCTCTGAATGAGGGGCCCCAATGTAATCGAGGCTCCGCTCTGCACACCAGCTGGAGTAAGAGATCCCTCTCCTCCTTGTACTGCCTTGGAGACCAAAGTCATTTGAGGAGGACCTTGCATAGGGGCGGACTCTAGCGCTGAGCCCGGATTCACCCCCATGGAAGGCCTTACTGTCTGAAGCTGGGTTGCCTCAAGGACCATGTTTATCATAGTCCCATTGGCAACAGTTTCACTAGTCAAATATGGGGAGGCACAGGCCTTGATCCCCGCTAAGTTTAAGATTCAAGCCAGCAGGTCTTTTGAGGAAAGCAAACGATGGGGCCCGTCTTCCTCCCCCCTAAGGGGGTTTGCCCTACCGAGCCGCTTCAATAGGGAGCATTCAGCTATGGGCTGCTTGCTGGCTTTCTTGGCAGTCCCCTTGGAAAGTAAAGGGGGGACTGGCATTGGAAAGATAGAGGCACCCAAAGGCACCTCCACCTCCAGACAATGAGAGTACTCTATACCCATGGGTGAAGGAGAGGAGTAAGCCTACTCTCTGGTTAAAGAGATTTGGAGGGTCCCCTGTGAGAGCACAGGGAAGGGGGCATTTTTCAGTGGAGTTACTCAAAGACAGCTCCATCGAGCGTGAGGGGGAAAGGGAAAGTTTTATTGGGGGTTTTACATCATCGGGCATGGGGACCCTATTCTTTCGGCGGGAAGCAAATGCTAATCACCCCTTGCAGTAGCCCGCTCTGCAATGGGTGTGTAAGGGGCTGGAGGTGCCGCCATTTAAGGCCACCCCTCCTACCTGGTAACCTGGCAGCCCTTCAGCATGGCGGCTCCACCTTGGCGCGGTGTAAAATTGATAGAGTGTGAAGTGAGAAGATATGGGTGGAGATGAAGCAGGTTGTTAAAAACCCACCATCCCAAACCGGAGCTCAGGGGTTAGGGAATATTGTCCTCTCCCCACCTCAACCCTGATCTGGGATAATTGGCTGAGAAGAAAGTCAGAATCTACCCTGTGAAAATAGAGGCCAACCAAAGAAAGTTGTGGGAGAGTTTGTAGGGAAAGTGATGAAGTAGGGGAGAAACAGGCTGTCTGAAAGAATGAGAAGAGGCTAAGCTAGGGTCAGATGGGGCGCTGAGTCCTGTCAGCACGGTGGCCAAGAAGGCAAATCGCCGCGCCCCTTATGGGGTCCAGAAGAAGAAAAGGTCTCTGACTTACATACCACGCCCAAAAAGAAATTTTCCTTAAATCCACCACTGATTTCTCAATTGCTGAGTCACACTCAGAGATAATAGTCTGAGCTATTACTGAGTCAGGTTCCCAATGCATGCTTGGTCTACAGTCTCTCAGCTCTCTAAAAATCTCAGCCAATAGTAGGATAACTTCTTCCCGAGACCTGACACCACTGACGAGTTTATTGCTTCCATTATCAAAGAAGTATTCACCGACCAACAACAATGTTGAGTCAGTTAGTATTTTTTTAAAAGCAATATTTTCATTCTTCCACTCCATTTAGGATCGTTAAAATTACTAAAACAACAAACCCTACCTTGTTCCCCAAATTTGCAAGTCACATAAACGAGTCCAAGAAAAACTCCCCACCACAAACCAGAGCTGTAACTGCAGCAGATTTGCCGACTCTGTGAAATATTACACTGCCTCAACTGTGGCAGTGCACATCATGCACGCCAAGAGAAGTGTCCTCATTATCTCTTATCACACGAGATCTGCGTTCGGTCCCTCTGATGATGTATCCCTAGATGCCAAGCAAAACTAGACATGCATGACAAAGGCATTAATTACACTGTCAGCACTCACCTTTTCCACTGTGACGAGTGGTGCTCCGAGCATTCACGGTACTATACCCAGGTCTAGCTGTTTGCCAACACCAGATCTCGTCCCTCCCTTGAACAATACACTAAGAAACCTTTGAGATCACACCTGGCAAGCCTTCCCAACAAGGTTTTACATGATAGAAGAACCAGTATCACCTGACCTTGAGGAAATGCAACCCATCTGTCCCTGTCGCAGAGTGCCAATCTCACCCAAATTACAGTCACCACAACAGAAATTGATCGCCCCCGAAAGGGCCGACTTTCACTAAAAAAAAACAGCAGCTTGGGATGATTCTTTTTCAGTTCAGTGGCCGTAATGAAGGGATTCTTTAATGCATGCCTCCATTGCAGCAGATCAGTCTTCATGGTCTTTTATCTCTTAGTCCCAAGTTTCTGCTTGTTTAAAACATTGGATGGTAAAGCTTCTCCTCTTCCTGTCTTGCAACAGATCTCTTTTGTAGACAAATTCTCTTCCTCAAAGCAATTATCCGTACCTTCCCCGCTTCAGAGAGGTGGTTAGGCATCTCTAAAATCACAAACACAAAAATAATAATCACCGACATGAACAATGGAAATAGCCCAACCGAGAAGAAAACTAGCAGCAAAGCAACACATGCTACGCAACAACTGAGAGGCACTGAGAGCTGGTATCATTTTCTTTCAGACCACAAGGCTGTACAGAGCAGTCAGACATACAATGATGGTAAACAAACCATTTCCCTCCCATATAGCATGTCTTCTCAGCAGAACTTGTAACCATCAAGATAGATGTACACGCCCTTGGCCTCCATCCCACAAGGTCATAAACCATATTTTTAGGCTTATTGATTATGCTGGCTTCCCTTCAACAATTGGTCCCTCGCCACCCTGTGGCCAGAGATATAGTGGAAACTATACACCTCTTGATCAGACGCTCTTACTCCGTATTGTTCTGTTGGCTGCTTGGACACTCAAACATCCAGAGAAATGAAATGGCCGACCTAGAAACTAAGAAGGCTGCCCTCCATACTGAATTGTCCATACCCAAATTCCCCATCTTCCACTGAGACTACATACCCCTCATCCATAAATTGGTGATATAAGAATGGGAGCAATAATGGAACTTGTATGGACACCCTCTCCTACTCCAAACTCAGAAAAATGCTTCCCAATGGCAGGGTTGACAAAACACCCAAAATTTTGAAAAAACACAGATTTTTTAAAAAACTTGGGTTTTATTCTGGTTTTTTTCAAAAACAAACACTACAGGCATTAGAATAACATAAAAAGAATAGCTATCTCTATTTTTATATTAATAATTAATTAGTTTAATAATTATATTAAGGTAAGAAGAGATCACAGTAACAGATCACTGATCAAAAATTTTGAGTACCCATGATAGCCATACCTTGTATAAGGACAGATGAATTATGAGTCAGTATCATGGAAATAATCTTAATTTTATACATATTTGTTGAAATCATAAATATAAATATGCATTTTGAATAAAAGAATAAGTAGCATTCATTTCTTGAAAAAAACAAACAGGTTTTTCAAATTTTATTTGAAAACCCCCCCAAAACGCGGGTTTTTGATTTGCCAACCCTGCCCTATGGCCATCATCCTACTACCCTGCCAAACGGAATGAAATTATGTTGTGCCACCTGTAAATCCGCCACTGTTGCCTCACTCACCAACACTTAATGGCTTGTGAGGAACCACCATCTTATGAGATGTGTCATTTTCGCATCTCAGTACAACACACAATAAATTCAACAGATGATAAAAGCCACAAGGGCCTATCGGAGGTCACTTGCCCACAATACTCTACCCATTAAAAGAAGTACTTCGGTCCTAAATTTTAATTATAGTTAACTTTCTTTACTTTTTTCTGAGCCTTTTCCATTATTAATTTACATGAAGGACCTTACTTGATCGCATGTTAGTGCTTTCTTAAGTTTTATTTTTAATCTTTTAACCGAGCCAATATTTCCAGGTTATTTGGTTGCCTCTTTTGCTGGCAGTACATACTTTTATCCCTTATTTTTAACACCAATATGAGCCAAATAAGCGTATAGGGCAAAAAGGGGCTATACTCCTCAAGGAGCACAACACAAACAATTAAATAACAAAAAACACAATTACAATCTTGGTAAAATATGGGATTATGCTAACCCTCAAATTTTTGAATAGGCCTAATTTTTAAGAAATAATGAAATATATATATATATATATATATATATATATATATATATATATATATACAGTAAACCCTCGATACAACAAACCTCAATATAATGAATTTTGGATATAACAAACCAAATTTCCTGGTCGAACTGCATCGGGTTTAACCGGCAAGTGTACGACTAGTCTGAATCAGTGTTAGTGTATCACATGTCTCCTACAGTGCAAGGTTCGTATCAATACTATGTTGTGTAGTCCACTTAACTTTATTAGTAATTACATATATATTACATATCCATAACTAACTTGGTTCATTATTTTCATTGCTTTCAATGCCCATCGGGTTTAACTAACTTTCAGCTTTAACGAACAACTCCCCCCCCCCTCCCCATATAGTTTGTTATATCAAGGGTTTACTGTATATGAAAATTAACCCACAGGGTTAATTTTCATATTATTGTTTTCCTCACATGCCACTTTGTGAGTTTTTAATTATATATATATATATATATATATATATATATATATATTTACAAATAATTATTTTTTAATGTAGAAAATGTTTTTTCTTGGCAAATTACAGGAAAAGTGCTTTTGAGGTTTTTATTTGGTTAGGTTATTGCAATCATATCATATTGGATTATATATCATTTTTAAGGTAATTTTGAAATGGGGGCAAACAATACACCCACTTAATTATGAGGGGTTGCACCCTGGTAATTGTTTACTTTAGTGGTGGATGATTTTTTTAGCTACTTTTTGCCTCACTACATTGTTTTGAGTCAATGGAAATACTTTTTTTTATAAATGCCATCCCCCCCTTTAATTATGGGGACTAGGGGTGATTCAGGTAGTAACGGCGATTCCCCTGTCAGAGGACCCATAAATAAGCAGACTCACCCCAATTTTTATCTCTTGCAGGCTCAGCAACAACAGCACAAAGAATACACCCAACAACCAAGATATGGCAAGCTTTTTGAAACCGTAAAAGGCCTCAGCTCAGCAGCTGCTACCCTCACAAACGAAATTAAAATAATTAAGAACCCCCCTTTCCCTCATTGCTTCCTCCCCCACCACTCTTGAAATTAGGAAAATACTACATGTGAAGAGGCTGTAGAAATTCTTGAACCTGAGAAGCGTGTAAAGTCAGTGATAGTTAAGGGTCTTGGATCGGACCCACAGAACATAAATGACTAACTGAAGGATGTTGTCTCTCACCTTCTTGGACCAAATAATGAAATAACACTGCCCTGAATAGTTTCCAGTAAATCAAACCTTGTAAGAAGCCAAATAACCATTGACTCACTGAGAAAAGACCTCATCTCTGCATCCAGTAACCTGAAATTCTTACATAAATTCAACAATGTGTACATCTACAGAGACCTGAGGTACAAACAGCACCAAGAGCTCAGGGCAAGGCAGCAACTCTCACCCATTGAAACCAATTCTAACCCAGCCAGACACATAGCATAACTTCAACAAGAAGTCGATAATCCAGTGAATGAAGATGGGTACCAAGAGCAAAATGCTAGCTCCCCTGAAGTGAATAAACGTGTTACAGATGTCAGTGACAATGAGCAGCTTGACAGTTCCCCAACCCACCCAACACCAGCCACCTCCTCCTCCCCCAAAACTAATTAACCAGCTCACCCCTAACTTCCAAAATACCACACTTATAAGGATAGCAGTAACAAATCTGAACAGCTTAACAAACACAGCCCTATTAACCTTTTTTGCCATGACTCAGAAATAGATATTCTTTGCTTAACAGAAAGTGGCTTGTGCCATCAATTTCAGAGAGCTGTGTTAGTTATTCAACAAGCTAAGCTTAAAGCAATGGGTTTGAGAACCTACATATCTCCAGTTGCACAATATACTCGACCTTGTGTTGAAGACAGAATCCGACAGACTGCTGGATCCTGTGACATCTCCATCTTTCCTCCACTGCAACCATGTCAATCATATTTGATTATATTTTCAAGACAGCACTCCCAACCCAATCCCAAATCAAACCAAGACACAATTGGATGAGGGGCAATTATGTAAATATGGTGGATTCCCTCAGACACATTGACTGTGACTTTGAGCTTTCATCACATGACCTAACCAGTCTTACCACATACCTCTACTCCATTCTGAATGACCAAATAACCCAGTTTGTCCCAATAAGGACTCCAAACAATTGCACTTGTCCCTGGCTTTGGAAACTCCCCAAGAATCTGATCAAACTATGGTCCAACATCTGGAATAGGTACAAGAACTACAGAGAATTCATGGTCGATGCTCATACCAAGCCTTACAATGTCTCTTTAACTTCAACAATATCAACAACAAGTATAAGACATGCCACAGTTGCCCTCCAAGCCAGCTGTGAGTAATATCTGTTAAGCAAGAGACACACACAACTGAAGCTTCTCCACTCCTACATCAGAAACAGAAGAGTCAGTAAGATATCAGTGGAACCCCTGGAAATCCAAGGCACACTAACAGATTCACTGTACTAATGGCTGAGTCCTTTTTTTAAGCCTTTTCCAGTCTTTGAAGTGAATGCTCCCAACAACCCTTTCCCCCCCACCAACCAGGAATGGATCAACTTGACCCCATAACATTTAAGATCCAAAAAGTTGTCAACTGCCTAAAAGCACTAAAAACAGAGTGTCATGGGTCCGGATGGTATTCATCCCTGCCTACTCAAAGAATCTTCAACTGAATTCAGCCAATGCCAACCCATTTCATAGCTAAATTCCCAATTATCCCTACCCATGTTAATTCTATAAATTACAACTTGCTCTATCCTTTCCTATCTTATTTTCCCAGTCCAGATAATTTAAATTAAAGTCACCAAGAATAACTGTATCTACTTCACATCCCTTAATTATTTCTCTAATCATTAACTCCTCAATATAATCAGTCTGTCTGGGTGGTCTGTAAAAGGCTCCCAGGTGTATTATCCTATTTTGACTGACCCTAATATCTATCCAAACTCACTAAACTGCCACTTCTGAGCCTATAACCAATTTACCTCATCTACCAAAGCCACATTTGCACAAGTCACATAACACAAGGGGCATTCAGATACATTTGTTCTTTCAACACCAAAAAAATCACAGACTACATACACACTACTTACATCAAAGGGCATACTCACTTCATCCAAAGCAAAAGCCATACTGAGAAAACTTTACAAAACCCTTTAATTAAACAATCAAGAAAAGTGTAATCAAAAGGGGGAGAAAATTAGGCCACTCTAAACTTAAACAAATGGGAGCTATTTCATGATCTAAAATATAATTAAAAATTCCTTGAATATTTTATTTTAACACTCAACATTAACTATGTTCCCAGACTTAAATATATTACACTGAAAAAAAATGTAATGGACCCTTGGCACCAGAGGACACAGCCTAGAGATCCAGGTTCAGTTGTGCAAGACTGAGGTTAGGAGATGAATCTTCTCTAACAGTGATCGAACATTGGAATGCACCTCCGAGGAAACTGTCAATGCCTCCAACTTAGATATAAATCCCTACTCCACAACGATCTAGAAATTGCCTCTTTGAGTACTACTGACCCTTTGTTTTAATTACATGACCTAAATAATTTTATTCTCTCATGGGGGTACACTATAATTGACTATTTAAACTATTTTCAAATGAATTTAAAAATTTTTTTCTTATGCAGTTTTATGTGTACTTTTCAGATCGGACACTAGTTTTCCCATGTGCATACTTTTCCCATAATCCACTGAAGGTCCATAATAGGAAAAGTATAATTTCCAGCAAAAACAAGTTTCAGATCTGAAAAGTACACACAAAACTGCATAAGAAAAAGATTTTCAAAATCATTTAAATAATCCAGAACCAGACCAGGCCAGACATAACCTAATAAAAGAGAAATTTGGGCAAAAACTTGCCTCTTTTATCTAGAAAATCATGCCGATACTTGGTCAAATGCAGGCATTAGAAAGTCATGTGCCCTTAAAATAAATTATGATTGTGTCTAAAATTACAAATACTGCAGCATGTAGGGTATGTAATATCTCACAGGATTACACTGTGAGCCCTATCTATTTTGAATGCCTGACAATCAGCAGTAAAAATTTCTTATATTAATAATAATAAGTATTTATAATGCGTGCTTCATGGCTGTTAGCCCTCCAAGAGCGCAGGTTGTGTAGCGAGTGTAGAGAAAGTTTACAGGGAAGAGAAGGCAATTTTGAAGAGATGAGTCTTCAGGAGATGTTTAAAAGTAGCAAGGGAGGGAGAGGATCAGACTTCGGCAGGAAGAGCATTCCAGAGTCTAGGAGCACAAACTGAGAAGGAACGGTTACCCATCGAGCAGAGGACAAAATGAAGTGTGTTCAAGATGGGAGCGAGGTTAGATGGCAGCGCCCAAAGAGTTTGACAATGGGAGAGGGCAGATGAGAGATATAAGGTGGAGCTTCGAGGTTTAGGGCCTTGTAGGTGATAAGAATTTTATAGTAGGTACGGAAGCGAATAGGTAACCAGTGTAGCTCCTGTAACACAGGCATCGAAGGAGATAACCAGAGGCAGCGAAGGAGAAGCCGGGCAGCATAGTTTTGAACTAGTTGTAGGGGGCAAAGTGACGAAGAATGGAGATTCACTATAAGAGAAATGTAGTAGTCTAAGCGTGAGGTGACAAAGGCATGAATATCAGTCTCAAGGCTTCGTCAATCAAAATGGGATCAAACACATGAAAAGTTGTGGAGGAAACTGAGGGAAAACTTACAGATATGATGGTTGTGCGGTTTAAACGAGAGTTGCTCATCGAAAATAACACCGAGATTACTGACGGAATCAGAGAAGGCGACATTGGTTTTCCGAAGGTTAAGGGAGGGGAAGAGAGCTTTAGATTTCTCCACCATCAAACCGGTACCAACAAGGAGAACTTCAGTTTTATCGTAGTTAAGTTTGAGAAAGTTAGCAGACAACCATTAGTTTATGGAGGTGTAAGCTGAAAGAACTTAGTAATTGATTAAGAGAAGGAAACAGGGGATGAGGAAAGGTATATCTGAGTGTCATCAGCATAGAGGTGGAAGGACGCCCAAATCGCAAAGAATGGAGCCAAGAGGAAGTACGTAGATGCGAAAGAGGAGGTGACCAAGGACTGAGCCCTGAGGCACCCCAAAATGAATGGGCGCAGGCTCGGAGGAGAGGTTATTGAGCAAGACCGACTGAGTGCAGGAGGAGAGGTATGAGCGGAACCAAGCAAGTGTGGTGCCCAAGAGACCAAGGAAAGTTTGAAGACGATCAAGGAGGACAGTGTGGTCGATAGTGTCAAAAGCAGAGGAGAGGTCTAGGAGGACTAGAATGGATGTACATCCCTGATCGGCAGCTCTACGCAAACTGTCTCAAACATTAAGAAAAGCGATTTCAGCAGAGTGCTTCGCTTTGAACCACAATTGGTACGTTTCATCAATGTTGCAGTTAAAAATATCATCATTAAGGTGAGAGAAATCACTCTCTCAAGGATCTTAGAGAGGAATGGAAGCTGTGAGATAGGGTGATAGCTAGATGGTTCAGAGGGGTTAAGGTGTAGTTTTTTAAGGATAGGTCGAATTGAGGCATGTTTGAAGGAAGAGGGAACTACGTCTGTGGCAAGAGAAGTGTTAAAGAGAAGAAGTGTCAGTGGGAGCACAACAGGGAGAATTTGGTGGAGTTTGGGTGGAAAGACGTCCTTAGGGGATCCGGATTTGTTAGAGTGTGAGATCAGGGTAGTTACTTCCTCAGAGGACGTTAAGTGACAATGGAGTATGGTCGGGAAGAACAGCATGGGCTCGTTCAGACAATTGGAGTAGTACAGTGCGAAGGTTAATAACTTTATCAGAGAAAATTTTAGAAAGAGTAGAGGGGATGATGGGAGGAGAGGTGGGGAAAATGGGACTAGGCGAGGAAAGATTAAGGAGGAGACAAAAGATAATCTAGGAGTCAGACAAAAGTTTGCGTGAATGAGCCTCACACGCTGATTTTAATTTGGAAGAATAAGTCGAAGTAGCAAGGGAGAGGCAAGTGAGAGGGAGGTTGTGTCCTGTCTATGGGAGCATGCTTTATGAAGGGCAGGTTCATAGGCATGTAAGGACCTCCTTGAATGAAGGAGTTCCATGGAGAACCAAAAGGCACAGTGATGGCGGTTTGAAGGAGTGATAAGTGAGGGGTGCACATCAAGGCAGGCAAGTAATGATTGGTGCAGTGAGTTTAAGGTTTAGTCGGGTGAAGCAGTAGTATCAATAGGAGATAGGGCAGAAACAACATCGTTAAAGAGAGAAGTAGTATCAATTGATGACAGTTGCTGGAAAGGAGTAGGGTCTCGGGAGGAGCAAGTAGGTAGGTGGTAGGGAATATAGAATTTAAAATTGAACAAAAAGTGGTCGGAAATCGTATTAGAAAGGTCAGTTACTTTTAGATTAGATATATGGAGTTTCAAGATGACTAAGTCAAGGATATTACCATGTATATGTGTTGGGGATGACACGTTGTGTAAGAGAGAAGAGGTCGATGATGTCAATTAATGTGCGAAAAGTCTCATTGTGGCTAGGAAGATTGAAGTCACCAAGAATAAGGAGAGAACTAGTAGAGGATAGGTCAGAGAGTAGGTTACTGAACTCCTCGAGAAATAAGGCCAGAGATGAGCTGGGAGGGCGGTAAAGGACCACAATAGTCAGAGCAGGCACAGCACGTGAGACAGCAATGAGGCTAGATAGAGGAAGGAAAAAGATTCAGGGAGAAGGATGAGTTGAGAATCAATGCAGTAATACTTCACTTTAGGGGCGCATATAGAGGGTGCCATTTCTGGGTTAAAATTTTGGATTATAATTTAGGCATCAAACATCATAAGGCGAAGCCCCTCATTTTGAAAGTAACTAAAAATGATAATTTTTGGTAGAAATAGCCTAAAGTAGGCGGCGCTATCATCTTTATTAGTTTGATAAACATGCAGAGACGATCGCGCATTTATCAAAATAACAAAGACAATAGCGCCAACTAATTTAGGCTATTGCCGCCAAAAATTAAAATTTTTGAGTATATAACATAAAATAACAATTTCACGGATGACAAAAGCCACAAGGGCTTATCAAAGGTCATGCGCATCTGTCTAAACGCACCCAATATATGAGTATATACTGGGGGCTGTGCCCCCCAGACCCCCCCAATTGATTGAAACTCAAGACCATCGTAGAGGGGTCTCCCTGCATTGATATCATCCCCACAAGCAGTCCCCTTGAATTTACTCAAAAAAGGTGAAACATATTAGAACATGGATGAAATATTATGCGGCCAGGACTGGGGAACAGCGGAGGCGAGTGCGTAACGCAGATCTTCAGGTTTACCTTATCTCCACCTTTCACTATTATAATTGAGCCACGCTTCTTTTAAATGAGACCACGATCTATAGAAAAGTCTATTAAATTGACCGAGGAATTAACACAAGTCGTATTGAAATCGAACAAACCGTAGTCACAGGAATTGCGCTCTTTTAACTGATCGGTTTCAGGGTTGCCAATGTTTGAAATAAGGTTGAATTAAGGAGTGACAGTGTGAAATTAATGGTTTACTTTCACAATAGTTAAACGAAACATACATAGTTTAATACATTAGTAATTATAAAAAAATCAATGCATTACTAAATAATAAAGAAAGGAAATAAAAAACAAATACAATGCCGTGATTGGCCCCCTTTGAAGCTACTATCTGACCTCATAAGGCATAGATTGTAGCCCAGAAACAGCGCCCCTAAACTGAAGTATTACCATCAGTGCAACTCCCACTCCACGGTGGTTCCAAGGAACATGCAGTAAAGAATGACCAGAGGGGTTGCAAGGGCAGTGCATAAACCAGAATCAGACTCGAGCCAGATTTCTGTAAGGCCAAGGAAGGAAACCCCAGTGCGAATAACAAGGTCATGAACATACTCTGACTTATTAGTCAGGCTCCTAATGTTCAGAAGAGAAGCTGACAGCGCCTGCTGATGAGCACAGGAGGAAGGGGGAGATTTGGAGGTATTGGGTAGAGGAAGAATAGTAGGGCGAAAGAGGTTCCTAAGGGATGCTTAAAGTCTCGGCCCCCTCCTAGTTGTGTGAGTTTAGGGGATACCAGCCCCCTTTTTCTTTGCGGTAATTTAAAGAGTTGAGTGAGAGGATTGAATCCCTATCATACATAGTGGGTGAGAAAAGAGGGAGCAAAGGTGAGAATTATGAAGAGCACAGAAGACGGGAAAACTTAACCCTAACTTGACTCTTAGAAAGTGGGGGAGGGCTCAGTAATACTTCAGATTTAGGGCACACAGTAGGTAGCACTGTTAGTAGGCTACAATTTTGGGCTACAATATATCTCTTATGACGTCAGACAGTAGCTTCAGATGTGACCAATCACAGCGTTATATTTTTTTGTTGTTTGGGGGATTTGTAACTTTTAGTTTGTATTATTTACTAAATATCTGCGCCTCTGCTCATTTATAGTTTTTTCTAAGTTAGGAAAGGTTTCTTGATGTCTTTTATTGTTTTCAAATTTCTTGTTTCGCAATGAACGATAACAGCTTCTTACTAGCAACGCCGTAGCTATAAATAGAACCCACTTAGCTTTTTCTTCTGTTTCATTATGGCTTTTTCGTGCTCTAGTTGTGCTTCTTCGTTATTCGAATCCAGGTTTATTTTGCATGACCACGAAAAACTTTTAGATTATTTAGAGGCACATAAACTAATTGAGAAAACTATAAAAGTAAGTATTGTTTGTCATTAGGTTAGGTTTTTCTGCCAGTAAAGAGCTGTTGGGGGAAAAAAAGCCAGTAAATTCAAGGGAACTGCTCATGGGGGAGATATCACTGCGCGGGGCCCCCCCTGCGATGATCCTGAGTTTCAATCAATTGAGGGGGTCTGGGGGGCACAGCCCCCACTATATACTCATATACAAAAATATATAACGCCGTAATTGTTCACATCTGACATCATAAGACATATATTGTAGCCTATAAACAGCACCACCTACCATGCGCCCCGAAACTGAAGTGTTACCGGAGGGCCCACCCAGGTGAGGCGTGGATGTGGGGACGGGTTTGCTGATGCAAGGCGGGGAGTGGGGGAGGGTTAGCCAGGAAATAGGAGACAGAGCAGCATGTGACAACAAATGAATCAATGGAGTGAGAAGGAAGTTAATATTGAAGCTGAAATGAGCAATGAGTTACAAGTAAAATTTGGTACTTTGAAGCGAGACTACCAGTGAATGCAGAGCACAGCACTAACTAGTTGAAAAGAATTAAACACAATGCGGTAATTATAGTTCACAGAATTAAATTAATTAAAAAAACACTAAGATCACAACACAACACTGATTAAAGAGCACTAAATAACAGAAGAACGATGAATCAGGAGACGGATGATAAGAATGCCAATTAAGAGCTTTGGGAATGGAATTGATCGCCAGGGCAATAAGACGATCACACAGCAACCACAACATGCCATTTATACCATATGAACTGAAAACATGGACATCTGCAAATCATCATGTTAATGGTTAATTGACAAAGGACATGTGCGCAGATCACCTGCAGATATAACAAATCCTGCTATTCGCTAACTAGTCAGGCCAAAAATTGAAGGTAATAGAGCCTATGGCGCAGAAAGATTAAAATTACGGAGAGTATAAATATATTTTTGAAAAGAGAATAATTAAGTTCCAAAAGTTGAAAATGACATTAGTGAACATCATTTTAAGAATTAATAATCTTTATGTCTTTGAAAATTAAAAAATCGTAATTGTGTTAAAATGAATCTTATCTGCAATCATCATCAAGGCTCATAAAAATCACCCATAATATACAAAAATAAAAACTGCATCCCCAGAAATTAGTCCAGAATAACCCTCCCTTCCCATATAATCATCTAATCTGCGTTTGAAAACATTCAAGTTTGGACTGTCTACTGCTTCAGGTGGCAAACTATTCAAGAAATCTATCATTCTGTTGGTGAAAAATATTTTCTAACATCTAACTTATAGATTATCACCAGTCCAGGAACAATACAGTTCCTCTACACTGGACTCTTTGTTTATGGCTGGGTGGGCAAAGCGGCCTAGCGCTGTGGTGTCTTGAAGACTATCGACCCTATAGTCTTCATACAAAACTTGCAACCCTGCCGAAAGCATATCCAGTCTATTCTTGAATATGTTTAATTTAAACCTCGAGACAACCTCCTCAGACAAGGCATTCCTAACCTTTACTGACCTAAGTGTAGAAGAATCCCCTTTTTTGGTTGTTCTAGCTGGTTTGGAGTAGTTTTAAGTTATGACTTCGAGATCCTGACCGTTCCGAAATATTACTCCAAAGCTGATATTTTTTTCTTTTTTTAGGAGCCCATCTAAGGACTGGGTGCTTGAGCATACGTCGCCGTACACGACACAGTCGACTACTAAGCTTTATTAATGGTAAATATGTAGATTAGCGACTCGAACGATGGGACGTACTATTTGGTACGTGTTCCAAAATGATTCACGTTTTTGGAGTACATTTAAGGGCGACGGCTCGTGTGGGGGTAAACACAATGGGAGGACCACACTACGATGATCCTGAGTTTTATTAAATTGGGGGGATCTGGGGGCACAGCCCCCCAGTATATAATCCTAATTGTTTATAGACTAATGTGCTAACGTTTACAGAGGTGAATGATTTAACCAAATCATGTCAGCGCCTTTAATCGTTTTGCGAATTATAATGGAGGTGGGGGTGGGGTCTGACGTCAGACGACTCAAACGCGCATGAATATTCCGGTCGGGGTGAACGAAAATATTTATCAAGAAAACACTTTTTCGACCGAGTCGCTAATCTACATATTTACCATATTAATAAACGAGGAACAATAAAACAAGAAAACAAATAACAATATGTAGGTAATAAATAATATGTAAATAACAAATAGGTAACACTAAAAAAGGTCAAGGGCTAAAAAAGGAAAGAAAACAAAGCAAGAAGGAGGCGCGCTTAGGCGTCAGGGGGAGATTCCCCCCCCCCTGGCACCAGAACGCCACAAAAAAAATTATTAAAAAAATACAGTTAAATAAATAGGATTAGGCTGCCTCCTCCAAAAAGTCCTAAAGTCCACAAGTCAGTGTCACGAACCCGTCCCTAGTACAAGAGACAAGGGGTAGCAACCCCGCTCATTCCAGTACCGGGATAGGTAACGTGACTGAAGATCACTCAGACTGGGACATTAAACAAGAATGTGCCGAAGTATCTCGGGGACAACGCAGTCTTGATAGTAGGGCGCTGACAAGCGTTCCATCAAATAGCGGTGCGTCCCGCGAGTGTGTCCAATTCGGAGCTGATACAAAGTAACCTCATGCCGTCGCGGCATTGGAGGATAGGTTCATGGGAACAGTCGCGGTGCAATGGCACGCAAATTTAAGTTCCCATCGACGTTCTCCAATCTTCTTTGCTAAGCAGCCCGTATTCTTTCCATTTTATCGGTGCGAGGAAGAACGAAACACTGGTCTGGTTGCAGCGTCATCACAGGCTAATTGGAACCCTAATTCCCCGCAAATTCCTACATGTTCGGAAACCCAGCACAAGATAATCTCGACAACTGCCCGGCTCGCCAAAACTGTGGTGTCACGGATATCGCGAACCAAAGGGCGCGGAGATTCCAATACCCCGAGAGCACTCAAGGCACTATGTGAGTCCCTAAAAATCATAATCGGGTCTCTGAACCAGGCACGGCGTGTTATCTCCCGTTCCAAGCGGTGTATTGCAACCAGCTCGGCCGTGAAGACAGACGCAACGCCTCGTAGAGCCCCGCGCTGACTTCAAACAGAGGGGATACGGCGTGAAAGCCGACCCCCTCTTGGGACTTGGAGCCATCCGTATACACTGGCACAGTTCCAGAGTGACACGAAGTATGCTCCAAAAAGATTGAATGCAATACTTCCGGTGCTGTAGAAACTTTGAGAGCAGAGGCGTGGTGACAAATAGTCAGAGGTGGTACCCTCCTGGCTGGCATCCTGGGCAGAATCAGGAGTGCCACCGGCCCGAGAGCTATACCTAGCTCTCGAAGGAGTTTCCTAAGCCCTTTGGCTTAAGGTTATGACTGGTGTCTCTGGGCAGTAAAGGCACCGTAAAGATCAGCTGCGGATACAGTGGGAGCTGTTGGCGACTGAGGGAAGCGCCGGGCTTGCGCGTACAGGCGAATAATGCACTGTGCACGGCACCGAGCGAGTGTCATCTCACCAGGATTGACAAGTAGGCTCTCAATGGAGGAAGTGCAGAAGGCACCGGTCACCAGGCAAAGGCCGGTGTGGTTGATAGAGTCCACTTTCCACAATACACGCCCTGCTGCGGATACATAAAACTCTCATCCATAGTCGAGCTTCGAGCGAACAAACGATTGATAAAAAAGGAAGGAAATAACCTATATCAGCACCCCAGGCGTTGGACATCACAGAACGAAGAATATCCATGGCGCTGGTACAAGAGATCCTAATGCTGCGAATATGAGCCTCCCAAGTGAGGGGTCTGTCAAATACACGACCAGGAAAACGGTGCGAAACAACAGTTCCAGGCGCACCCCTTTGAGAAATAAGTCTGGATCAGGATGGAGCCGTGGATGGCGACAGAAGTGCACCACATTAGTCATGGCCAAGGAAAACCGAAACCTGTGCGCTTCAGCATAGCGAGAGACGCGGTTCAATTTATGTAGGAGTCGACGCTCCAGAGTAGGCAACTGGGCCATCCTAAAAAGAGATCGAAAGGTCGTGCACGTAGAGCGTAGCGAGAACATCTTCCGGCAGCACCGAGGTGATGCCGTTGATTCTCAGGGCAAAGAGTGTGTCACTGAGGACACTTCCCTCTAGAACACCCTCTTCCTGTTCCATTGGACTGGAGAGGGCCCCCCCCCCCCGTACGCGGAATAGACGATCTCGCAAAAATTCAGATATAAATATTAGGAGGTGTCCCCACGACCTCATCGTATGGAGAGTCTCAATGATACTGTATCGTCATGCAATATCATATTAGTCCTTCTCAAGATCAAAAAACACCGTGGCGTAGTGCTGTCTACGAAGGTAGGCCTCGCAAATGGCATTTTGCCAGTCGTAGCAGAGCATCCGACGTGGAGTGGAACTTGCGGAAGCCGCACTGTGCAGAAGACAGAAGGCCTCCGCTATCCAGAAAAAAGGCTAATCTAACATTCACCAATTTCCCCCATCAACTTGCACACGTAGGAAGTTAAATAGATTGGGCAGAAACCGGCCGGGAGCACAATAGTAATTCGTCAGGAATCTAGGAGGATACCCTCTACCCAGATCCTGTTGAACAAATCTAACAGAAAGGCCATGCCTCGCTCACCCAGGCGTACAGGACATCATCCGGACCAGGAACGGTGTCAGCGCATAAAGCAAGAGCGGAACGCAACTCACTAAAATAAACCCGTTTGTGAAGGAATCTCTGCCTCTTGAGGTAAAGTCCAGTCAGCGGCCTTCCGTAACATCACGATGAACGTTGAATGCTGGCGGGTAAGAAGGATTCCGCCAGGGACGCGGGGTTCGAGATTGCGGTCCCATTCTCCTCGAGAACTAGAGAGGGTGGGTCCTACGAGAACTTTCTCCGAATCCTTTTGACTCGCCTCCACACCTGTGCTAGAGGGGTCTTTCCCGTTAAGTGAAGACATTTATTCTCGCCAAGAAGAGCTGCGGGCGTGCCTCGAAATATATCAGAACCTGGCCCTAGCCGATAAAATTCACCACCAGTGGAGTCGTTCGAGCGGCTCTTATCGCGAATGTAGGCATAACGCTTCTGTTTGAGGGCAGTCTCAAACTCAGTTGACCACTACGGGAGTGGTCGGCGTGTGAAACGGCTAGATATTCTAGGAATAGTAGCTAGGCCCACGTCGATGATGTGGCCAAAGAAGAACTCAACTGCCTCATCAACCGATCTAAACTCCTCGACTGAGATAGAAAAATCAGTCATTTCCTAAAATGTGGACTACAACATTTCAGCGTCTCAGAAAATGATCACTACCATGGAAGTCATCGACCACCCCCGCATCAAAATCAGGTTGTGCATCAGGAGAGCACAAGGAGAGATCGATGCAGGAAAATGAAGCTGTTCTCGGGCAGTGATGCATAAACTCATCCACATTTAGGACACCCATCTCCAGTTCGTTGATCAGGTCGGCAAGGATTAATCGAGTAGTCTCCCAAGAGGGGGTGTCTATAATTCAGATCTCCGAGCAAGAGTAACGGTGTCAAGACGTGATGGAAGTCCCATGCGTCGAAGTCGGCTGACCGTGGAATGTACGTGGAAATAAGAGTATACCTTCTATCCAGGTGCAACTGCAGAGTTACTGACTAAAAGGAGGTATCTCAAGCAAAGAGAAGAAGGGAGGTAGGTAACCTCCCTAGTAAATAGTCTCAGCTTAAAAAGAATCCGGAGGGAGGTTAAAACTGACCCTGTGATTGCCGCGCAAGCACGCTCACCACTACACTAGCCGTAAGGTTTTTTTTTTTTTGTACAAATGAGGGCAATAAAAATAAAACTTTCTCTAAAGCACCTTGAATATGAAGGTAGACTGAGTGTACTAAATATGTTCGTATATGAAAGAAGGTGCGTGAGGGGAGATCTGATTGAGGTTTTAAAATCTGTTCTGGGGTGGATAAGTTGGATTTTAGCAAGTTATTTGAGTTGGAAGGTAGTAATAAGACTAGGGGTCACCACTTAAAAATTAAAAACAGAGGTGCAGGTTGGATGTTAGAAAATATTTTTTCGCCAATAGAGTGGTAGATTACTGGAATAGTTTGCTACCTGAGACAGTAGACAGTCAAAATTGAATGTTTTCAAACGCAGATTAGATGATTATATGGAGAGGGAGGGTTAATTTTGACGGGTATTCTGGACTCATTCTTGTGGATGCAGTTTTTTATTATTGTATATTATAATTGGTTTGTATTATGACGAGTCTTTCTGATGATGCGGTAAACCTGATGGTCCTCGGCACGCGCTCGCGACCGATGGGACCCAAAATATTTTGTCTATCTTCCAATATGTGGTAAATGTTGAGTGTCGGCTCGTTGTTGGAGACGGCTAGTCGGAGGGATGGGCCTACGATGATCCTGAGATTTTCAATCATTTGGGTATATAATCGGAAATCGCCAAAAACATCGTCCACATAGATTTCAGCTCAGAAAAAGTAGCTAGGACATGGAGCCTGCCATATTCTACACAATTACCCAATATGTTTCACCTTTTTTGAGTAAATTCAAGGGAACTGGTCGCGGGAGAGATATCACTGCGGGGAGATTTCTCCGAGATGATCCCTAGTTTCAATATATAATCCTAATTGTTTTAGAATAATGTTCTAACTTTTTTGTTAACGTTTTTATTTAACCAAATCACGCGCATGAATATTCATGCGCGGATGAACGAAACATAAGCGCAACTTGGTGTCGTTTATTATTAAATAAACTCCAAGTATTTCTAATTTGAAAGATTATCATTAGATCGGATTCAAAGGTGATTGCCAGATGTCATTAAGGATCTAGTTTTTATATCGTGTTGCTTGACTTCAGACATAATAAGCCTCGCCCCCGAATGCTATTTTTACCAATCATATTTTCTTTACAATTAATATGAAAGCTCTTTATCATATTTTAATTCAGAAAAAAATTCCTTCAAAATGATATATAATATACAATATGATGTGATTCAAACTAACAATATAGTGCCTAAAATGGTAGCCAATCTATTTTTCGTCATAAGATGATGGTTAGAAATTTTCCCCCCTTAATTAGTGAAAGTGATATAAGGAGTATATTTTTCATATACATTATAGCAATGCCCTCTGGCCATTTCTATGATAAAACCTCCTGGGAAACTTAAATATATATACATCAATTATTATGTAAACTTCATATCATGCAATTCTTTTACTTTTGTCAATTAAATCGGTCAATTATTTTACTTAACTTTTGTAAATTAAATCATTTTATGTACAACTTAATAATTAATTCATTCATTTATCTTACTTGTCAATTCATTTAACGTACTACCGTTTCAAACAAACAAACACACGCTTTCAGCTCGACCAAATGGAACACTATTCTTTCCCATTCGACTCTTGCCATTCTCTGCATAAAGCCCCTAATTCACAGTCCATCATAGTCACCATATTATTTCATATTTGTTTCCTTACTTCAATTCACTTCACATCTTAAATTACATCTTGTTACTTTAAATCATATTTTACCATATCTTACATTGTATACCTAATCCAACTTATCTCATTGTGCATTCGTTGATTCTATGAATATATTTATATTTGTTTAATTGTTTTTCTTAAAACTTAGTTCATTATTTCAAATTTTTTTTCGCTTTCGTCTTAGGCCTAAAAACTAGCAGACAAACTTTCATCAAACAAATTTATGGTAATGGTTTTCGAAACGTTATTTAGGCTGATGTATTAACCGAAAATAAATCTCATTAATAACCATATACTATAGCATTTGGGTTATTTTTCGGTTTATGCCCTCCCTCGAATTTCGTGGGAGCTTTGTTATAAATATCTCTATTTCAAAAACAAAATACGCAAATGCTCTATAGCAGTGTCAGTACTTAATGTGGGCATATATCTAATTATCATGTGATGACGATAAATATATTGGCCGCCATCTTCAAATTAAAAGAATCTAGTTAGTTTATTTTTTTTTATTTTTGTAAGTTTCGCCTCAAAAGAATCGGTTGTGTAGAGGTTTATATAATTTAGTTTTTTTATTTTTGTAAGACAATTTAAGTATTTATTTTTGGTAATTTAAGACGAAGATAGCGCTGTCATTTCCAATGTTTTAGAGCCTTCTAATTAAAAAAGGTTATAGAAGCAATGTTATTCAGTTCATCGAATTAAATAGGAATACCTATTTATTTATGCAATTCTGAAGGAATTTACTTTTCGAAATTTTGCTGTTTTTCTGGTAAACCCGAAGATATGTGGTCCTGGTTGCATAATATTTTGTCCATGTTCCAATGTGTTTCAACTTTTTTGACCAATTTTTGAGGGTCGGCTCATATGGGAAATTGCCCTGCTATGACCCTGCGATTTCAATCATTTGGGGGGATATCTAGGGGCGCAGCCCCACAGTATATCATCGGATTTTTTTTTCTAAAATAACGTAACTAACGTTAATTCTCACGTTTTTGTTTTTTTTACAAAATTGCTTCTGCGACTTGTGGGGGAGGGTTAACGTCATCAATGAATGAATAATAATAATTTTTTTTTTATTTCATTTAAGGTCCCTTTAATCAGTGTATATTTATTTTTCAGCCATTATTTTTAGCGAGTTTTTGACTATTTTTATAATTTTTATACATTTTAAAATATTTGGCAAGATTTTTTAGAGGAACTAGTTTTTGAGGACGAGAGACGATCCTTTATCCGGGAGTTTCAGTTTTAACATGGATTCCATGTGTTCAACTTGATCTCAAAATAGTCTCGAACTTTCTGGGTTCTTTTGCGATCGAGAAAAATTAATAACATTTTTAGCCGATCATAAATTAATTAAGTTTAAATTAATTGTGAAGAGTGTGGACAAGCGTTAGCCATCCAAGATAAGTTTTCTTTTAAATGTGCTAAAACAAAACGTGATTTTGAGACTGGCGAGAGCCATCGCCATTATTTCAAACATTCCGCTCTAAATGGGACTTTTTTTCAAAATCAACTCCTCGCCGCTATTTCCGAGCTATACCCACCAAAATAAAGTAAGTGATAAACATTTTCATTTTTTTTTTCATTTTAAAAAGTTCATAGTTAATTTCTTAAATTTTTTACAAAAATGGCGACCTGTATATTTGAACTAGGATTCAAACGTGCATGAATATGCGCGTTTGAACGAAACAAACTTCGTCCCAAGAAATTTCGGCTGAAAAACATAAACATTGGTGGCTACAAAATGTTAAAGTAGGCAGCGCTATCCTCGTCTTAAATTACCTTATTTTTTTAATTAAGATGCTATAATTGTGTAGATGTGGGTGCGAACGGGTTACGAAACTCGCTATAAAGAAATAGACCTAACAAGGTATGGCAATCACGCCTTTGAATTCGAAACTAAGGATTGGCCTTTTCGAATTAGGAATATATAATACAATATGATGTGATTGCTATAAGTTAACAATACCCTGCCCCCCACCCTCACCCCCCACACTTTTTTAATATGCCTAAGAAAAATATTGTCTACATTAAAAAACAACTGTTTTAAATATATATATATATATATATATATATATATATATATATATATATATATATATATATATATATATATATATATATATATATATTACCAAAGAATTTGAGGGTGGGCATAGACCGAAAAATAACTAGCATTTGCATATTTGGTTGAATTTCGGAAAATGCTGCCGCTCAGATTTTTGGATAATTCATATATATATGTGTGTTTAAAAACGAGTGTTTTTTTTTTCAAATTTAGGTTTAAGTACTGTAAAAAGGGTTTTTAAAAAGCAAAACGAATAAAAAATAAAAAAGACTTTTTCTAGTTAAATTTTGTCTTCAAACGGGGAACACAAATCATTAGCAACGGAAAAAGGTAATTTTATTCAATAAAAAAACAAACAAAAACTATGTTAAAAGATAAATAGTGTCAGGCATAAAATATTTAGGAGATCGATAATCAACTTCAGAAAAAAAAACCCAGAAAATAAAAGGCAATGTCTGCTAACCCTTATGTAAAAAACATAAGGGTTTCAAATTTCGTTAGAATCGGCCCAAGAGTTACAACGAAATTTCCAAAACAAATAAAAATCAAACGGGAACCGACCGACATAGTGAGATATAGAGTCGCACGCGATTATAAAATCCTACTTCTCACCGTTCTTTAGAAACAAAAAGGGAAGCTGGAAAAAAATAAATGCTTAAGATTGGCCAATGACAATGTTTAATACAGATCGCTGATTTGCTATTTGCATAAGTGAAAAACACTAAACAAATAGCAAAACAGTAGCGAAAATCGCAAGAAAAAATGTGGACTTATTTTAATTTCATTTTTACCCCCATCAAAAGAGGATTATCTTAAAAATATGTACTTTCTGGGCCTAACCGAAGCCGTAAATGACGAATACAATGCCTAAAAACACGGCGTGGGTCTTCTGAAGTTTCACCGAAATTTTATCTCACTAAAACCTTTTACAGATCTTGTGGAGATTTTCATTAAGGGGTGATTTAATTCACCTTTCCTATGATGACGAGATTGAATTATTTGTAGTAAATCCCAAGTTACATTCGATGGTAGGAAAATTATCATGAGAAATTTTCACAAATGGACAGCTAATCTTCTTCTGTCTCTTTAGAAATACAAATTTGCTTAGGAATCAGATGTATGAAAGGAATATAGAGTGAAAGTTGAGAAGACCTATAGGGGGGCCAGTGAAATTACTAGGGGCGCCGTACGTTCTCCTGGTAAATTTCTACGCAGAGAGGAATTCGTTTGGCCGAGGTTTGAGATTAGATAGGCAAGGTTTACCGAAGGTGTCTTCGTGATCGAGGTTAGTAAAGGACTTTGAAAGGATGCGGCTAAGAAAATATAACTTTATTCTTAAATTGGTCACAATAAACCCCAAAACCTATATTTTTGTTATACAAGTAGAATGAAGTTAATTGCCAACGGAAAGTCTGAATTTGCTGACGAAATTTCCTTAGGCCTAAATCGGCAACGTCGTGGGAATACGTGTATTAAAACAAAGAGATACGAAAAATATTTATTATGGAATGAACAGTTATGATTAAAAAGTGAAATTATACAGTTTATGATTGGATTGAATTTTACGCGGGTGAATTAACTTTGTATGAGTTAATGAGAATTAGAGTACATATATGATGATTGATAATTAGATTGACAAATATTAATTAGATTATAGTTGAATATTAAATGAGTATATATTATAAATGCATGATAAATATTTATATGGAGTGATAAATAGATTATATGAGCAAATAGATTATATAGTTAAATGGATTGAGTAAATATTAAATAGATTGATATGTATAAATATTGGTATAAATTGATTGTATGGATTAAATTGGATACATAAATAGATTAAATAAATAGATTATAACGGAGCTGGAAGGGTCTGTAAATGAGAGAAGAATCACGCATTAAAACGAGATTCTTTCGGGATATATTTAGCTAAAAATTAAAATTCAAGTATTACAGACCTGTTTACTGAAGCAGACGAGAAACATGAATGAATGAGCCTCATGTGATTTTATTTGAAGACGCTCGAGAGATCGGGCGTACCAATCACACGATTTAAGTTATGGTTACCAACCGTTCTTGAAACTATGTGTATATATACTGTTATGATTAAATATTTCCACTTGTAAGGGTATAGACCGCTACAATACTACCCCACCGAGGGAAAAAGCTCGCACAAGGTGTTTACAAAAAATCTTAGACTATATATCGGCGAGGCCTCCTTACAACGCTTCCAGAACGGTTTATAGTGCCAATTGCTGACTCGGATTGCGGATCACGTGGTGATTAGAAGTGCCACTCGATTGATGCGGGAGATTGTCGCGAGCGAGGACCGGAGCGTCGGGTGACGATTGTTCTGGACCTCCCGAAAAGGCTATTGTCCGGAGTTGAGCGAAGGTCACTTGGTGTTCTCCAGCTGCTGTCGAGTGGTCCTGCAACATAAAATGAGGCGGCAGCTGTTGGGAAGAAGAATTTGGGGGTGTAGAGATGGTTAGCGGAGGGTTTGCGATTAAAGAGGTGGGAGGAAAAGTTGCAATTTGATTTGAAAGAGCCGAAGAAGGGTTCGGAAGTGGAGTTAGTTGGTTGGGAAGTGTTAAAGCAATAGTTGGGTGCGGAAGGTAGGCTGGGATAACCACTGGACCTATTTTAGTGGAAGAGAAAGGTAGTGGCTGTTCCAGATGAACGGCCTCTATGAAAGCGGGTTTAAGCCAATCGATTGGAAGTTGCAAAGATGTGCGAGTGGAATCGCACCTTTTTGGGCTTAGTAGGTCTGTCCTTTAGAAGGAGGCAGACAGAAGCTTGAAAACTCCCGCTCAAGTTGCTGGAAGGGGGGGAGCAGTTGCAGGGGGACGAACAGAGAGGAGAGAGCTGGTAGAAGGAAAGGATGAACCAGTAACAGTTGGTGTCGTGGTTCTGTCAATAAGCTTGCGGCGGCAAGAATCGACCAAAAGGTCATGAGCGGAAAGGAAATCGAAGCCCAAAATTGGAACGTCCACGTCGGCTATGATGAATAACCATGGGAAAACACGACGTAACCCGAGAGAGAGTTTGAGGATACGCCACCCAAAAGTCTTTATGTCCGATGAATTGGCAGCTTTAAGGACCAGATCAGAAGAAGTGCGAGCTTTATCGACTGAAGAGGCTGGAATGACACTGCATTGAGCGCCAATGTCAACCAGGAAGGAGAAACCAGAGAGTGGGTCATGAACGCTAAAGGGAGGATCGACCTGATGAGGTTGCAGAGGTGACAGACCCACGTATCACTTGCGAATTCAGTTTAAAGTTGCCTGTGCTGAAGGTGAGATTTGGGTAAGGGAACCCGTAGAGTTTTGTAGGATTTGAGATGGTGAAGTTAAGGTAGGTTGGGATGACGATTGAGCATTTTGATGGTACGAGCATGGGCTTGAGCATTTTTCTGCTCTTGCACCGAATTTGAGGTGGTACCAGCAAAAGCCTGAAGGTTGAAATATAGTAGTATAAGCAGCACGACCAGTATGAGGGTTAAAGTTTGGGGCATGAATTGATGTATGGTAAAAGTGCAAGGCTGAACACAGCGGAGGGCGTTGCTCCCATAATTAGAGTGGTACCAGCAGCTACCCTGAGAGTTGTCAGGATAGGGGGAATTAGACGAAGGTTGAAAATGAACCTACGAGGGGCGGTCAATAAGTTTTGCGAATCGGTAGGGCAAAACAGAAGAAGGGGGATGGCTGTTTGTGGGGGTGTTAGGAGAAGTTATGAAAATACAGGACCTGCAGCCGCACGCTCCTGCCTCGTCTATTTAAGAAGCAGTAGCTGATCGCCGATCGTCAGTCCCAAATTTTTCAACAATGGAGAAGGTTGAGCACCGCGCAGTGATCAAATTTTTGACCAAGGAAGGCAAGAATGCAAAAGAGATCCATGAACGCATGGTTGCAGTGTACAACGACACCGACCCTTCCTATGCAACCATTGCTCGCTGGAATAGGGAGTTCCGCCATGGTCGTGAGTCCCTTGAAGATGACCCCAGTCTAGGACGCCCGTCAGACGTAACCAACGAGGACAATGTGGCCTGTGTGGAGAAGATGATCCTCGAAAATCGACGGGTGAAGGTCGAAGAAATCGAGCGAAAACTTGGAATATCACATGGAAGTGTTATCAATACCATCCATGACAATTTGGCCATGACCAAGGTCTTTGCCCGTTGGGTCCCTAGAATCCTTACGCCCAATGATCGACTTCAACGTCGTCAAAGTCCACAAGGCCAGAGTTGCACAAGCTGCCCTTCGCTAGTGCGGATTCGAGGAGCTCAACGATCCCTCCTACAATCCAGATCTGGCCCCTAGCGACTACTTTTTATTCCGCCAGCTCAAGGCTGCACTGCGTGGACGCCGGTTTGGGGACGATGAAGATGTCCAGCTCGCCGTCCAGGAGTGGATTGAACAGCAGTCGGGAGATTTCTTGTTGTCGGGAATTCGAAGCCTCAGGCACAAGTGGCGCAAGTGCATTGAAGTCGAGGGTAGTTATATTGAAAAATAATAAAACACTTTTCCTCATATCTTGTTTCCTTATATCCAAATTGCAAAACTTATTGACCGCCCCTCGTATTTAGCTAAAAAATTACAATTCAAATATTATAGGCCTGATTCACCGATGCAAGGACAACGAATGAACCTCATGTTTAATTTAAGACGCTTGGGAGAGCGGGAGTAACAATTTCACGATTTAGGTCAGGGTTACCAACCCTTCTTGAAATTTATATATATATATATATATATATATATATATATATATATATATATATATATATATATATATATACAGTTATAAATAAATATTTACACTTGTAGGGGTATAGACCGCTACAATATAACTACTTATATCAAAATCCTGAAATTGAATTCAGATGTTGAAGCTCACGAATCGGCCATAAAGAACTCGCTTCTCCTCTGGAAGGACCTCTGGGTAAGAGGGCCCTACCAGGAACATAGAAGGAACGGCCCACAAAGTCCAGACGAATGCAGAATGGAGTTAAAATAGGAGAGGCGGATATTGTGGTGAGCTTTGGGAATGTCAAAATTACATCGCTGGGGATTATGGCTAGCGAAAGCCTACTAAAGCGGAGACAGTTACAGATAACGATGTGGGAGTGAGGGAAGCGGGCCTAGCAGTCGGGGACCGAGATTGGGTATGAAATGAGAGGCGAGAACCACCATGCTCTCCATCATTTTACAGAAGCAGCAGGTCATGGGTATGGGACTCGAAGAAGAAAAGTATGGTGGACCGAGTCCACCTTCCGCAATACACGCTCGAGTGCGGTTCTAAAAGTCCGAATGACCAAAATATCGGTTGAAAGGTAGAGCGGTAGCTCTATCAGCACCCAAAATGCTGAACGTCACAGAACGAAGAATGACGTGTATACAACATAACCTAAGCTTGGGAATATAAACATCTCAGGTGAGGCATAGATCGAAAACAAAACCAAGGAAACGGTGCTAATCCACACTAACAGGCGAACCCCGTTTAACAACAAGTCTGATTCGGAGTTGATCCGTGGATGGAAACAGAAGTACACCACCTTAGTCTTGGCCAAGAAAACCCTAAGCGTACAGGGAACATCTTCGGTCATCAGCGAGGTGAGACTCATTATGTTCAGAGCAGTGTGACTTAGGACCCCCATCCCCGCCCCTGCGGAACACATTCTTCCTGCTCTATTAGAGTGTGTCATTTTTTTTATTTTTCAACTTTCATAAATGTGGGGAGCACGACTTATTAATTCTAAATATATTTTTATTATTTTAATATACTTTAGTTCTGCTTGAAAGTGGAGACTTTTTTTTATTGTTTTGGGGAAATAAAATGATTATTAAATTTTATCTAATTCACTACTTTTATTTTCTTATTTTACGGGTTGAAACATATTCAGAAGTTTTCTGAAGATTACTTGGCCGTCAGTGCTACCACCCTAACCAGTGGGAATTGACCTACAATAATTTTTAAAATTAGGACAAGAACGGAGACATTCACACACATTAGCAACTTAATTGGAAATGGTAGAGTTGTTGCCCTCTGAACTTAACTCTGCGTGACGTTCTGAAATATGGACTATTGCTCAGAGAACAAAGTAGTGAGAATGTGGAAAACTGTGATGGTCGAACCAAGTATAATATTCGAGTGAAAATTTTAAACGCTTCACACATTGAACCTTATAAATGGGAAGACAAACTTCCCGGTATTATTCGCTTTTGTAAATGTGAAGATAGAATTCCGGGTATGTAGTATCCTCTCTCTTTCGTAAATGTGAAGATAGAATTCCCGGTATGTAGTATCCTCTCTCTTTCGTAAATGGGAAGATAGACTTCCGGGTATGTAGTATCCTCTCTCTTTTGTAAATGGGGAGTTAAACTTCCCAGTATGCAGTATTTTATTTTATTGACAATGAAGGAACGAAATTCCCAGTATACGTGGTCGGTGAAGGAGTTTTCCGAAACCGTTGCCTCCTGTGACGGATAATGAGGTAAAGGGCCAATGTGATGGACGTTTTCTTGGAGCAAAAATCGTGTAGGTCACAGAGAGCAACATTGTTGAGTCGATAATACTTAGAGCTCCTTTTATTATTCTCCTTGCAAGACCTCGTAAGCAAGAGTTCATGCCAACCTTTACCTCCTTTACCGAGAATGCACATTCGGTAGCGTAGCTGGATCCGAACTCTGATTGAGCGGTTAAAAGCTGGAATAATAATAAGGTGAGAGGAGATTACGGGATAGTAAGAATATTGCATGAGAGGTTCTTTTGTAAAGTATTTTAGGGGGGGGGTGAGTGTTAGTGTGTGTGAAAGAATAGAAAGTTTTGCAAAAATGCCAGGATATTGGCTGCTCTC
Source organism: Ceratothoa steindachneri (assembly GCA_963969495.1). NCBI lineage: Eukaryota > Metazoa > Arthropoda > Malacostraca > Isopoda > Cymothoidae > Ceratothoa > Ceratothoa steindachneri. Next base: position 96,359,813 of record OZ018333.1, on the reverse strand, counting down.
TTTTTTTCTTTCTTTTTATGTTCTTCTAATTTCTTTTCGGATTGTGTTTGTTATTTGGTTACTTCTAAGTATTTTGTTCTGTCATCTTTATTATCTGTGTCTTCGTTTTCATGCATTCATGCCTTTGTGATAGTTTTTGCTTGTTCGATCGTTTTGTTGTTGTTTTTTGTTTTAGGTGATTATTGGGTCTTCCTCTCGCCGTAGGCGGAGCCTGCTGCTGGGAAAAACTTGACGGTCGTAATTGATTTTTTCTATTTCTAAGATTCTTATAGTCTCCTGGTTATCTACTTCAATTTTTTGCCAGATTTCTTTGGCCCGTTCCTCAATGATTTTATTTATTGGGTCCAGCCCTGCCGTATCTATTATTTCGCCGAGTCTTTTTCTTTCTCCGCGCCTTGTATTAGTTATTAGGTAGGCAGCTTTATTTTGTACCCTTTGTAGTTTTTGTTTTTTTGTGTTAGTTGTTGTGTGGATGGGGATCAGTGGATACACCAGTGTAGGGGTGCGAAGGTGTATCAGAGAAAATTTCCTTCCAACGCGATAATATAAATAGCCCATTAAATTACCAACTCAATACGGACTAAGCTGTGGCGTAATGGCTAGAGTGAATGGCGTTTAGATCTCAAGGTACCGCGTTCGAAACTCAAAGTCCACAACCTTTTATGAAGAAATCTCCTGAAGAAAACGGAAATCAAGGAAAACGCTTTAAGGACAACTCGACTAGAATCAAGAAGACTCAAGATAAAATGGATCGCCTCAAGAAAGAAAAAAAAGGAAGAAAAACGACTTCAGGGGAAATCGAAGATCAAGAATCAACCCAGCCAACAAGAATATTAAGTCAAGATAAATGGAAGACAATGTTTGAAGGGCCAACTTAAAAAAAAGATAAAGGAAATTCAGAAAGTAAATAGATTCGATAAAAAGATAAAATTCATCTTCGCTACTTTAAAGATTCGTGGGTATGGACCGATATTCAGGAATGCATTGAATAGATCTTTAATATATATTAGTATCTTTTCAGGGGCTTTTTCGTAGTTCTGTTTTGTGAGCCCGGTATTTCCGGGTGCCTTTTGTTTAAAGGTCGTGATTGTCCTTTTTACTTCCTTCAGAGTGATTAGAGCTCCTAATCCCGCGTATTCGTCCGTACTCTCATCGACTCTTCTAAGTGGTGTTATTCTCCCTATGTTTCTTCTTAGGTTTTCGATGACCATTTCTTCTGTTTCTCTGTCGAATCGCTCATTATCTTCTTCTTTTATTGTATAAACTTTTTCCCAATGTCCTCTAAACTTCTCTTCTATTTCCGCTTTGTTTTTGAGGTATTCATCTTGTTCGTTCTTTATTTTTATTGGCTCTCTTGGCGGTTTTCCTCTGATTATTTTTATCATTCTCCAGGCCTCTATTTTGTTCGTGAATTCTTTCCAATTTTTTCTTGTTGCTCTTCTATCAAAAAGACCATTTCCACTTTCAGTCTTTTTAATTCCCCACTTCTTTGTCTGTTTGCACCGAAAATTCTTATTTCCGAATATTTTTCCTGGACTTTTCTTGCTTTCTTCTTCATTTCTTTTGTCCACTTTGGATGTGGTAGAGTTCTGTATTTGATTTTTTGGCACACTTGCTTCGTCTGCTTTATGCATATTTTCGATTAAGTTTCTGGTTATTTCCTCTAATTCGTATATTCTTTTCCCGTTCAGTTCTGGCTATTGATGGCTATTTAACATAACTGTGTATGTCTCGAAATAGATTTAAGCTATGTTTATATGCGAAACAGTTTGAGTGTTATTGATTCTCTAAAATCTATTTGATGCTCATTGGTCATTTTTGCAGCGCTTATGCTTTAAAACATAAAATTTGTTTTAAAACTGAATTAATAAATTAAACATAAGATTATCATTAAAAATCTGCTTAATCCTGATTGGTTGAATTTTGTATAATTATGACTAGATGGGATGACTATTTATATATCTGTATTTTGTGGTTTAAGATAGTATTACCAGACATTATTCAAGAAGCAAGAAGTAATCCTTACCGTTCGTCTTTTCCTTTATCCTAAGGAAGCTCGTGTGATCACTTAACCCAGCCTGCTACACGAGAAGAGCTCCCTTTTTCGCACTTTACATAAAAGGGGCATATAACGTCTGAATATCCATACCATAAAACTACCCAGTAGCCAGTCTTGCAAAGGACATTCACCATAAATTGCTTGAAAAGTGGGAACAAACGAACAGTTCTTTTGTAGCCTCAGTTGTAAAGTTATGGTCGATTGGTTATTGGTTATCAGCTATAAAGGGGGTGACGAAAAGGCCGGCGCGTTCTGGGGTAATTAAATACAGAGCGTTAACCTTAGCCTGAGTCCGGGTTGGGGACGGTTATCCTCTCGTGTTGGTTTTAATGATGTAGGCTGGGTAAGAGGACCGGTTGATTACCCGTAGGAAAAGGAAACCTTGCAAGGCGGATTCTAGGACTCTTTATTGGACAGAGACTCGGTAAGCTTAGACGCACTGAATTCGATTAAGCGTATGTCGGATATTTTGAGGCTGAGCTACTAATGTTTGGGTCTACCTTGGCCTACGCTTCCTGAAAACTACATACATACGGTCTTCCTGCCTAACTGTGCTTTCTGTATTTTACTCTCACTGTCTGTCTTCTTGGAGTCTACTTTAGATGGTATTTAATGTTTCGAAAATTGTGGGCGTGGCCAACTGTTAGCTAATGATGCGGTGTGGGCGGAGCTTACTCGACTCTATATTTACTCTTGTGCACACGGGATAGATAGAAGGTGAGCAGGGAGTCAGGCCTCCGCCAGACAATTCTTATCTCAAACTTTGAGACTAAGATTTCATGTTTCACGACCCTGTGAGAATAAACATAATCTGCTTGTTCTCGTTTCCCAGCTCGGTGCGTTTTTATGAACATGTTAAGACAGCTGGGTTTGGCACCTCCCAGAACCTTGGTGTAGCCCGAAAAAAAAAGATCTGGAAAGATATCGCGAAAGGCGACCTTCTGCCTGTGACCGCGTGTGCGCGTGTAAGTGTATATGAGTGTGAGAGTGTAAGCGTTTGAAAGATTCTCGAATTAATTTTGTCAATCGCCATAACAAGAACAGTATATATTATTGTTTACATTACCAAATGTTATATATTATTATTTGCATGACAAAATGTTATATATTATTATTTACATGACAAAATGTTATACACTTTTACTGGATTGATTGTATGTACCTAACTATGTGCGTGCCCATTTCAAGACTTCATAGGATTCTCATGACACTCATCTGTGAGGCTTCATTGTTAATCCTAGTCCCTCCTGCAATGGGGAACTACAGATGTATAACAAGAATCTTTAGTAGGTCTATGATCCGGAGACATCTCCGTCTCAGGTCAGGAAGATGAGGAGAGCAAGTAAGTTTTGGATCTAAGATCATCCCAACGAACCGTATCCCTTACACAGAATCCAATTGATTACTCTCTAGGAATAAGGGAAGGGGGGGGGTAACTTACTGCTCCACCTTTTAGTGCAATTGCATGGCCTTCGTATTTGAGGCAGAGAATCGCATCCCTTTCTGAAGGGGCCGGTGGTGGATGGTATCAACCGCCAACTGAAGGCGGCGGACTGCGGATGCCTGACGTTAGGCGGAGCAATAAAGAGCGAGGTAGTCTACAAGTGAGGTTGCAACACTCTTTCAGGCAGAGATTATTCCAAGCTATTTATTGCAATAGCGAATAAAGTAACGTTTCATACACTGCCCAGGGTAGCCCCATCGTCCTTGACATATATATTAGAATAAGTGTTACCAACTCTAACCCACACATTGCGAGTAGCTAAATACTATGGATAAAAACTGGTAAAAGTCCCCTGAATCCCTACTTCTACAACTGGCGGAAGACTCCTTGGTGCCACGTGATGTCATAGGCCTTCTCTACATCGGTAAAAAAACAGGCATCACATGGCAGTATTGGCGTGAAGTCAATGGAACCAAGAGAAGCAATGCTTCACCTATTTAAGAAGAAAATTAAAAGAAATTATACTCCAACAATTAATATGAAAGCAGAATCAATTTTATTCTTACATTTATGCTTGCCTATACTTGTATACGCCATATGGTACCGTTCACTTTCAATCGAATTGGCGTTAGACCATGAATAGCCCGACTGCAATTGAAGAAATGTATCCTTTTCGATGAGATTTCTACTTTTTTTCTCTCTGACTTAATTTCAATAATAGTTCTGCTTTTTGGTGCTTTGGAAATAATAGTTTAAAAGATGTTTTGTCTTTCTTAGCAATAATATACAGTCATTAGAGCTTTATTATTTTTATTTAGATATTTCAACGGCAACCCAGCAGAGTTGCCAGAATCTAGGTAAAAGCAACAAACTGTCTAAGACACAATGACCTAACTATTATTATGCTCTGAAGATTAAACAATTTTTAGGTTATATCAAAATACTGTTTCTGAGAATGAAAGAAGCTACATAGCATAAACTCTGTATGGTTACGAACTTGTGTCTTAATCATTTTGTTAATTTTTCCTGGAATCTGGCATCACTACCGGATTCACCCCTCGTATCTTAGAGATCAGTAGCCGCGAGGCAGTGTGATAGCATTGTTTACAAATTAAGTGTAGTGTATTGTTTATTAGTTTTTTTAAGTGATAACCTCCTTTTAAACAAAATGGATGCAAATGAAGTTGGGAGAAAATGCGATTACATTATTGAAAAATTATTAAAAAGGAAGTTCATTGCGATGACTTATAATGAAAGAGAAACTATTATTAAAACCGGTAGGCCTACGCCAACACTAGATCTGTTATCCCCCCGAAAAAACTATTTCAAGAAATAAAAACAGAACGTTTCTACAAATAAGTCATCGACGATTTATTTAATGAACAAGATAGAAGAATAGAATTAACATTTAAATAAAGTAAGTAGCTTACAATTCTATAGTTAATTTTATGAACAACATATTTACTTCAATTAACATATTTATTTTGGGGAAACTTGAATTGCTTCCTCATCTTCAAAAGTCACCGCACGCCACTACCTGGCAACCAATAGCAAAGGCTGCACAGAGAATACCCTCCATACAGACAAGCTCTCTTGTATTCTGCTTCTTTTCGAAGCTACACTGGTATGGATTTAGGAGGACATGGTATTCCAGAAACCACTGCAAGCTAGAATTCACCATTTTCTCCAACAACTTACTGAAGAAGCTGGTGAGGGCTATTGGCATATAATAGCAAGGAGACAAGCCGTCTCTACCTGGTTTCAGAAATGGTATAACTAAAGCCGTTCTCCGTGTAGTAGGGTAGAACTCCTTGATCCAAATCGAGTTAAAAATATCTTGATGGAGTGATTCCGCACAGAGATAGAGATGCCCGAGAAAGTTGTATCGGATATTGTCTAGCCCCTGGGACGAGGGGAGGGGGCACCAAGAGAGCGCTGAACGCATCTCGGCGCAGGGAACAGAAAGTTGTAGGTTTCCCGTCGACCGGTCGAGAAACACAGGGCTTTGGCCTGCAGACCGGGTTTGATACGTCTAAACTCCGCCAAGGAAGCGCTCAACGTTGCTAACAAAGGATACAATATATCGGCGACGCTGGCGGGATTGCTGATGATAGAACCATTCATCTCATTGCCAGGGGTAGAATGACCAGCATACCGACCCCTGATTTTGTTATTTCTCTTCCACACCTAAGCTGAATAGGTAGTGAAAAATAGGGAGGGGACATATGTCCTCCAGGTGTAACTACGCGCCTGATGTAGAGTTCACTACTTAATGGCTCTAATTCGATTTCGTTCAATAAGGTTCGGAAGGTTTGGGTTCCATTGGAACTGCGCATGAGCCTTTTTATATGCCTCCACCACAAGGGAGCAATTAGCCTTCAACAATGGGACTGATGTCCTGCCCCGGCGGAATCGAGTACAAGGAATTGCGGACACTGAGCATCAAACACTCAAAGGGAAAAGTAATGTATTGTCACATCAATATCTACAAAATCACCAATTTGTTTAATGTTGAAGGAAGCGTCATGTAATTTTGACCAGTCAGCCCTTACAACATTCCATCTGGGGTGATATGAAGTGAACGTCCATAGAGTCCAATGTTTCCAAACATTCGGAGAGTAGTTACTGCCACGCAGGTCATCTAAAACAGACCACTTGAAATCAGAGATACAGTCGGTGGAGTCAATAAATAGATCCACACAACTGAAAGAGTCAGTTTGAATGCGGTACGAAGTAACATGACCAGAGTTAAAAATGCTAAAGGAATTAGTGTATAAGAGAGATTCAAGGAGACGCCTTTGAGAGGCGCTTATTCTACCACCTAGAACTAGAAATAGGGTAGGAAACTGAGATAAAATATCTAAACATTGAGTCCTTGGAAGGGGCTCATCTGGGGGAATATAAATTGAACAAAAAGTATAAATTCTATTCGTAAAGTGAACACGGCCAGCCAAGGCCAGATTACCAGATAGGATAAATATGCCAGAGCAGGCAGGGATCCGGAGGAGCGGGACCAGGAAGCTGAAGCACTCCCCTCCCCCCCCGAAAAAAAAATCCGACCCGTATGTTTATTTTTCTTTTTTTAGCCATACTTGTATTATTCAGTAAGAATTATCTTATAATATAGAATATTATAAAAAGTTTTTTTTTAAAACCGTTGCTATCAAATGTACCCTATATAATACATATCTAAAATGCAGGTAAATCTCAAAAATAATGATTAAGTTCATTATTATACTTTAGCTGACGTCCAAAAACTACAATTCCTAATTTTCTGATGTGTGGGAAAAGATTCTCATCTGACAGAGTTAGTGCTCACTCCTGGTGAGTTACTGTTATTTATTATCATTACATTGAAGATAACCATTATTAGTGTTTAAAGACTTTTTTCATACTACTCAGAGGAAGGACCGAAGGAAACCAATTTAGCTCCCACCCCCGCCCCAATTTTGATCCTGTATCCGCCACTGGTCCATGGCCTAGGACCCCCCATTCTATTGCAATACGTGTTACTATGATTATTATTATTTAACTCTTTATCTGGAAGTGGTTAGTTTATTGACACCTATGAAAAAATATACCCTATAATTTCTCATTAAAATATATATATATTATTTTATTATACATATATTTATATTTATTTAATTTAGCATTTATTATTTCAGCAATACTAACTAATACACTGTACATATAGAGTATAGACTAACTTATAACAATACTCTTCTCATTTTCAGTATTAAATAAATTGTTTCAACTAATAGACCTACATGGTTCAATCGGTCATATAGCTGGGGTAAGTTCATTGCATTATCTGGAAACCTAAGGTTCGATTCCTTAAATCACCATACTTATATGGATGTATGGGTATTCATATTAGAAACTTTTTTATTATATCAAAAAGGAATTAATTTGTGAAAACAATAATTATTATTATTTGCTTACTATTATTATTGCTACTATTTATTTATCTCAATTATTATTATTATTACATTTCCTATTTCATGTCATATTTATATAATTTATAATAAAGTTTCAAGCTAATGCATTTTGGTCTACCATGGTAAGTAAATTGTAGGGCGTCATACTCTACCTAGCTGGTGTAAATGTTGTAGAAAGAGTATAGTGTTAAAAGTCTCTAGTAATGAGGGGTTAGGAATAAGTTAGTTTGAATGCGTTCGTGATTGAAGAAGTGAGATGTTTCAAGTAGTTAGGGTTACATATAGCATAGCAGTGGACGGGAAGATGAATGCGGAAGTGAATCACTGAGTGAACCGAGCGAGTAAATGTTTAGAGGGGTTTCTATGGTTCTCCGGAACCTAAGTTGTTCTGTTTATTCCAGATATCTGAGTTATGGCGTCTCGGGAACGTGATGAAGTACAGAAAAAGAAAGATACAATACGTTGTAGAAAGATCACTGATATGAATGCAAGATCTGCCCAAACTTCTGATAATGCCCGAGTCTCATCTAATAAAAACCTCATTGGATTATAAGGAAGAGCCAAAAGTGGACGATACTGGAATACATACCCCCTCCCCCCCTTTATGCCAGCATCAACTTCTTCTTTGTCTATTTCAACTACAGACCATCTTTTCAATGACCCTAAATCATGGCCAAAAATAATACCAGATTCTCTTCACTAATCTACTGTTGAAGCAAATTTCAGCCAAACAATAAACAATGATTTTAAGAAAACAACAAGAATTTATGATGCTGGAAGAAATCGCTATTTGAATCCAACTACGTTTTCCGGAAACTTGCAAATTTTGAAACTCTGAAAAGAACTTGGATGGTGTAGTGAGAAACCTCAAGAAAAGTGTAATGCTTAGCATGCAAACTATTTTCCATCAATGAAAATGCATTCACAAATAGGTTTGATGACTGCGAACATTTCCAACGAATTGAAGAACATGAACATTGCACTGTTCACAGGAACTGTGTACTTTCCAGTATATCTCATGCCCCAAAAGAACGTCGAATGGATTCCCATCTGGAAAATCAACTGGAAAAAAAAGCATATATTGGAGAAATATTCTTGAGAGAGTTGTTGCTGTTGTTAAATTCTTGTCTCAACGAGGACTTGCTTCCCGTGAAGAAAATGAGGTTTTGGATCAAACAACAATTGAAACTTTCTGGGGATTATAGAATTGTTGGCACAATTTGATCATGTAGATCATGTGCCCCATTTTGGGAGTGCTGGAAGAGCCAATGTTTCATATATGATATCCACAATTTGTAGGTAATAAATTTATTGAGTTAATGACAAAGAGGGTTCTCTCTATATCATATCAGCTGTGATAACTGCTAAATACTATGCAATTAGTCTGGATTCAACGCCAGATGTAAAATATGTGGATAAACTGACTTTCTTTGTTTGCTTTGTGGAATTCAATGGCGATCCTGTAGAAAGATTTCTAAAATTCATTCCTCTTTCGGGTCATGATGGCGAAACATTGATGAACGTGGGCCGAGATACACTGAATGAACGTGGTTTATCAATTATGGATTGTCGTGTTCAGAGCTATGACAATGCTAGCAACAGGTCGGGTATTTACCAAGGACTCCAAGCCAGAATCAAACAGATCATCCCACTAGTGGAATATACTCCTTGCTCAGCGCACTCTTTGAATCCTGTTGGGTTATGTGCTGAAGAGTGTTGTGAGAATGCAGTCTCGTTCTTTTGATTTTTACAATCACTTTTAAATTTTTATCTGGCTCAACTCATCGGTGGAATATACTTAAATCAACAATTCACGGAGATGTTATAAAGTCACTATCAACACTGAGGTGGTCAGCACGACATGAAGCAACACATGCTTTGAAAGATAAGTTTGTTGAAGTACGCTCTGCACTGATCCACTTAACAGAGGATGAAGCCCAAACAGCAATTACTAGAAGTGAGGCAGCTACTTTGGTGTCTAAATGGAAGATATTGAGGTGGCCATTCTTTGTGTATTTTGGGACTGTATACTCAAACAGTTAATTGCGATAAGCAAAGACTCTCCAGAAAATAGAAATTAAAATGGTAACATATATATATATATATATATATATATATATATATATATATATATATATATATATATATATATATATATATATATATATATATATATATATATATATATATATATATATATATATATATGAAAGCTGAGTGGAATTAGTCAGTTCATGAGCAGTAATCCAGCCTTTAAAATGTTTGAAAAGAAAGTTAAGTTACTTATGAAAGGCTGCAGTTGCAGAGTCGAACATCAGCAATCAAGAAAGAGGAAAGGATTTTTTGAAGAATGAGATACGAAGTTGCGTTGTCACCAAAGCAAAGGTTCAAGACAACGACTTAGATCTCCATTTTAGATTCGTTGCTAACAGAATTAGTGAAGAGGAAAGAAATCTACTGCAAACTCCAAGACATGTTTGGATTTCTGTTCAATATCACTACTCTGTCAGATTCAGAACTGAGGCAAGCTGCTTTGAAGTTGCAGAAGCATTTCTCGGCAGATGTGGAGCACACATTTGTAGAAGAGATAGTTCATTTCTCTGGATATATGAAGCATGTTGAAAGTCTAAAAGAAAAAAAAAGCACCTTAGTTGCTATGAGGCATTTAAGAAAGGCTGGAAACTCAGAAACGTTCCCCAATGTTGACATTGTTTACCGCCCTTATCTAACACTTCCAGCTGCTAACTCTGAAGGCGAAAGATCATTTTATGTGATAAAACGAGGGAAGAACCAGCTTCGATCAACATTATTAAGCCAAGAGAATTTGTGCAACCTATCCTTGTTGACCATTGAATCAGACTTAACAAAAGAAATTATTTTCGGGACATCATTTTTTACTTTGCCAAAATAAAATCCAGGAAAAGGTTAATATGATATCTAAAAATCTGATACAGATAGTAACCATCCTTAAGTTTATGCCAAATGATAATTGTGATCATGCTCAATGATATGAGTATATTGTATCAGTAGTTTAAGAAATTATCAGTTTTTGTACTTTCTTGAATATATTATATTCTTTACTCCTTATCTATCTAAGGTTTAGGCAATTTTAGATTGAGGAATTCCTTGTTTGTAAACTTCTATTAAATATCCCTATGGAAGGATATGGCTTCACCTTTTTAAATGTATGTTATAGATTCACTCATCACATGTATTATTTCTGTTTTATACTAACTGGTCTTTCTATTATTCATTTTCAGGGCTAAGATAAGTAAAAGAACTAGAACATCAACAAGTCGCAGTGTCTTTGGTTCCCCACTTGCAGAACTTTCTCATTATAAGCTGCCAACAAAACAACAAGTTGGAAAATATATTCAGTATGTAAAAGACAATAAATACAAGAGGAACAAGGATGTTATTCCTGAAGAATCCGAGGCCCTTACTGAAATTTGGAAAAAAGCCAGTATTCCAGTTCAGCCGATCAAGAATGTTTTAACTTTCCTGATCGATTGGTGGAAGAAGGGTCTGTGGTATCAAAACATGGAATCAATGCCACTAAGAGTAAGAGGTTTATCTCAAAATAGGTCAACTTTTTTGATATAGCAGGCTGCAAGTGTGCTGATCTCTTAGATTGCAAGTGTGAAAAGAACATGAAAGTGCCACGTCGAGAGCATGAATTTCTTATTTTTCAAAGAACTAGGCATCACATGAAAATTGAAGGAGTGGATGTAAAAACAAGTCAAATGATTAAAAAAAAGAAGATAATCAGAGAAGATCTTATTTAGGAAAGGAGAGAAGAAGAAGAGTCACAAAAAACGAGGTGGATGCAAATATTCTATATGTATTACAAGAACTATATGAAAACAACAAAGTCAAACTAAATCGGAAGGATATAGAAACAGGTTGGATGGTGAACGACATCGGGGTTAGACAAGGGTGTACCATGTCGCCTAGCTTATTCAGCTTCTTCATTGAAGAACTGTTAGAGAGAGTAAAGAGGGAAGGCCAAGGAGTCATGGTTGGAGACTGCATATTGACAACCCTGGGATTTACAGATGACCTAGTTCTGGTTAGTGAAACAGCAGAGGGTTTGCAGAGACTTTTGAATATGGTGTACCAGTATGGGGAAAAATGGAGAGTAAAATTTAGTAGAGGAAAGTGCAAAATAATGATATTTGGAGAACGAAGAGATGAAGGATGGATCCTAGGAAACGACATCCTAGAAGTGGTAAATGAATATAGATACTTGGGTGTGACAGTATGTACCCAGAAGGATATATTTGAGAAGCATAAGAGACAAAATGAAGTAAATATGCTTAGAATGACTGGCATGTTGAAGAACATGGCAACTAAGCAAGCAAATAAGTATGAAATGATAAGAGAACTGTGGAAAGGAATAGCAATCCCAAGAAGCCTGTATGGGTATGAAGTCTGCAAAGTGACAAAGACAGAATTGGAGAGAATGGAAAAGATCCAAAATAAAGTGGCAAGAATTACACTAGGGGCCAATCCCTATGTAGCAGTAGAGGCACTGAGAGGAGAAATGGGCTGGGGTACCTATGAGGACAGGGTGGCAAGGATGAAAGCAAACTATAAGTTAATACTGCAAAGGTTGGGCATAGAGACATGTGCTTGCTATGTGTATGCTGCTTACGATAAGACTGAGTGGCGCAAAGAGGTAATGAGAGTGGATACGAAATATGAATTAGAAGCAATCTATATAGAAGACAGCAAAAGGAAAGCTGAAAAAGATATTAGATTCAGGAGAGAAGCTCTGGAGTAGAAGAACACTAGCAATTTTCCTCGGAGTCCGTCCACGCTTGGATTGAACATCAATCCTTAAAATTAAAAGATCCATTCTATATTTCTCCTTCTTGGCGACGTTCTCCGATATTCTCTTTATTTTTAAAGCGGAAACCAAACGAAGTATCAGAGGTGGAAACGTTGATAAAGTTGGCAAAAGTAAGAGGTGAAGTTAGAGGAAGTGAATTTGTGTGGAAGGTACATAACCTCTGTAACCAAAAGAGAGGTTAATTAGCGTTCTATGGATCAGGGAGGTGTGGTGTCCTTCCATAATCCTGCCACAATTTGAATGAAAACGAGATCTAGGGTAATTATATTATTATCCTAACAAAAAACAAAGAAAAGAAACTTTATTTTTTCCCTTGAATTTAGAGCGCAATAACAACGAAGTCTTAGCCCGCAAAAGGCTTGTAAAGAGATACCTGTAAAGAAATTGGTGAAGTTAAAGGAAGTAAAAATGTATGGAAGCTATATATAGCCGCAGGTCCTGCACGCTTTGGGGCTCAGAAGGGTCTACTTCGGATGTTGGAATTGGGATGGCACACAATCCTACATACAGATGTCCTTTGACATCCTTTTGCTGTGTGTAAATAATGGATATATAAGGAAAAGGCAGCCAGGAAGGGGGGGGGGGGGTAGATAGATAATAGGGTGTCTTGAATGTTAGTATGTTAAAAAACACCCCGCAACCGGAGCCGAGAAGGGGTAAAAAAGCCTCCCGCCCTCCCGGCCCCGACTAGGGATGAATGGACGAAAGCTGGTCGTCGCCAAGCTTGCGAAATGCAGGTAAAAAAAAAAAGAATATCGTAAAAAAACTTCTTTTATTTTCAAAAACGAAGGTAAAAAAGTAAACTTTTATATATTCTATATTTATTACGCAGAAAGCGAAATATTTTGAGCCTTTTTATGTTTTCAAATTGGTGATTATGGGTTATTTTAGGTCATGAAAACCATACCTGAGGTATTTCAAATCATCAGAATATTCCATGGGATCGATGAGAAACGGAGGTCAATACGGACATGTACAACTTCGGAAAATGATGTTTATTTATGCACTCAGATGATGTGCGGGAGCAAAGCAAGGAGTAGCCACTTTCACATTCTATCTAGCACTCCCGGGGGATAGTCTTCTCCCCCCCCCCCAAGCGAGTGATTGTATAATGGATTGGTCTTTGGAATACAGTCACTTCCTCGGAGTGGAGGAAGAGGAAGAGCGTGCAGTGTGAAGGTGAGAACTTACTACTACACTAACCGCACTCAGTACTCGGTTGGGGCTCCTTTAACAGGAATGACTGCGTTAAGGAGGCGTGGCATGGATGTGCGGGAGCAAAGCAAGGAGTAGCCACTTTCACACTCTATCTAGCACTCCCGGGGGATAGTCTTCTCCCCCCCCCCCCCAAGCGAGTGATTGTATAATGGATTGGTCTTTGGAATACAGTCACTTCCTCGGAGTGGAGGAAGAGGAAGAGCGTGCAGTGTGAAGGTGAGAACTTACTACTACACTAACCGCACTCAGTACTCGGTTGGGGCTCCTTTAACAGGAATGACTGCGTTAAGGAGGCGTGGCATGGATGCGATCAAGTTGAGGAACTGCTGAGGTGTTATTGAGTCCCAGGTATTTTAAGATCTAAAATTAAGGACCCAAAAGAAAAGACAATCGGACGAAGCGACGTTTTGTTTCAATTTCTGAAACCCTTTAGGATTAAGAAGACCGGAAGAGCTGTTGAAATGGAAAAAAAACCCCGTCTACCTATTATTTCTTTTTCCCGCATGTATAGATTGATTAAATTATTTGGCAGATGTCTTAACACCGACACCACTCACTTAAGATGCCTTTAATTCCCCAATGGGGACTTACTGATTAACGTGGGATCCGAACCACGGATGTATACAGCGTGTGGCAGCTGTTGTGAGGTCGACTTCGTTGAAATAGATGAGTGAGATGAGCTTTTAGAAGAAGAAATAGAAATAAGCAAAAATGGAAGAGTGAAATAGAATTGGGCAAATTGAAATAGAAATTAACCTTCCCAATCGCCTTTAAAGTAGCTGATGACTGAGTGCGCATCGAGAATGAGAAGTGTAATCCAACGAGGGAAGATTCTCGAAGTTTGCTCTCTCGGCGGTGCTTCTCATAATGGATTCAAGGGCAGCTGCCCTCACTTTTTTGGTTCGTTTGTCCTTTAAAAACGACCAAGTTTGTCCTTTTGAGTACATTTACTCTTTGTACGGACTTTGTCCGGGAGCTTTATAAAACAGTTCCCGTCCCCAGTACTCCGGGTTGTTTTTATCATCACTAACTCTATAATTTAAGAAGGGGATTTTATTGAGTATTTGAATAATAATTTCATCTTAGTTTGGTTATGACTTATGTTTTTTATCAAAGTTATTTCTAATAATTCTTTTATAATATCAAAAAACAAAATGGTGAAGTTCAGAAATAAATAAAAGTATCGAAATTTTGTGATTTTTTTAAAAAAAACAACAAAGAATTACAAATGGTGAAGTTCAGAAAATTTATTTTTCTATATCTTCTTCTTCTATAACTATATTTTAGCAACGTGATATTTTGAAAGGGGGGAAATAGTTTAGAGTTCCTTTTTTTATTATTATAATTGGCGAAGTTCAGAAATTTATAAAAATTTAACCATGGCTGCTTTTTTTTACATTTTAAATTTTAATCTTAGTAGCGAAGCGCAAGCTCCCCCCCTTAGAGATGAGTGGCGAAGCCATTGCCTGGTTCACTTTATTATTTTCCATCGCTCTCGTATTCTCCATTGGACTCAAGTGCCCTCGCAGGTTGCAGTTCCTTTTCTCCTTAAAAAAATCCCTTAATACTTTAGAGGGTAAAATAGGAGCTCATTTCACGGTTAAATGTTGTGATAGAACGGGTTGAAGCCGCGTTAATTTCAACCCCTATCACATGTTATTTAAAACCACGATGCTCCCACGTGCATCTTCGCCTTGAAGCTTGGCGCCTTATCGCAGCCACCTGAGTCAATGTTTAAACAAGGAGGTTTATCTTCCTCCCGTTCGCCCCCATACGCTGACCTCGCCAGATTGAGTTAGGCTTATGGGCAGATAAGGCATTGTTCCCAGGCTCGGCTGTGCATTCCCTCGAAGCTCCCACTCCATTGTCCCCCACGCCAAGGGAGTGTCTCGACTATTTAGATGGAAACTTTACCACTAAGAGCAGATTGGAGATCCAGATTTTCGTCGCGAAACATCACCACGACCCTCTCTCACTTTGGGCGCCAAGGGACCTCGACCTCGAGATTCACCATCACTTGTCCAGAAGGAGGACAATATCCCTTGAGTGCCAAGGTTCGAGCCTTCGTGACGCCGAGTCCACAAGGCTTTCCCCTCGTTGTTCAGAAAGAGAACAACGTTAGAACAGCCATTGTTCGTTCGAGCCCGTTGACAAGAAACGGTTCTCACCCCTTCCCCTGTTGTTCAGAAGAGAACAACGTATAACAGCCATTGTTCTTTTGAGCCCGTTCACCAAGAAGCGGTTCTCACCCTTCCCCCTTGTTGTTCAGAAGAGAACAACATTAGAACAGCCATTGTTCTTGAGCCCGTAGACAAGAGACGGTTCTCACCCCCCTCCCCCCCCTGTTGTTCAGAAGAGAACAACGTAGAACAGCCATTGTTCTTCAAGCCGTTCGTCGAGAAACGGTTCTCATTCCCAAGACGCCACGTCAAGATCATTTTATTCCCCCCCTTCAGCTGGAACTCGCCAGCGGACCGAAAATTCCTTCACGTCGACTTCATCTGCACCACTAGTATAAAATTACGTAAGCCACGTTACCTTTGAGTATTTAACCCTTTTGTCAATTTTATCCTGTGCTTTAAATGGTTTAGCGAACCATCCCATCTCTTTAACTTTATATTTGTTTTACCTTTTTAAATCTTTTAAATCCTCGGATTAGCCCGAGTCCCCACGACCCTTTCCATTCTCTGTTTATGTCAATATTTTCCGTTTTGTGTATTGTTGATAGTTATTATTAATAAAACTCTATTTTATTAATGATAGCAATATTATTATCCTTGAGCTCAGTTCCACTTCTTAAGCATATCGAAGATACATAATATCGGCCCGCCAGACATCCACGCACTCTAAAGATAATTAAAGAAGTTCCCTCAACGAATAGTTATATATGGTATATCGTCGAGAGTCCATTCTACGACAAACGTTGTCATATGTATATTTTAGGCAGTAAATCAAGTTCAGTTTATGAAATTTCTATATTATTTTATTTTAAAAAAGCGAAAACCAACGAGACTTTTGTCGGAAATTTTATGGAAAAGGGATAAAAAATGTGAAGTTGGGGAAAGTGAAATATGTGGGATTTTATAACCCAAGTAGCTTAAATGGAGTCAACTTGGACTACCAAAGTTCTTGAGAAAGTACAGCTCCCCCGGATCTGCTCTTGCAATTAATGGAGATTACCAGAAAGGAGTTAGCAGAGTTGGGCGCGGTACCAGTGAAAACCAACATGGTTAGCGATGACGGTATTGACCGAAAAAAGTACTGGCGGTAGCTATAGCGGTACTTATTTGAATTTTCCTTTAAACTAACCCATACCGAAAACTTAGCAGGGAAATAATTGGTCTTAAAGGTTTAATATAAAGTGTAAAAAGTAGTACTTTTTTTACGAGTCACTTAGAGGTGCAGCGCCTTCCACAGAACAATGCCTATTTGCAAGCTCTCTACCCTACTTTATTACCAGTTTATTAGTTATGAATTTATTATTACCCTTCCAAAATACAAGTATTTCGAAGCTATCTTGGGTCAGCCTTTCTCTCTTTAGTTTCAAAACGTCCTTTCCAACCAGGAACAGACGTTGCGCGGCACCACTGGTGGGGATTAGAATGTTTGTACCTAATGAATAAAGCCAACAGGGCTTTACAAGGGAAACGTAGCCGTTGAGTCCTTCTTTGGTTTCTCTTTATGAAATTCTTCATCAGGTTCCCGGTGAGCTGCCTTTTCTTTCCCCTGGCCTACAACGGTTGGACGTAATCCTCTACTGTGGCTTCTACTTTACCTCTGCTGGTGCGCTTCCTCATAGATTGCTGTCTCCGACAAAGGGACGACTTCGTCTCTTACTTTCCTCTTCGATTCTTCTGCTCTGGTGCGTCTTCGATGAGCCTTTGCTTTTGCTTTTGTTGTGGGTGATAGTGAGTGTTATGGTGGTGGGGAGGGGGGGGGGGGGGGGTATGTGTGAGGTAGATAGGAAGAAAAATAGTGGTGAAAAGAGAAAAATGTAGAAGAAATTTGCAAAGGAATAGAAGGCGTCTGGTGATGAGTCTTATCGTTGTCATTGTTTTTTTCGTGTTATTTGCTATTGGTCAGTTGTTTGAGGGTTTTGATGGCGTTCAAGCCTTTATGTTATTATTAATTTCTTTTGGATGTTATGATTGCATTTGTTATTTTATGTGATAATTGCTTTTTATTTGATAGCTAGTTTCTTTGTGTTTGTTGTAAGTTTGTGTATCATTTTCATGTTTCTTTTTATCTTAATCCAGTTGGCGTAAGCGGGAGTTTTTATTGATCGTTATCGGGTTTACGTCTTAATCTTGTATTTGTTTTTTTTTAAGTTTGGGTGCTCTCTTTATCGGGTTCTTTATTCTTTATTCCCTACTTTTTTACACATATTCGTTTATACAATGACGCTTCTTCTCCGTTCTTCAGAAAGTTCGCGGAGCTTGGGAATTTTGAATGGCTTCTTGCTCTTCTATTATTGTTGATTACTCCTTATTTCTTCATTCATCTCTTCTAATATTTCTCTTCCATATTCTTTGTCCGGTCTTCCATCACTTTATTTATGGCTTTCAATCCCGCCATCCTGTACAGTTCGTCTTTCCTTTTGCTTTCTCTTCTACGCGTACCTCTTATTTAGGTACGTACATTTTTTTCTGCATTGTGGGTAATTTTTCTTCTTTGTTTTTAAGTGACAGAAGTGTGTGAGGTCGGGGTACAAGAGCATAGCTCTTAATAGAGCCGTGTAGATCATTTTAGTGCTTTCTATGAGGTTTCAGAATGTATATACATAGAGTTCTGACTGCGGCAATGGCCTTTGAAATTCTATCTTAGACGTGCTCCTTTTGAAGTAATCTTCATCCCGAATACAAACCCCAACTAAACCTCTAATCGCAGGGTCGGTCCTTTCGATCTGACTCACTTCTCACGGTATGTTCTTATTTTTGATTTGGATTCGTAGTTGTCTTTCTATCTCTACATCAGTCATACGAGCTTGCATATGCGCGTTGTTGTAAGGGCACTCTATTATCTGGCTGAAATCATGCGCGAATTGACTGTTGAGGCAAGTGGTGTTGCCTGGTGGTGAAATGTCTGAGCTGTACACCGACTACACTTTTTCCCAAAGCCAAAGTAGCGCGAGAGAATGATAAAAATGAATCCATTAAACCAAATAGAAAGAGAAAACGGAATCATTTTTCCTTGCAGTAATATTTTTTCGAAAAAAGGTAATAAAAATATTACTGCAAGGAAAAATTATTCCGTTTTCTCTTTATTTGTGGTTTAATGGATTCATTTTCATCATTCTCTTGCGCTACTTTGAGAGATATATACATTTGTATATTTACCACGCATTTAACTATTCCTCATTTATTCTTTGAATTCCCAAATAATTTTCTATTTCTTTCAAAGTCCCTGTTTGAACTTGCGAAAGTGTTCCTTAAAAGCTATTCTATTCAGAGAATTTTTGGAACTCTGCATAGCATAGTGCACTAAGGGCATACTTTTAACTGTGATCAAAGCGGTGCTCGCTGCCTCAGTGTGTATGGCTCGAATCGCTTCCCTGAACGGATTTTTTCGAAAAAAGGTAATAAAAATATTACTGTAAGGAAAAATTATTCCGTTTTCTCTTTCTATGTGCTTTAATGCATTCATTTTCATCATTCCCTCGCGCTACTTTGAGATATATATATGTCGTGGTGTGACATTATATTATATCAATACAATATTATATCTATGGGGAAGGGACTAATAACTTAAAGGCGAACCGACAAAGGGGCGGAACGCCACGAGTTTCGACGCGCGGAGCAGCGAGAATAGAGTGCAAAACGAGGTCAGGTAAATTTTGGGCAATGGCACAGCTCAAAGTTATTTAAAGAGGTATGTACAAAAATATAATTTTATTTACATAAAATAAGAGAATCAATGGGCAAAATTATATTGGTAAATGAGGGGGGGGGGAATTGCAGAGTTATGCATCAGACTCTGAAGTTAGAAATTAATGCGTTACAGAAGGAGACTATTCCAATGGCGAGGATTAACTCAAATGGGTTGCTGAAGGGGAAGAGGGGTTGGCTTACGGAGGATTCCGGGTGAGACGTCAGGGTAAGGTTTCACGGATGTCTTCTGCAGGCAATAAACGTGAGGGCGAGGGCACTCGGAGCTTCTGAGCGGGAAGTTGACGTGATGACGGTTCTCCAAGGGGAGGGAGCTGTAACGTCCGGTCCAGGGGAGAGTATTTCGGCCATCCGAAGATGAAGAGGGATCGAGGAGGGCTTCTACAGGAGTTGATGAGTTGAGTCGGAAAAATCGCTCGGTGGCGATCGTCAAATGGAAATACCTCACTGGCTGGGCTAATTCCAACGGCACGAAAAGTTCAGCCGTCACTTCGCTTCGTTGTTAAGCACCTGACTTGGAACTAGGGGGAATGCTTCTTGGATCCTGGCGGGACTCCTCAACTCTGTATCCCCCACCTGGAAGACGAGCCTTATATAGCCGAGGCTCCCCCCGCAGGGGTAAGGGAAACATGGGGTGTTTGGCCAGTGCTACTCTCGAATGGCCTCGAACCTTCACGCCCAGGCGATTCTAACCCGCGAAAAGGTGGTCCGGGGTGGACGCGTTTCGAGTCTACCGCTTGTGGAGGGGGGGGGGGGAGGGAGGCTTACCAATTTAAGCCTAACCAAATTCTAGAGTTTTCTTTAACGCATGGACATCACTTCCGTGCTGATATATATATATATATATATATATATATATATATATATATATATATATATATATATATATATATATATATATATATATATGAATCCATTAAACCACATTGAAAGAGAAAACGGAATAATATTTCCTTGCAGTAATATTTTATTACCTTTTTTTCGAACAAATCCGTGCAGGGAAGCGATTCGAACCATTGCACACTGAGGCAGCGAGCACAGCTTTGATCACAGTGTACTAACGGCATACTTTTAACTCTGATCAAAGCGGTGCTCGCTGCCTCAGTGTGCCTGGTTCGAATTTCTTCCCTGCACGGATTTTTTCGAAAAAAGGTAATAGAAATATTACTGCAAGGAAAAATTATTCCGTTTTCTCTTTCAATGTCGTTTAATGGATTCATTTTCATCATTCTCTCGCGCTACTTTGATATATATATATATATATATATATATATATATATATATATATATATATATATATATATATATATATATATATATATATATACGTGTGTATGTGTGTAAAATTAGCATTTAATTACTCTACGACGAGAATAAATTATTTCTCTCTAACATCCCCACCAATACGACAAAATCCCTTTTTTACAAGATTTTGCCTTACACGAACACAAACATACAAACGCACGCCTTTCGCCATCTGCCTTGAAGCAATGCACAGATTCACTTGTGTACAGCGTCACTTCCGACAAAGACCCCAAACTCACATTCAATCATAGACGTGTACTTACATAATTATACTTACATATTCATAGTTTTTCAATTACATATTTATATATACACCTGTGAACACACCGTTCTCGTCACGTGATTTCAAAATATTATCTTTCCAAACACATAAATAAAATAACTTGTATTTCATTTCAATATAAATCATTTATGTATCCTTCGTTATTCTTTGTATAGCATTCAAATTGTATCCCTTAAACATCATCTGCGTTATTCAATTCAATTTTGGTGTAAAAATAACCAATCCAATTCATTCTTGTAAAATTGAATATATTCTATTTTTGCTTCTCTCTCTTTCCATTACATTCCCTTTAGTTTGATAGTTCCAATCTGCGCTAGGCTTAAACCGTACGATTAATCCACATTGCTTCAATCGAAGCCTCCCCCAAATTATGCACTTACTAACTATTGCGTCGTTATCTAAGGCAAAAGCATTCATGCAACAGTTAGCAACGCTGCATACATAGCAGGATTCTTAGCTACTCGTTTAGTCGCCTTCATTCTACAAGCTTACAAAAATCAAATAAAAATTGCTCTATTCATATGCGGTTAGACAATCAAGTCCTTCTTAGTTGGCTCGCCACCACTCGCAAAATTGAGCCTTATGTCTACAATCGGGTGAACGAAATTAAATAGTCTTTCTTAGCTTCTCCACAAAGATAAATAGCCAATTCCTCCTCCCCATTTGGAGACCTTAACCTACTTAGTAGCTGATACGCGAACTACATAGCTTGAGAAACTTACTACTCTGGATTAGCTTTAAATAATATAATATAGTTATTTTAGCACTATGCAAGGCAAGGCAATAAATAGGCTTGTTTAATCGTACTAGGCTTCCCACTATGGCCATAGCTCCGGCTGTAAACTACCTGCTAACTTTCGTTTGGCAAATTGTTTCCCGGAAGAATATTCCTACCCGAGGTCCTCAAGAGTCACCTCTGCACATTTCCCATTGAATTAGCTGCAGTTGTCATTCATGAAGGCATTTTTGGCGTTATGGGAGGCTAGAAAGGGTGGAGTCTACTTATTTCATGGGAGACTAATAATCTAGCTCTTCTTTCCAAGAATCATTTCGCTTCTTTGTTTATTCTTGAATCTAATTAAAGTTCTATCAGTGCAGCATTTCAGCCCTTATTATTGATCTGCAGCATATAAATAAATACAATGCATAAATAGAGAAGGGGAACTTAAAGTTCAACACTGAACTCATACAAAGGTTTGAATGTCTAACAATACAATAAAAAAATAAACAAACAATGTGTTAAATGTTCCCCTTATTCATTTAAATTTGTTCATAATGTATCCATGTTACTAATATTTTGTTTTGTTTCTTTTCTAAATATATTATGGATATAGTTGATTAAACCCTATAAAAAGGGGCAGTTTGAATATACCTTACTACTCATTTCTATCATAACAATAAAAGCTTGTAAGGCAGCTATGCTCACCACTACTCATAACTTTCACTACAATTTAATCAACTATTATGGATAAATTCATACGACTTGAGAAGTTTGATGTACCTACTTCGGATCCTCACGCTGGCAAATTATGGAAGCTTTGGTATAGAAATTTCTGCAACTTCTTTTCTACAATATCTGACCATTCTCCAGCCAAGTTAGAAGTACTCTACTTGTACATTGGTCCTCATGCCACTGATGTAATAGAGGGCTGTGCTGATTATTCGAAGGCCATCGAATTGTTGCAAGCTGACCTTATTAAGGCCCCCAGTGAAATTCATGCTAAACTTTGCTTTCTACTCGAATTCAACTTCCAGAGGAATCGATTGACCAGTACCTTCAAGCTCTCAATGTTTTTACTGTAGATTGCAATTTTCAGGATATTATTGCTGCAGTCTATCGTGATGCGAGTATCAAGAATTCCTTCGTACGAGGGTTAAAATCTTCGAATATTCGTGCACGACACCTTGAGAATCAAAAACTGATGCAAAGGAGGCACTGAAAATATGTTCTTTTGCAAATATTAATCATGCTGCGATGGGGAAATGCTCAGCATTATGGAACAAAAGCGGTCGTCCAAAATCAGCAGAGATTATCAAAACTTTTATCAACTGCTCATTAAAGGTGCCTTGCATTACAAGGTGGAACTCTCTGTTTGATGCATTATCATTACTTTTAATACACAAGGACAAATTACATCACTTCATGACGTCCTTGAAATTCCAGTGTTCAGAAATCACGAAATTGAATTTCTTGGGGAGTATGTCTCAGTTTTGGTTCCTATTGCAGTGGCAATTGAT
The DNA here is from genome assembly GCA_963969495.1 of Ceratothoa steindachneri. Lineage (NCBI taxonomy): Eukaryota > Metazoa > Arthropoda > Malacostraca > Isopoda > Cymothoidae > Ceratothoa > Ceratothoa steindachneri. The sequence continues at coordinate 96,336,591 of OZ018333.1, read as the reverse complement.
TGCATACAGGTAAAACAAAACTGTTTTTTTATGGAGAATTGCTCCCTACCGTGCTCACTGTGGAGAAAAAGCTTAAGAGCCTTCAGTCACGTTCTCTGAAATTTTGCCAACTTCTTCTAAGTGCAGTCACTAAGGGCTTTGGAAAATGCTACCAATCTTATTTGACGTTGGTAAATGAAGCCAGCGTTACAGATACCATTGTTGCATCAACAAGACATCCATTCTTCAAACTCTGCTGGTTAGATATCAGTATTTCATGGGGCAGTTCCATCCACCAAGACTCTGTTAAAAATATAATGATTAAAGTGATTGAGAATTCAGCAGAGGAACCCGAAGTTGAATCATCCAGTGGTGCATCGGACAGTGACGACTATTTTGAATTTACAAAACCCACTCAAACACGATCAACCGCAGATTTAGAATTGTTCAGTTACCTTCAGGATTCAAATAAAACATTCAAAGTTTAAATAGATATCCAAACATACAAAAGCTATTCATTAAATACAGCAGGTTCAGGTTGGTTCAGGTTGTTGAGCCACCCTTTGTATCGGGATATGGCATTTATGTTTTTATGTGGAGAAGAGAAATAATTTACTAGCGTGTTCATTTCTTCCACACACACTGCAAAAATTTCTTTGTTGCTCTTACTATTCTTGTTCTTTTATCATCTATATCTTTTTTTTCCACACTCAAATCCTAACACCACACTCAGTCCATAATCCTCCCTTCTCTCCACCTCCTCCCATTTTTCTCTTCCCAACTCTATCGCCAATTCTTCTTTCAATTTCTCTCTCTCAAGACTGTGGCTCACACATTCCACTATCAAATGTTCCATAGATTCTCTCTGCCCCAATAGGCACCATTCGCATCTGTCCTCTCCTCCATTCCATCTATATGTTCACCCTTTGACCTGAAAAGATCCCCTCCGTGCCTTGAATAGTAGATGGCTTGCAAAACTCCCATCATACATATTTTCGATGCAAGGCTCCTTTTTGCCTCTGTATACGTTCCTTCCTTCTCTTTCTATTTATTCTTCTTCTCCAGAACTTTTACCCTGAATCTAATATCTTTTTCAGCTTTCCTTTTGCTGTCTTCTATATAGATTGCTTCTAATTCATATTTCGTATCCACTATCATTACCTCTTTGCGCCACTCAAGCTTATCGTAAGCAGCATACACATAGCAAGCACATGTCTCTATTCCCATCCTTTGCAGTATTAACTTATAGTTTGCTTTCATCCTTGCCACCCTCTCCTCATAGGTACCCCAGCCCATTTCTCCTCTCAGTGCCTCTACTGCTACATAGGGATTGGCCCCTAGTGTAATTCTTGCCACTTTATTTTGGATCTTTTCCATTCTCTCCAATTCTGTCTTTGTCACTTTGCAGACTTCATACCCATACAGGCTTCTTGGGGCCACTATCCTTTTCCACAGTTCCCTTATCATTTCATACTTATTTGCTTGCTTAGTTGCCATGTTCCTCAACATGCCAGTCATTCGAAGCATATTTACTTCATTTTGTCTCTTATGCTTCTCAAATATATCTTTCTGCTTACATACTGTCACACCCAAGTATCTATATTCATTTACCACTTCTAGGATGTCGTTTCCTAGGATCCATCCTTCATCTCTTCGTTCTCCAAATATCATTATTTTGCACTTTCCTCTACTAACTTTTACTCTCCATTTTCCCCAAACTGGTACACCACATTCAAAAGTCTCTGCAAACCCTCTGCTGTTTCGCTAACCAGAACTAGGTCATCTGCAAATCCCAGGGTTGTCAATATGCAGTCTCCAACCATGACTCCTTGGCCTTCTCTCTTTACTCTCTCTAACAGTTCTTCAATGAAGAAGCTGAACAAGCTAGGCGACATGGTACACCCTTGTCTAACCCCGATGTCGTTCACCATCCAACCTGTTTCTATATCCTTCAGATTTAGTTTGACTTTGTTGTTTTCATATAGTTTTTGTATTACATATAGAATATTTGCATCCATCTCGATTTTTGTGACTCTTCTTCTTCTCTCCTTTCCTAAATAAGATCTTCTCTGATTTTCTTATTTTTTTTTAATCATTTGACTTGTTTTTACATCCACTCCTTCAATTTTCATGTGACGCCTAGTTCTTTGAAAAATAAGAAATTCATGCTCTCGACGTGGCACTTTCATGTTCTTTTCACACTTGCAGCCTGCTATATCAAAAAAGTTGACCTATTTTGAGATAAACCTCTTACTCTTAGTGGCATTCATTCCATGTTTTGATACCACAGACCCTTCTTCCACTAATCGATCAGGAAAGTTAAAACATTCTTGATCGGCTGAACTGGAATACTGGCTTTTTTCCAAATTTCAGTAAGGGCCTCGGATTCTTCAGGAATAACATCCTTGTTCCTCTTGTATTTATTGTCTTTTACACACTGAATATATTTTCCAACTTGTTGTTTTGTTGGCAGCTTATAATGAGAAAGTTCTGCAAGTGGGGAGCCAAAGACACTGTGACTTGTTGATGTTCTAGTTCTTTTACTCATCTTAGCCCTGAAAATGAAAAATAGAAAGACCCATTAGTATAAAACAGAAATAATACATGTGATGAGTGAATCTATAACATACATTTAAAAAGGTGAAGCCATATCCTTCCATAGGGATATTTAGTAGTAGTTTACAAACAAGGAATTCCTCAATCTAAAATTGCCTAAACCTTAGATAGATAAGGAGTAAAGAATATAATATATTCAAGAAAGTACAAAAACTGATAATTTCTTAAACTACTGATAGAATATACTCATATCATTGAGCATGATCACAATTATCATTTGGCATAAACTTAAGGATGGTTACTATCTGTATCAGACTTTTAGATATCATATAAACCTTTTCCTGGATTTTATTTTGGCAAAGTAAAAAATGATGTCCCGAAAATAATTTCTTTTGTTAAGTCTGATTCAATGGTCAACAAGGATAGGTTGCACAAATTCTCTTGGCTTAATAATGTTGATCGAAGCTGGTTCTTCCCTCGTTTTATCACATAAAATGATCTTTCGCCTTCAGAGTTAGCAGCTGGAAGTGTTAGATAAGGGCGGTAAACAATGTCAACATTGGGGAACGTTTCTGAGTTTCCAGCCTTTCTTAAATGCCTCATAGCAACTAAGGTGCTTTTTTTTTCTTTTAGACTTTCAACATGCTTCATATATCCAGAGAAATGAACTATCTCTTCTACAAATGTGTTCTCAACATATGCCGAGAAATACTTCTGCAACTTCAAAGCAGCTTCCCTCAGTTCTGATTCTGACAGAGTAGTGATATTGAACAGAAATCCAAACATGTCTTGGAGTTTGCAGTAGACTTCTTTCCTCTTCACTAATTCTGTTAGCAACGAATCTAAAATGGAGATCTAAGTCGTTGTCTTGAACCTTTGCTTTGGTGACAACGCAACTTCGTATCTCATTCTTCAAAAAATCCTTTCCTCTTTCTTTATCGTTGATGTTCAACCCTGCAACTGCAGCCTTTCACAAGTAACTTAACTTTCTTTTCAAACATTTTAAAGGCTGGATTACTGCTCATGAACTGACTAATTCCACTAAGCTTTCATATATATATATATATATATATATATATATATATATATATATATATATATATATATATATATATATATAATGTTACCATTTTAATTTCTATTTTCTGGAGAGTCTTGCTTATGGCAATTAACTGTTTGAGTATACAGTCCCAAAATACACAAAGAATGGCCACCTCAATATCTTCCATTTAGACACCAAAGTAGCTGCCTCACTTCTAGTAATTGCTGTTTGGGCTTCATCCTCTGTTAAGTGGATCAGTGCAGAGCGTACTTCAACAAACTTATCTTTCAAAGCATGTGTTGCTTCATGTCGTGCTGACCACCTCAGTGTTGATAGTAACTTTATAACATCTCCGTGAATTGTTGATTAAAGTATATTCCACCGATGAGTTGAGCCAGATAAAAATTTAAAAGTGATTGTAAAAATCAAAAGAACGAGACTGCATTCTCACAACACTCTTCAGCACATAACCCAACAAGATTTAAAGAGTGCGCTGAGCAAGAAGTATATTCCACTAGTGGGATGATCTGTTTGATTCTGGCTTGGAGTCCTTGGTAAATACCCGACCTGTTGCTAGCATTGTCATAGCTCTGAACACGACAATCCATAATTGATAAACCACGTTCATTCAGTGTATCTCGGCCCACGTTCATCAATGTTTCGCCATCATGACCCGAAAGAGGAATGAATTTTAGAAATCTTTCTACAGGATCGCCATTGAATTCCACAAAGCAAACAAAGAAAGTCAGTTTATCCACATATTTTACATCTGGCGTTGAATCCAGACTAATTGCATAGTATTTAGCAGTTATCACAGCTGATATGATATAGAGAGAACCCTCTTTGTCATTAACTCATTAAATTTATTACCTACAAATTGTGGATATCATATATGAAACATTGGCTCTTCCAGCACTCCCAAAATGGGGCACATGATCTACATGATCAAATTGTGCCAACAATTCTATAATCCCCAGAAAGTTTCAATTGTTGTTTGATCCAAAACCTCATTTTCTTCACGGGAAGCAAGTCCTCGTTGAGACAAGAATTTAACAACAGCAACAACTCTCTCAAGAATATTTCTCAAATAGATGCTATTTTTTCAAGTTGATTTTCCAGATGGGAGTCCATTCGACGTTCTTTTGGGACATGAGATATACTGGAAAGTACACAGTTCCTGTGAACAGTGCAATGTTCATGTTCTTCAATTCGTTGGGAATGTTCGCAGTCATTAAACCGATTTGTGAATGCATTTTCATTGATGGAAAATAGTTTGCATGCTAAGCATTACACTTTTCTTGAGGTTTCTCACTACACCATCCAAGTTCTTTTCAGAGTTTCAAAATTTGCAAGTTTCCGGAAAACGTAGTTGGATTCAAATAGCGATTTCTTCCAGCATCATAAATTCTTGTTGTTTTCTTAAAATCATTGTTTATTGTTTGTCTGAAATTTGCTTCAACAGTAGATTAGTGAAGAGAATCTGGTATTATTTTTGGCCATGATTTAGGGTCATTGAAAAGATGGTCTGTAGTTGAAATAGACAAAGAAGAAGTTGATGCTGGCATAAAGGGGGGGGGGAGTATGTATTCCAGTATCGTCCACTTTTGGCTCTTCCTTATAATCCAATGAGGTTTTTATTAGATGAGACTCGGGCATTATCAGAAGTTTGGGCAGATCTTGCATTCATATCAGTGATCTTTCTACAACGTACTGTATCTTTCTTTTTCTGTACTTCATCACATTCCCGAGATGCCATAACTCAGATATCTGGAATAGACAGAACAACTTAGGTTCCGGAGAACCATAGAAACCCCTCTAAACATTTACTCGCTCGGTTCACTCAGTGATTCACTTCCGCATTCATCTCCCCGTCCACTGCTATGCTATATGTAACCCTAACTACTTGAAATATCTCACTTCTTCAATCACGAACGCATTCAAACTAACTTATTCCTAACCCCTCATTACTAGAGACTTTTAACACTATACTCTTTCTACAACATTTACACCAGCTAGGTAGAGTATGACGCCCTACAATTTACTTACCATGGTAGACCAAAATGCATTAGCTTGAAACTTTATTATAAATTATATAAATATGACATGAAATAAGGAAATATAATAATAATAATTATATTGAGATAAACAAATAGTAGCAATAATAATAGTAAGCAAATAATAATAATTATTGTTTTCACAAATTAATTCCTTTTTGATATAATAAAAAAGTTTCTAATATGAATACCCATACATCCATATAGGTATGGTGATTTAAGGAATCGAACCTTAGGTTTCCAGATAATGCAGTGAACTTACCCCAGCTATATGACCGATTGAACCATGTAGGTCTATTAGTTGAAACAATTTATTTAATACTGAAAATGAGAAGAGTATTGGGTAAACATGTAGATTATCGGCCCGGGCTAGGAAAAATTGTTTTGTGTAAATATTATCGTTCACCCGTGTTTGAATCTTCGTTCGCGTTATCGTTCACCCGTGTTTGAATATTCATGCGCGTTTGATTTTGTTCGAATGCTAGTTGCCGCCATTGGGGGGGGGGGGGAATCTCTAAATTAAACCCTCCGAAAATGCTGTTTACGTAGGCCATTTTATTTACCAAATTGCCCGAAAAAAAACAAACGAAACACTTTGTTTCTCGTACTTAATTGCATTGGTTATCATTCCGAAATAGCGGAGAGGGAAGCCTATTTATTTTGCGCGCCTGCGTCGTATTCGAAATCTAACTGACGCTATCTTTCTTATCCAAAAATAAAGAACGATAAGCGCTGTTAACTTACTTTATTTCGGGGGATACACTTCAGAAATAGCGATGAGGAAGGCGTGGAATCGTTCTTTAATTCCCGTTTTGGTCAACGGGAAGCGCTTGCACAAGATGGCGGTTGCAAGATAGGCGTCGAATTGAGCGTTTTTTCTCCCGAATTTTGGAATTGAACCTCTCGCATCTCGCTAGACGCGTTCAATATTCTGGGGTCACCTCTAATTGCCGGCCACAGATTTCGCATTCACTTTTAGTTCGCACTAAATTATGCACTTCCAAAAAGTTGTTTAATTTATCTCTAGCAGAAACTAGGCTTAATAATTCCGCAATAGACGACGGACAAACTTGACAATTCGATTGCATTTTGAAACTGCGGTGAAGACGTGCGATTGAGAATTTTCAAACTGCGTAAAAGGGGAATGTTTGACACCCAAACTGCTAAAAAACAAGTAGTTCCTTGAAATGATCTAGCTAATTACATTTAATTGTATAAAACAAGGTAATAAAAAGAGTAAAATGGGGAAAAATATATTGAAAAATAAAAATGACTCCGAATGGGGATAATAAAAAGCTATTAAGTATGAAAAAAAATTTAAATTAAGCATTTCTGACGTCATAACCCCACCCCCTATTATAATTTGCAAAACGATTAAAGACGCTGACATGTAGTTAAAGCATTCACCTCTGTAAACGTCAGAACATTATACTGGGGGGCTGTGCCCCCCAGACCCCCCCCAATTTAATGAAACTCAGGATCATCGTAGTGTGGTCCCCCCCTTGTGCTTACCCCAACACGAGCCGTCCCCTTAAATGTACTCCAAAAACATGAAACATTTTGGAACACGGACGAAAAAACTACCGTTTATCGGCCGGGATCGGCCGGGCCGATAATCTACATATTTACCGAGTATTGTTATAAGTTAGTCTATACTCTATATGTACAGTGTATTAGTTAGTATTGCTGAAATTATAAATGCTAAATTAAATAAATATAAATATATGTATAATAAACTAATATATATATTTTAATGAAAAATTATAGTGTATATTTTAAATAGGTGTCAATAAACTAACCACTTCCAGATAAAGAGTTAAATAATAATAGTAACACGTATTGCAATAGAATGGGGGGTTCTAGGCCATGGACCAGTGGCGGATACAGGATCAAAATTGGGGCGGGGGTGGGAGCTAAATTGGTTTCCTTCGGTCCTTCCTCTGAGGAGTATGAAAAAGACTTTAAACACTAATAATGGTTATCTTCAATGTAATGATAATAAATAACAGTAACTCACCAGGAGTGGGCACTAACTCTGTCAGATTAGAATCTTTTCCCACACATCAGAAAATTAGGGATTGTAGTTTTTGGACGTCAGCTAAAGTATAATAATGAATTAATCATTATTTTTTGAGATTTACCTTCATTTTAGATATGTATTATATAGGGTACATTTGATAGCAACGGTTTAAAAAAAAAACTATTTATAATATTCTATAAGATAATTCTTACTGAATAATATAATATGGCTAAAAAAAGAAAAATAAACATACGGGTCGGATTTTTTTTTTTGGGGGGGGGGGGGGGGTGCTTCAACTTCCTAGTCCCGCTCGTACGGATCCCTGCCTGCTCTGGCATATTTATCCTATCTGGTAATCTGGCCTTGGCTGGCCGAGTTCACTTTACGAATAGAATTTATACTTTTTGTTCAATTTATATTCCCCCAGATGAGCCCATTCCAAGGACTCAGTTTTTAGATATTTTATCTCAGTTTCCTACCCTATTTCTAGTTCTAGGTGGTAGAATAAGCGCCTCTCAAAGGCGTCTCCTTGAATCTCTCTTATACACTAATTCCTTTAGCATTTTTAACTCTGGTCATGTTACTTCGTACCACATTCAAACTGACTCTTTCAGTTGTGTGGATCTATTTATTGACTCCACCGACTGTATCTCTGATTTCAAGTGGTCTGTTTTAGATGACCTGCGTGGCAGTAACTACTCTCCGAATGTTTGGAAACATTGGACTCTATGGACGTTCACTTCATATCACCCCAGATGGAATGTTGTAAGGGCTGACTGGTCAAAATTACATGACGCTTCCTTCAACATTAAACAAATTGGTGATTTTGTAGATATTGATGTGACAATACATTACTTTTCCCTTTGAGTGTTTGATGCTCAGTGTCCGCAATTCCTTGTACTCGATTCCGCCGGGGCAGGACATCAGTCCCATTGTTGAAGGCTAATTGCTCCCTTGTGGTGGAGGCATATAAAAAGGCTCATGCGCAGTTCCAATGGAACCCAAACCTTCCGAACCTTATTGAACGAAATCGAATTAGAGCCATTAAGTAGTGAACTCTACATCAGGCGCGTAGTTACACCTGGAGGACATATGTCCCCTCCCTATTTTTCACTACCTATTCAGCTTAGGTGTGGAAGAGAAATAACAAAATCAGGGGTCGGTATGCTGGTCATTCTACCCCTGGCAATGAGATGAATGGTTCTATCATCAGCAATCCCGCCAGCGTCGCCGATATATTGTATCCTTTGTTAGCAACGTTGAGCGCTTCCTTGGCGGAGTTTAGACGTATCAAACCCGGTCTGCAGGCCAAAGGCTTGTGTTTCTCGACCGGTCGACGGGAAACCTACAACTTTCTGTTCACTGGCGCAGAGATGCGTTCAGCGCTCTCTCGGTGCCCCCTCCCCCCGTCCCAGGGGCTAGACAATATCCGATACAACTTTCTCGGGCATCTCTATCTCTGTGCGGAATTACTCCATCAAGATATTTTTAACTCGATTTGGATCAAGGAGTTTTACCCTACTACGCGGAGAACGGCTTTAGTCCTACCATTTCTGAAACCAGGTAGAGGCGGCTTGTCTCCTTGCTATTATATGCCAATAGCCCTCACCAGCTTCTTCAGTAAGTTGTTAGAGAAAATGGTGAATTCTAGCTTGTAGTGGTTTCTGGAATACCATGTCCTCCTAAATCCATACCAGTGTAGCTTCGAAAAGAAGCAGAATACAAGAGAGCTTGTCTGTATGGAGGGTATTCTCTGTGGAGCCTTTGCTATTGGTTGCCAGGTAGTGGCGTGCGGTGACTTTTGAAGATGAGGAAGCAATTCAAGTTTCCCCAAAATAAATATGTTAATTGAAGTAAATATGTTGTTCATAAAATTAACTATAGAATTGTAAGCTACTTACTTTATTTAAATGTTAATTCAATTCTTCTATCTTGTTCACATTAAATAAATCGTCGATGACTTATTTGTAGAAACTCTCTGTTTTTATTTCTTGAAATAGTTTTTTCGGGCGGATAACAGATCTAGTGTTGGCGTAGCTATCATCACATCATCACTATTAAACATTGTTTTTAATAACTGTGCTGTACAAAATCTTGTAGCCATGTTAACTATCACAAGGAAGTAACATTGACTCCACACTTTGAAATCCATTGCAATACTTTCGTTAAAACTTGTTGCCATAGGTAAACATGCAACTGGTCTAGGAAACAGTTCTCTTAAATTTAACACATGTTTCAAAAATGCTTGATAAATCATTGATTTTCCATTTAAGATTAGTATTGTTGCTACCCATATTTCTTAGAAGTTTGATCGATTCTTCAACTGTGGGATGTTCAAATTGTGTGTGTAGCTTCAAGGCATCTTTCTTCACATCAGCATCAGTAGAAGCCAACATCACCTTGTGAAGGTTAGCCTGGTCTAGTCATCTACACAATGGTAGTATATAGTATCCAGATGAAGTAGAACCAAGCTTGACCCATTTGTTGGCAATCTTCACAGTGTCATTCACAAAATCCAAAACCATGCCAGTAGTAACTGAATATTAGTCTTGATAACATCGTTAGTAATTTCCACACGCATGTTATTAATCAAACCAGGAATTGTTAATTTCTTCAATGAAGGTACAGAGGCGCCATCACCAAAGGTAAATGTTGAAACAGATGGCTGCTCTCTAATCAATGATTGGTTATATTCAGATAGGGAATTAAAGTATCGCTGCAGCCACAAAGTACCACACACTGTAGCAAAACAACCGGCATCTAGTATAGCACAGCCTTCTGACTCTTCAAGCAATGAAAGCAGCTTAGTTTCCCTTGCTTCATTGTGTACATCACCCATAAACATTGTTAATTGCACACTTTCATTCTGATCATCTTCAGTGACCCTATTATTTTTGTTCTCATATGCATGTGGAAACTGACCTGCCCAATGATACTTCAGATCACAAACTGTGCACCAAAACACTTGACCATCAGATCCTATAGGATTGAGTTTATGCACTTGTGACTGCAAAGGGTAGGATTTTTGTCCAGTTACCACACAGTCCACAGTACTTTACTACTCTGACCCTGTGATGCACAAGCACCAGGGTAGGAACCTTGACCATGCCATCCACCACAAGTAAACAATACTTGACTATTAGTGGGCTTGTCTGCACAAAACACAGACTCACTCTTGATACTAAAAATGGGCATAATAGTCATTGTGCTTGAAACACCGATCATATAAAACCTCACTGATGGCTGAGATGACTAACTGCACTTCATTTTTAGGAAGTTTACAAGATGCCAACAGCATAAACACCATCACAGGATCAGGAAGATTCATATCTTGCTGGGAAAACTTGAAATACATGTTCTCAAATTCCTCACAAATTGATTAATGTTTATACTTTCCGATCTACGAAAATTTTACAAATTACAAAAAGCTGTAAATTTCTGATGACCCTTTTTGGGTAAGAACAGTCCATCTAGTTTCGCCAACAAGATTTCAAAACCATCATCCTTTTTTAAATCATCAACACTGATTTCTGAAGAGACTACCCTAGCCCTTGAGGTCAAGGAAAAATGAATCGCTAATGCACGTTTAGTTTT